>VZRL01000321.1:47929-337058 GCA_013397895.1 Origma solitaria | reverse complement strand
CCGCCCACCCGCGGCCCTTCCCCCCGGCGCGGCCCCGCCGAGAGCGGCCGCGGCCCCGGGAGCTGCCGGCCCGGCTCCGCTGGGTGCGGCCCCTCGCTGACCGCCTCCCCTCCGCGCTCTCCTTGCAGGACCTGTCTGTTCCACCTCGGGCTATAAGAAGGCGGATGATGAGATGTCCGGAGCCACGTCCGCGGCGGATCTGGACGAGGCACCAGCCCGCACCATTTACTTGAACCAGCCCCAGCAGAGCAAGTTCCGCGACAACTGGGTCAGGTAGGAAGCAGTCCCCGCTTCTCCCTTTCCAGGCGGCAGCCCGCACACGCCGCAGCCGTGGGCTGGGAGAGCTCGGGTCCCTCTCCCTTGCCTCTCGACCGTGCCCACGCCAGGTTTCAACACAATAAAACGTGTCTCTGCCGAGGCGGGCGGGTTTGTTGTCTGCGGTGGGTACCAGGGTCTGGCCAGCGCAGGGGGGAATTCAGCGGCAGCAAGGGATGAGCTGCTTCCCTCGACAGTGGTGAGAGCAAGGAGCTGGTGGAGCAGCTGCGTGTGCAAGATGCACTAAAAGGTGTTCACTTCAGTAGGGCACTGAATTTTGGAATAACAGGACCTACTTAAGTATTTCTGGGTGCAGGAGTTAACCCGTGAAAATTTAGTGGGAGTTTTTGGTAGAATCCAGTAAAACTCCATGAAGCATCCTCTTGAAAAGTAGTATTTGGTTGAAAGAACAGCTAGGCTAAGTATATAAAAAATGTATAGAATAGGGAAGGAAGAAAAGAGAAAGTGTGTCTAACAGGACAAAAATGACTGCAGAACCTACAGGCTGGCATCCCCATGCGTAAAAGGCTGTGGTCCATTTGTGTCTTGTAATTGAAGACCAGAGGTAATTTTCTTTTCTGTTTGGAGCCTTTAATGTAGGGCTGTGTGTGTTAATACTTACTGTGGTATGATTAATGCCATGTTGTTGCAGTTTGGAAACACAAATAACATGGACTGAAACATGGAGTATGAGGATGCATAATGTAAGCAAGTTGTGGTGGTGCTTGCCACACTTGCCTGGGGTTAGCTGGGTTAGCTGGATGAACAGATGGCTCCTGTCATGACTAAGGAGGAGCGTTATTTAGCAGGCTTCTGTTCATTAATGCAGATGTTTGGGTTATTGTTCAAAGAACAGTTTACACAATGAGTGCCTTTATGAAAAGAGAGGAGTTTTATATCCTACTGAAGTGATGAATTTCCATTATCTGGTTTATTGTGTGTATTATCAAGGGCAGTTCTAAGAATATCCTCTGGAAGGGTGCTGGTGTTCTGGGCCCGCAGCAACTTATTTATAGGTGGTTTTCTCCTCAACTTTGATGTGTTACATACTTGTCTGGGAAAGTCTACAGTTTAGGAGCAGTTAAGATGATGCATTTTCTCAGTGTCTTCCTTATTCTATGTGGGTAGCAACAGTGGATGTTTTCTTGCTTTATTTTTCCTTGACTAATTGAGGGATCAGTTTAACAGTTTCCTGTCCATAGGCTTTTTGTGCTTTTCTGCTTGAAGAAGGAAAAGCAGGGAGTAGAGGGTTGGCAGAATCTGTAGTTTAGGTTTTACAGAAGGGATTCTGTTCTTATCTGGCTAAATCATATAGAAAAGCAGTATGTGACTCTGCTACCAAAAACTTGTTCTTGACAGTGCTACTGCTAAGGAGCAGTTGTGCCCAATTTGCTGTCTAGAAGCCATCCCCTGATAGCTGTACAAGTTTCTCAATACGTTTTTTGCATCTTTGCCTCCTGACAGGCAAAATTTGAGTAATGAGGAATAGTGGTGTGTGAGGGATAGGACAAAATGCAGGTAGTGTAATAGCAAAGTGGAGATACTTTCATTACCTGATTAGGAATTTTAGCTCCTTAGTGTCACTTGGAAATTAAGTTGACTTTAGAATGATTTGCTGCTGCTTAGTAAGAAAGCTTTGATCTCTTGACTTTTAAAGGGTGACAGACATTGCCTGTGCTCTTTCCATCCTCTGGATTAGCTTTCTTCCCTCAGCCTAGTGGGACTGAAGGCAAAGGTGAGCTGAGCTTGTAATATCTGAGTAAGGAGGCCTTGTGTGGAGAATGAGTAGTTGGTTATGTAGTTATTTAAGTGTATTGGAGTTTCTCTTGGGAACTGCAGTTCTCTATTGCCATTGGATTTTCTTACTTAATTGTGTTCAGCTTCAGAAGTTCATTCAGCACTGGATTTCTCTGTACTTTTGGATTTGCAGATGTTATGTCTCCCTAGGAAGCATCAGTGTACCACAGAGCAAGGTGCTGGGGTAAGCATGCAAACACCTGTACATAAGGGCTTGTGGAAAATTAAACTGGAAATAATAAACCAGCTTATTTGAAATTGCATAAATTCTGACTGTCATATTTTTGGTAGGCCCCGGGGATTCTCTGAATAACAGAGAATATTCAGAATTTCTGAATGTTCATAGGAAGCTTTCTAAATTAAGGGTAGTGTGAAAAGCCTGCTCAAAACAAAGCAAAATACAGCAAGAAGTGGAAGTGCAGAGCATGGAGGAGGGTAGGTTAGTGATAGGGCTTTTTGTGTAAAATGTTCTAAACATCTTGAGCTGCTTAACCTTTTGTGGGTAGAGAAGCACTGGTAAAAGTGAATTCCATTCCTTGTGGGAGCATAAAGACAAACAATTTTGGATAAGTTAAGAAAAATAGATAATTCTCTTTATACCACTTCTAAGTAGTATGTAGTGCTATTGCAAAAGTTAATTGGATGGTAGATAGCACTAACACTTCAAGAAGTCTTGAAGTATGAGGGTGTAGAAAGAAGAAACATTTCTTCTTTCCCCAGGCTCTTCAGCATAAATGAGATTATGAGAATGTGCAGAGAAATGGCCAACCTTTTTTGTGTTCTTGGAACTTTGTAACAAACTATTTCAAAACATAGTGCAGTGGGTTGTAAGTTGGCTTTAGCTTGGCCCTTGACATGTGCACATACATGGCTGTCACTGTTGTTTATTACACTGTAGCAGCATTGATTGCATCTGTAGAAGCACCTCTTCTGTCTGCATCAGAAGCTATTTTCAGTCCTGTGCTTTTTAGTTTGAAAAACTTCATGTATGTGTTACTTGTTGGACCTTTTCATAAAAGGTAAATTGTGTTCTATTTTCAGCCGAAACGTCTTAGAAGTTTTTAAATGTGTAAAAAATGAATAAATGTTACTACCTTGTCCAACACAGCTGTACTGCGGTATTAAATATTTGTTTTTACAAAAGCTAACTAGTACCTGTTTTGACATATTCAGGATATGTAACTTAAACACTTGTCTGTTTAACCAGAGCATTTCTGTACTTTTGAGTCCAGTAAGAAATGAAACATTTATGTTGGGGAAATTTCCAGTCATTCTGTACACAGCTCTGAGAATCACTGACTGCGATATTTGTGCTCCAGAGCAGCCACTCTGCGTACTTCCTGGAAAGTGGCTGGATATGCCTGCCAGTGGGAAGTAGGGAGTGAGTTTTTTGTTATCCTTTGCTTCTCTGTGTGACTCATGCTTTATTAAACTGCCTTTATCTTGGCCCATTAGTTTTTTCTATGATACTTTCTCTATCTCTTGTCCTGCTGAGAAGAGGAATAATAGAGCAGATCCAGGAGCACCAAGTGTCCAGCCAAGGTCAACTCACAACAAGATGGGAAACAAACTTCCCTATTGCCTTGTAAGACCAAAGGAATGAAGGTGGAGTGTGGTGGTAGGGGCTTGAATGCTGTGTTAATACTTCTTAGATGACCAAAGTAATGGCATCAACACTTTTCCAAGAGTATCCTTGGTGAATATTGGATATTTTACTCGAAGTGAGAATGTTCTATAAATTTTGTCTTCATGTAAATACTGTTCCTTGATGTTTCACCGTAATACAAGAATCTACTCTGATATCAGTAGCTTGTTCTGAATGTATAATAGTACTATAATAGAGATTTCTTCCAATGCATGCAGTGAAAATCACCTGTTAAGTGATCTGAGCTGCTCAGTTGTTGCATGTGTTAATGTTGATGCAACAGAAGTTGGACTTCTGGTTTATTCATCCAGGAAGAACAAGTGTTGTGAGATAGCTTTAAGGACATGAGAAGTTGTTTCCAAATTTTTCAAGTACATTGGGGTTGCTCTTGTAAATGTTGCTCTAGGTAATATTCTTCTATTCCAGGCCTGGTAGTACATCCTGGTGCAAATCTGACTTGCATCTGAATCAGGACCCCAAGTTCAGTTCCAGTTTGCGGCTTGAGTGGGAGGTCAGGCAGAGCAGCACTCAGGATGGGCAAAATTCAACTTGTTTGTTTTTAATGGATCTTGAATCCAAAAATCTTGTTTGAAAGCTTCTTATCAAAACAGACTTTGGTGGCTTGATCTGTTGGGGAGGTCCCAAAAATTGCATTCTGATATCCAGAAAATCCTCAGTTCAGAAACTTGTCTTCCATACAGGCAAAAATTAAATTCTGTTAGAAAAGGTAATGAGCAAAAAGTCTTTGGTGTTTACTTTAAAACTGTACAGGGTCTTAAAACTCTGGTAAACAGGTGAGAATCAATTTCTTGTCTCATAGGGAGAAGCACTTCCACTGGGGAATTTAGCACTGAAGACTGTCACAAGGCTTCTAGTAGAATCATAAGTTCTGTATTAGACTCCTGTTGATCTGTAGTCCCAGACTGTCCCATCAGTGTGTGCAGGATGCTTGCAGGTGACAAAACCATAGGCACAATATTTATTTTTCCTTTTATTTCATGTGTTTTGCATGAAACGAAGCTGAGTGCATTGCTTTATTGGTTTGTGTGGAGGTACTGTAGAAGTCAGTTGTGATTTAGAGGTGTTGATGCTTTTTGAATGTGTGGGGAGGTTCTCACTGGTGCTTAGTGAGTCCTTGCTGCTGAAATAGGAGTTGCTGGTATCACTAACCAATTGGTATTGACCCTTGTAACCTGAGTAGCGTACACTATGGTCTGTGGTTGAAAATGTGGATTGTAGTCTGCTGTTTGCTAGTGAATTTATCTGCACTTAGTGGTATAGCCCAGCATTCACCTTGCACTAAAATATATCCATTTTCTTTAGGTAAAACTGCCTCTGTTTCTGTTCAGGTTATTCTTAGTAGAGTTCAGGCACTGGCCATTTGTTTTATTGTGTTTCTATTACATTTGAAATACTCTTCTTTTGTCACGTGGAGAGATTGCTTGTCTGACTGCAGAGCAGCATTTTAAAATTCTTCAGAGAAGGGCTGTATTATTATCTGAATGGTACAAGTCTTAATTACATGTTAAACTAATCCTCTAACTCTTTTTAGTTTTAAGTACATACTGTTTTTAAGTGCAGAAAAATACTTAGTGTAACATACTTTTTAAAATAAGCAAAAAACTTGTTTCCTGCAGTGCAGCTGTTGCTGATACTGCAATCTATCACAATGAAAAGGGCTTGGGTGCAGCTATAGAATGATTCTTTTGGCCAATAAAATTCATTAAAAGTACCTGGTATTGTATGCTTGGTGTTGTGTTTACAGATTGTACTAATACATTTAAGTCTGCTGCATCTTTGGTCTTAGTTGGGCTATTTCTGTGGCAAGAACCTGATGGCAGTTAACTGTTGAATTTTGCCTAGATGAAATGTCTAGATGAAAAACCCCCAGATGTGGGAGTTCCAGTGCCCTTTCACCTGTTGCATGCCAAGCTCTCTGGTATCCTGAAATTGTTCTGATGGTTTTTGGCATGATGAATTTCATAAATCAGAAGTAGCAACACAGCAGGTGAATTAAACTGAGTCCCTTTTCTTGCTTTTTAGATCTTCCTGACTGTTAGTGCTCTGTAGAAAAAGGTAGAAGAACAAAAAACTATCTAAGGTGGACCTAAGTAGAGTTTAAGAGCTATAATAACTGCATTCCACATAGTTTCTGTGGGTTGTGAAGATAATTATATTTCTCTCAAGGCTGACTAAATATTAATTTCTTCTACCAGCCCCCTGCTTGTCACTAAAATAAACACTGCTTAAGTTGTAGTGACACTTAGAGTTAAAAATTTGCTTTAAAACTGAAGCTACCACTCTGGCTTTTAGACAGCTAGCTAGCTTATGTGACTTGCTTGATTTTTATATATTTATTTTTTTTTTCAGTCATCTTCATATCAATGCTATGTGTTTAAGTAAAGGCTATTCCATGTGGTACTAAACTTACTTTATTAGACAGTAGAATTTTGAGGTTAACTGGTCAGCTCTATTTTTATTGAGTTGTACTTGCTGGCAGGGCTACTGCAAAGCAAGGGTATATTACTGTAGTGGTGACCTCACATGCGTGCTGAAACAATATCATGCCTTCAGAGCTTTTAGTGCTGTTTCTAAACTGTCTTTGTTTAGTGTATTTGTTACTGAAAAATAGCCAGGAATCTGTTCCCCTTTTTGTAGGGATTTCATGAATAGAGGACTCTTGGAAAGGCCTTTTCTGTTTGCATGCTTTAGGAAAAGCCTCCAGGGTACTGGATTTTGAAGCAAAAGTGCTCTTGCTTCTATTAAATGTGACACGTGGTCTAGTTTTCAGGTTAAACTGAGCGTAAGCAGTTGTGGCAATGCTTGCTCTGTATTGAGACTGCACTACTGTAGCAGACTTTCCTAGTGGAAGTAGTAATTGCTTTGGTAATTAACATCAATTACTTTAGGTGTTGCAGTTTTTACTACCGATGTATGGCAGTAGTGCTGTGATACTGGGGCAGTTTGGAATAAGGTACTTCAGGTTAGAAATTCTGAAGAATTCTTACATGGGTAAGAGTTGATCGTAATGCACTAGAAAGTAATGGGATTGTTGTGCTTCAGTGGACAAGAATTCGTAGTGCACTTTCATGTACTTTTGTCTTATCAGTGGCGTGTGTAAGGATACCAACTGAATAGAAGCCCTTGAAGATAAGTTTGATGCCGATGCAGCTTCTGAGGAAGTGCAGGTAGCTCAGCCGGGCTTGGTTTGTCTGCCCGAGCCTTTTGCTCCTGAAATGGAGCTTCTGCCTGAGGGTAGATAACAGGACTTGCCAGCTCGAGCAATGGGAATCATTGAGTATTGCACTTACCACCCTACTTTTTTACTAGGTGTTGATGTAGGATGCAACACGCAGGAGGCACATGACTAGAAAATAATGATGTAGGAATGATCTGAAATGTCTGTGCTAATTTAGATTTTTCCCTTATGTAAGCACTCCTTAGCCTTAGTGGCTGGTTGTCTAGCTGACAGCTGTTTGCCTTTTTTTTTTTTTCCTTAATTTGTTTATGTATGAGACCTTGATTTTAACTAGAATAAACTGTTCTCCTGAAGAGTTTTGTTTTCTTATTGCTGCAGACCCAAACCACTGTGCCCCTTGTAAAACAAGTTCTAATGGAACTTGACATGCAGGGAACCTAGTGGGCTGGGTTGATATGTCCTGACTCTTTTAACCGTGTATGAAATTTTCCCTGAAATCATATGATTTGAGAAAAGACAGCTCAGGGATTCTAAGATGTGATCAGTTCCACCTGTAAAAAATGATGGGATGAACAAGTTTTCCAAGCAGTGGTGTCTTTAGTTGCTTCTGGTGGGAGCCCATACTATGAATGAAGAAATAAGAAATGTGGGAAAGTGGTGAGGTGCTTGAGATGAAGACTACCCCACTGATAGGTTTTCTTCAGTTGGAAGCTGCTAGAATTGTTTTCAGTCAAAGTTAAAATTGATTAATTCTAATGTATTTGAATACTCTCGGTTTCATTGTCTGTGTGGATAACATCAGACAACAGATTCATCTTTTACAGTTTTGCTGCAGCTTTGTTGGGAAATCTTTCAGGGTTTGATGTTTCAGTAGCTAAGCAGAAGAATGTCCCTTAAACCTGTTTCCTCTTTTGACAATATATGAACTTGTACATATAAAATGTCTTTGCTATTATGGAGAAACTGTAGCGGAGCAGCAGGGCAAATGGAAACAAAATAGGCACTTGGACAGTGATTGTTCCCGAGCTGGTTAACAGATACAATGTGATGACTCTTGTGTTTTTGTCTTCCTCTGGCAAGCTTTAAGCAGTAATGTCTTGCGGTATTCAAGTTCTTGCGCTTCTTACTACGCAAGAACTTACTCCTTTCACACTCCTCTGTTCTGCCCTGAGCTCAGGGAGTGTCTCAAACTGTGTCTGGAGCACCACATACCGTTTTCTTACCTGACAGAAGCATAAACAGAGCAGTGAAACCCTTGCTGGCTGGAGTCTTCCTCTGTTAGAACTATAGTCTCGAGGACTCATCTGACAGAGCAACGCCCTTTGATTGAATTGGGGGCTGCATTTGGTCAGGCAGAAATCGCTCCCTGTTATAAAAACCAACAATGGGTATTTAGGACCAAATTTGCAGTCAACCAATAACAATTTCATAGGCACATAAGTAATTGCTTCTTTTAAGCCCTCTTTTTTTTTTTTTTAAAAAAATCTGTATCCAGTTGATTTTTGTCTCTTTAGCGAGTTTCAAGAAAGTACAGTATCTTCCCTATGTGCAAAGAGGTGGATGAGGTTCACTGTCATGTGCATGCAGCTGCTAAGAACCTTGTTTGTGACACTTGGGTTTAGAACAACCTCTTCAGTAATTCTACATGGCAGAAGTTTGTTGGTGAGATGTTCCTATATATGGACTTTCTCTGTAGTCAGTGTAATGATTAAATGTTGGGTTTCTTTCTGTTAATATTGCTTGAAATGCGTAAAACTTGCTGCTGTGCCTCCTGCTGCAATGGTGACTGTCTGGAGCTTGTCATACTACTGTACTTGAGAGCTTTAGCAGAACCTCAGATGCTGATGTCGGTCTTGCTATTAAAAGTGTCATGTGCCTGGCAGGACCTTAGCAGGCATACATCATAATAAAGACAGTATTTGAGCTCTTAAGTCAAGCAGATAATCTTGGGTTTTCTTTGTTTTTTTTCTTTCTTCTCTGTTACAGGGCATCTGATCTTTTGTGCATGTTAATGGAAACAAAGCCTGTTTGGTGAGAGAAGAGTTCAAGTGTGTAACATTCACTTTAATTACCCAACCCTTTGCTGTGGTTCAGGTGTCTATACCAGGCTTTTTTAGTAATTGTTCCTGCAAATTGATGTGTGTTAAAAGCATCAACATAAAGTGATACTCATTCTTCAGCTGTTGGAAAGTATTTCAAGTGAAACACGTGAACTGTGGCATGAGTAGGTTTGAGTGCTGTCTAGGAAAGGTTTGTTGTATTTGTGACCCTGGAAATGGGACCACATGTGTCTCACGGAGGTCCTGTTTTCTTAATCATGATTATCCTGAAGGTGAAGGTCATCTCAGAGTTGCCATTCTAAAGGAAGGGGTGAAAGTACTTTAGATGGCTGACTGGAAAAGTGCAGAGCTGTGTTCAGTTTCATGTTGCCAGCACATGTACGTGTCTCAAGGAAGTAACTGCTCTGCCTCTATTACTGACAGACTTTGCCTCTTCAAGGATCATTCAGTAAAGTAAAACTTGACTTTATAAAATGTTTCTGGGAAACAGGAAAAAAAGGCAGCAATGGTAGTGATTGCGCAAGGACTACAGATGAATAAATAGAGGAACTGTACTGGAGAATTACTATGGAGTTTCTCAGTGCAGTGTTGCTACTTTTTGTTTGAGTGTTATTAAAATAGCTAGGTAATCCTTGGTACTTTAGTAATGTGCTAATAAGTTAAAGTATGTGAATGACACTTAACTTTTTCCAAATTATACAGAGATTGCTTTCAGAGAAATCTCTGCACTGCCCTAGAAACAGTGGGGCCAGACTCTTTCAGCTGTACTCAGGTGTATCCAAATTAATTTGTTTAACAGAGTTTGGTACTGTTCCTCCTGACTTGCACAGTGGTGCAACTTGAAACATGACTTATGTGAATAAACTTGCAGGTGTAGAGGAGACAGCTCATCTAATGTTTGCACACCTGTTCAACATTTAAACTTGTGTAGTTAAGCAAGATTTGTATAGTTAACAGCTGTTGGAAAACGAGTTTGTTGTTTGTTTTCCTCCATGTGCTTTCCTCCTCCGCCTGCCTCAACCTGTTCTGTGAGCTGCACACCTCAGATGGCTCTGATTGGGGCTGGTCAGAGAACTAACCTGCCAGTTATTTATTTTTGGAGACCAAAACTGTGCTGTGAGTGAGCTGACTGAAGTTTCTACCTGCTCAACTGTAGATCTTAAGTTTCCTGAGCTTTGATTGTCTTGAAGTTGTCTGCAGCATGTCTATCTGTTGAGAGGGAGCACAACGCCTTTTTTATATTATTTAAAAATAAGTATTGTATTTATCATTTACAGAACTGTTTTTCAGAGGCAAATCAATGGAATGCTCCTGCCCAGCTAAGACTACTAGTTAGTTTTTTGTAAGAAGTTTTCTTTTTGAATAAAAATGTACCTGCTTTTTATTTGTACTTGTGGTTGCTGTTCCTGGTCTGTATGGTAACAGCTAACTGTGCCCGCCTCTAATTAGCGCTGTACCCATTTTCTGTAGGCATCTGTCAAGCTACTTAAGCAACAATACATGGAGTGACTTAGTGTGTAGAAACCACTTTCAAAAGAACCTTATTGTGTTGGCATTAACATAATTGTTAGAGTAAGAATCGTGTTTGAGCCAGCTAACTGTAAAGTTGGTAGGTGGTAGAATGGTGTTAATAAATGTTTCAGCTTGGTTGCAGTCAAATTCTTGTACTAGTATAATCATAGCAGTGTGGTACCTAGAGGAATACTATTCTGATATAAAATCTGCCATTGCTTGATGTCTAATTAGTACTGCATGGAGAGTTCACTTCTGGGTCTAAACTATGGACTTGATTAACCCATATTTTTAAGTCACAAGGTAATTCTGAGGTGTGTTTAATTATGTTCTGTATTAAAGGACGGTTATTACACATGAGATCAAGAAAATGTGGCTTAAAGCAAAAAAAAATAATCTAAGAGTTGGAAGGAATTAACAGCACCTGAAGGAAGTAACTTCCTTTATATAATAACTGGACTATGTTACATGCTTTAAACCCAGATGTATGATTTCATTCAGTTGGCTTAGTAGATATGATCCATGATGAAGTCCAATCACCTGAAATTTCTGTAAAATATCATGTTGAGTATTTAAATACTTTATTCTGGTGAGTGGTAGTAGCAATAGAAAGGGATTTGTAGTTGCTTGAAGAGGAAGCTGGGCAAATTCCCAAGATAAGATGCATCTTAATTGGTTTTTAATTGATCTTGTTTTTTTAAACTTGCCCCACTAATTCTTTTCTAGTGTTCAAAATAGAGGTTTTTATAACAAATTGTGCCATGTAATATCGTGTTGCTGTTTGATTTTGAAAGATGCAGCAGTGTCTGGTTAGATGGCTTGGAGTTGGGGATGGGGCAGACAAAAAGGAAAAGAAGGTGGTTAAAGCAACTAAGTTGGAAAATGTAATTCTCTAACCTTGTCCATACAGGGGTAACAGAACCCCACTGAGAGTAGCTGCTTGTGGATGAATGTAGTAAGTCTTACGCACAGCAGCAGTCTCTACTGTGAAAGGCAGATCACGTAGCTAAAGCATTTGGTTGTCCCACTCCTTTATGATTTCTGGACAGTAATGCTGTGCATTTCAGTTGATCTGGAATGCTTATTGGTGGGAGAGAGAGGACTAGACTTAATGCAAAGGTACTCTGGCACTGCTAGGAAACTTCAGTAAAAGAGCAATTGGAATTTTTTTCTTTTTCTTGAAGTGTCTTAGTATTCTCAGTTCCTTATAAATACAAGACTTATTTAAAAAAAACCCCAACAAACCAAACCCCAACAAAGCACAAATGAAAAACCCAGAATAAAACCAAACCCCAAAACCAAAGCAACCAAACATAATGATGCCTCAAAATTCCAGTCACTGCTTGTTGAGCCTTTGCAAGGCACACTGAGCTGCAAGTGCTCAGTTATAAAACTCCAACTCACACTGATGGCCAGTAGTTCAGTAGGAAAAGGTTCAATGCTAATGGTTAAATTATCATGTCATCTTGGACCCTTTTTCCCTGAAGTTGTGTTCATGCCCATTATGGATTTGATGTGCAGATGATGAGAAATTATGCACGTCATTAAGGCTTGGTTGGTTTTTGTTTAAGGCAGTATGTTTTCATTTCAAGGCAGAAAAAATAGTAGTTATAATTCAGTTATATATATGTTAGTTACAATATTTATACATATATATTTGTATAAAATAGGAAAAAAAGCCAAAAATATTTAATCTGAATAAGTGTGTATTGTTCTGGAGGATTATTCATAGCTGAGTGTAAGCGGTTCTGAAATGGGAAATCAGGCATTTTAGAAATACACTGCAGAATTTCTAATTTCTCTCATATTCAGCTCTGCCTCCCCCAACATCTAAATTCCTTGTTTTGATGAGGAGTAAGCCCCTGATCAAGTGCTTGGAACTGAAATGAAAGATTGCCTGTTCATGGTGCTGAAGCTTGGATGGATGGTAAATTCTCTGATAATTCATCCAATAACAGAGGTACCAGTGATAAAAGTGGGCCTGACTGCCTTCTGGGTCTGTGTGATACCTTGTTCATCTGGTACTGCTTCTTATCATAACCGAAGCAACTACTTCCTCCATATTCTAAATATGTCTTTACTTTGTTATCTCTGAACTGCTTTTTAGCACTGGCTTTTAGACTTTTTGGTCATGATCCCTGTCTGATATTCTGATGAAGTACTAAGATAAAAATCTTCTAACCTGCAGCACAGCCAAGTACAGTGTGGTGACATTTCTACCTCGATTCCTGTATGAGCAGATAAGAAAAGCTGCAAATGCATTCTTCCTCTTCATTGCCTTACTGCAGGTATTGCTTTATTGCTTTGCCTTGTTTGTAAAATGAAATGGTAATGCAGTAGATGTCGCTTCAGTTGTTATGCTTAACTGCAAAGAAATTCTTAAACTTACTTTAATAGTAATATTAAATGGGGTATGTAGTTGATAATTGAAATTGGAAGACAACTTAAAGACTTCTTTCAATGTAGTTTGTAAAGTCAAGCCTCTTTTATTCTTAAAGAGTAAAAATAAATGGTGTCATAAAATACAGAACTATTGACCACGGTGAGAAAAGAATGTGTGAATTCTTGTGAAACTGCTGTTTGTTTAGGTAGTTCAGATTATCACTGCTTCTATGTGAATTATATAGTTTGCACAATTTTCTTGGGAAGAGAGGAGAAATAGAATAAAAGGCATGTACAACAACTGTATCTTTTAACTCTATGGTACAGTTTCTTCAAACCTACTGAGACTATAGGCTAGTTTGCTCACTGAAATTTTATGTCCGTCAGGCACAAATCAGACAGCTTTGCGTTCTCTCTTCTGAGAACTTTGCATAACATTCTAAATTTACTGGAAATGAATTTTAAATACAAATATAAAATGGATCTCTTTTCCCTCTGTTCACAGCAAATTCCAGATGTCTCTCCAACAGGAAGATATACCACCTTGGTGCCATTGCTATTTATTTTAACAGTTGCTGGCATCAAAGAAATCATAGAAGACTATGTGAGTATGATTATGGGGAAGGTTGTACTAAAGACCAAATGCTTCCAAAAAAGCGATAAGATGCCATAAAGCCATGCATCTCTGAAATCTATTGAGTCATTGCTCCGCAGCAACAAAATATCCTTTTGACTTTCAAAGCTCTGAACTTGACTAGAATTTCTGTAACACACTGAGATAAAGAAGTATTTTCTTTATAGTTGGTGAACAAGAAAACAGTAGAAATCAGGACACTTGTTTCTCCCTCTTCAAACTTGCTTATTTATGCTTTTGTTGGAAAGACACTGTAGAGTCCTGACAAATATATGGCCTTTTAGATGGTCTTGAAAATGGGGGGTGAGGGGGGCAAGCAACTTGAGGACAGAGCAGACTGTTTTTGGGAAAATCTGCACTAACTTGCTGGTGTACTTTACATCCAAATGAGGTCTTTCTGCTTTGCAAAGTACTGATGAGTAAAATAATTTGGATATCAGTCTAAACAACAACACATGGAATTTATAGTATGTCTGCCATCTAAATACAGTGGTCCTTTTTGGTCCTTTTGTTTTCTTAAAAAACCCCAGCTTTGGAGACTTTTTTTGGCCATTGATACAGGTCTGAACCTGACTTCCAACATGGGGATTCTCACTTTGAAGTTTATAATTATACTCTTCTACAAACCATTTGGATTTAGATGATCTGTGACTTTGAAAAAACCCCAAAAAACCCCAGAAAAACCCATAAAGGCAAAAAGGACCTAATGTATCATCTTGCAGTTTGTCATATTTTTAGCTCTAATGGTTTTGGAATTTGTGATGAAGTGTAATGAGCTGTAATGAAATGTTTTGTTTCCTTGCAGAAAAGGCATAAGGCAGACAGTGCAGTGAATAAAAAGAAAACAGTAGGTAAGACTAAACAGTCTTTATGTATTAAAAGTGCAAATAGTAAATGCTTTCTTTTGAACAATTCTATTGCTTTGACTGAATGCATATCTTATGCGCTAGGTACTTACCAGTAATTTAGGCTTTTACTTTGCCAGATGTTTCAGACTGATGCTTGATGATCTGACACTGAAGGGTGAGGCATTGGGAGGATTATTAGAATTTATAAGTTCATGTAATTTCAAGGTTGTCCAAAGTTACATAGTTCTCAGCTCCTTGTAGAAAACCAAGCAATTTTTCCCTACCAAACTCTATCCTGATTGTTCTAGCACCAAACCAAACACCGAAACATCCAGAACTAAAAAAAACCAAGAAACCCCATAAACATTAAAAGCTGATGTCAAAAGAATTTTAAGTAATTTTTGTAAATGCTGCTGCCCTTTAAATACAAGATACCTGGGAATTTTGTAGCTTTGCTTTCCTGAAATGTCACTGAATTTAACACTGATATTCACTGGATGCTTACATGTATCCCTAATGTATGGACAGTACTTGGCACTGTATACCTGAAGACATCACTGTCATTTTCTTCACCTCCCGTAACTGAAAACCTGTGCAGAAAATAGGAAGAGCTTGTCAATGGCCACCATGTGATCATCCTGTGCTATAGTCAAGGCAGCTCCACTTCTACTCCTCTGTGCAAAAGTGCAGGTGAAAGGGGAATACAGGGACTTGAGCTCTGTGTAGAGCCCCTTCCTCCCAACCACAAATACCTGAAGTGTCAAGAGCTAGTGGAGCACTTAAAGGAACATGGGGAAGTGAGAAACCGGCTAGCTCCATGTTTCAGATAGTCCTGCAAACATTATGCCTATTATTTTCACTGAGTTTGTTGCTTGAAAATTTGGGTTGATCATTAAGATTGTATATTAATTCACATCACAAAGCATTGCTTTATTAGTTCTCCTTGGTAATATCTCTACAAAAGTCTGGGAAGATGTTTCAAGTGCAAGAACACGTATTAGTCATAAGAAATTGGCAATTAAATGGCTCTAGCACAGAAGGCCTTGTTATAGGTAATATGAAAGATGGCCCTTTCAGAGGTCGCAGAGGCAGTTATAATTTATTTTTAGGTAGAGAATGTGTGCCAACAAGTGCTTCAAGGGAAGTTTCTCACAGTAACTGTGGAGAGACAACTTTAAAGAATACAAGGTGTTCTAGGAACTAAGTGGAACTTAGCACTTGAAAAATTATTTGAGTTCAGATTTTATTTTTTACATTTGAATACTCTAAATAAATTTTCAATCTGATACTTAAAACTGTATCCTCCTACTTCTTAAGAGGAAGGCTAAAGAGGCTTATTCTTGAGACATATATTACCAGAATGAAAAGCTAACTTGGGTTCAGAGTGGGATTAACATGAATTAGATGTAGGTTTTCTGTGTGCCTTTAGGTTCCTCTCATAGCCAGGTGGTGTCTAATCAATGCACTCAGTATAGAGAGCATTGGAGCTCACTGAGAAGTAGATATCTGCTGTCTGCTTGGCTGCGTCCTGAACTCCACTGCCTTCAATGGCCAGTGGCTTACTGCAGCAGCAGTTGTGCAGGCCTTGCATTTATCTTGTTTAGTGTTTTAGAGCAGTAGTGCCTTTCCTGTATTAAATTTACCATTAAAACTTCAGTTGGCTTTGCAGAGTCGCTTTGGTATGTAGGAATTAAATTCCCTTTGGAGCAAACTAAAATTGAAGTTCTGCCCGAGGTGAGCACTGTAAATTTGCATTAGGAGCTGGAGTGTGTTTAGGCTCTGAGCCAGTGTTTTATGTCTTGGATGGCTTCACATGATGTCTGTGGTGATGACATTGAATCTAGGGACCAGACTCCATATAATTCCAAGTGAAGCCCCTGAGTAGCATATTGCATAGATATAGAGAGCTCAGTAATAAATGTTCTGATGTATTGATCCTCCCATTGTCAACAGAATAAGTAACGAGCATTTAGTATGGTATGGGATGAGCTCAAATAGTAGACAAGCACAGGGCTAGCAAATTCTGGAACAAGACTGATGGGAGATGCTTTCCCTTTAGGAGTCTCACTTCAAATGGCCTTACATGCCTGGATGTGAGTGACAGCATTAAGTCCTGCATTTAGAATGGGGTTTTGGTCTTGGAAGGCTCTAGATAGAAGGTTTATATTGAAACTCTCTTTTTGAGTTGGAGCAGTCTTTTTAGGTACTTGTTCTCTGTTACTTTTAAACAAGTACCTTTTGACAATGAATAATTCATCCTTTTTACCATCCTATAAATATTCTAGAGAAGACCTGTCCTTTCCTGTCCTTTGGAGTACTCCTATAAAACTGGGTTAAGCAGAGTAGGAGGTGCAAAATTGCAACCCCGAAATTTCTAAACTGTTTTATGTCTAATGGAAGCTTTCTTTTTAGACTCTGGGATTATGAGTTTAAAAGAAAATACTTCAGTAATAGAACAGTAAGAAAATAGCTTCAGTAATTTGCTTGGCTATTTAATTTTAATCACTAAATTGATTTCAGTAAGCATTGAGAGTGAAATTGTTTTCTGAAGTAAATTGTCTAATAGACCAAGCCCATAACACTTGGAGCTGCAAAATACCTTTGTGTGTATGAACATACAACAATGTCAACTGAATGGTGACTGAAACATCTCCAAAACTTTCTGGTGGAATAGGGAGCTGTCTAAACCATGCCACAGGAGATGCTGAGTGTTGGAACTCCTCTCTCAGGGTTTGAGTCAAGGCAGGTATTTGGCTTTTCACTTGAGGTTCTGGATTCAGGCCTTTTCCTGAGTTCTGAACTAAGCAGAGCTCAATTCAAGAACAGGGTATATGAGGGAGGGCAGGGGTGCACCAGAGCTGTTCTTCCCCTAAACTGCCTGTACTTGTTTGGTTGAAAGCTCAGCAGATTTTAGACACACCACTGGCTGTACTTCTGTTGCTGCCCACCCATTTTTTGTTCAATAGTTTAGTTCACTGCAGTCCATTCACTATAATATTAAATAGCAGGATTCAATGCTTCAGTGTGTGTGGCCTGAGAACGGGAATCAAGAGATGAGTTTCTTCTGCTTGATCTCTCCTGATAAGCCTTACATTTCTGTGGAGTGGCTTATCCTGTGTAGGATGGTCAAAGTTGTATTCAGCAGAATTTTCTGCTGAGAGTGTGGTATTGTTTTCAAGTGAGCCACACATATGATTTGCACAGAGCTGAGGAGAAGATTGTTTGTATTCAGAGTAGGAGACTGACCTCTAACTTTGATCTGTTGTGCACTGCACTCTTTGGACACCTTTGAAAACTGGCTGCAGCTGCTTTCAATGGAGGTGAGCTTGCTGTGCTCAGACCTGGGCTGGACTGGGTTACTCAGCAATAACTGGGCATGTTTGACCTTAATGTTTTAGTTGGAGTAGTAGTAAATATATGTAGAATCACCTGGAGGACGTGCTTGTGTGGAAAGGCAAGCTTCAGGGTAAATGACCAATGAGTGTGTTAAGATGGCAGTATAGAACTGGAGCCCTACCGAAACCAAGGCCTGTTTTAGTACCTTATTTTCCTTTTCTTGTTTCAAGGTGAGCTTAAACAGCTAGGATTGTCCTTCTGCCAAAGCTGATTGTTGCTTTTCAGTAGGGCTTTGAGCCTACTTGGCAGATAAACCTCAGCTTTATATGGGCCATTGGTAATGGTAGTGAAGTTGGATGTGCCAGAGTCAAAATATTATTAACAAAATGCAAGGAAAAAGATGAGAAGTGAAAATTCTGTGATAAATCATACACAGAGTAAAGGTGCTTCTGGATGCTGACTGACAGTGGGTAGAAATGCCCTTTGTTTTAAGGAAGGTCATTTCCCAAACAGGAACCAATGCTGCCCATCTGTGTGTTAGTACAAAGCGATGCCATGAAGAAATCAGGCCACCAACTGTTGTCTGGCAGGTGATAAAAATTATATAAATTTTAAGGGCAGATTCTTCCTGTTTCTTGGATTCACATGTACACAGCTGTGAACAAAAGTTCCAGCTTCTGAAAAGTACATTTCTGATTTTTGTGTTAGTTCCTGTTCTGGTCAGTATTTGCTACTGCTTATACACTTGTTTTGAAATTTTTCTGAATTGTGGCTATTTATTCTGTAATCTAACTTTAAGCTTTCTTTCCAGTTCTGAGAAATGGGATGTGGCAGAACATTATGTGGAAAGAGGTAAATAAAACCTGGGGATGGGAGGGAGGGAAAGCAAGTGTTTAAGAATTACTCCTGCCAAAATTAATTAGGAGGCTTAGAATTAATGTATACTACATGAGAATTGTCTGTCACTTGGGGTGAGGGGGTGGGAGGGATCTTTTCTGTTCCAGTAGTCAAAATTGCCGTGAGCAAGGCACCTGAGTACCCATTTTTAAATCCTGGTAATGTGTTATAGTCAAATGCTAATGACCTGTTGTGTTTTCCTTTGTGCAGTTAATAAGTAAACTGAAAGCAGGATTTTGTTTTTAATCCATCTGGAAGAGTAACTTTCACTGCAATGCTGTGCTTCTCCTGCAAGTCTGACAGAGACTTACTTTGCTGCCTGTGCTAAAAAGTCCCTAGGCTTTGAGACTAATTAGTAAGCTGTTCGCTCAAGTAAGAAACACGAGCCCTGCTGCTACCTGAGGCACTTGGGAGCCATGTTCTGTGAAGCCCTTGGCCAGGGTCTGGTGAGCTTTATTTCTAAGACCTGGAAGTTGCTGAAATGCTTTAGGATGTATCGATCTAGTTGTGGCTCTTAATGCCTTTTAAAGGATAAAATTAGCCCTCTTATCTAGTAATTGAGGAAAAAGTACCCCCTTTTAAAACCTTTGAGAAATGAGATCAATCTCAAGACACCTAAAAGCAATCCTGCGGATGTGTTAGGCTATAGCAGAAACTGAAGATTGCCAGGGATTCTGATGGCTAATGTTAGTTCCTGTTTATGCTGTTCCAAGTCCTCTTTTTGTAGAAAGGACATTGAATTGAAAAATTCTGCAGGTTGAGCCTGGAATCTGGGATTTTTTATACCCTTAGGCACTTCTTGAATTGACCTGTGTCTGTATCTGTATGTCATCCAGGCTTGCATTTATTGTTAGGGAATAACAGTTCTGTACTTTTCACCTTGATCACTTTAAGGCAGACTTCTGACTTTTTTTTTTTTCAATTTTTTTTTATTTTGGTGCTGGAGTTGGTAGGGAATTTATTTTTAGTGGTATCTGAGTAAAACTAATGAATCTGCTTGTTCAAACATACCATCTGTTTCCATTTTTATAAATTACTGTCTTAAAAGTATTTTAAGCCCGTTTCAGACTCTTAGTGGTGCATTGGCATTAAGCAGCCTCATGCCTATTGGGCAGACATGGTTTACTGTTTTGAGAGTGCTACTTCACTCTTAGAATGAAAGTCCCATGCATGTGTGACTAACTCAAGGTGCTGGAAAGTCTTAGGCTTGTGTAGGAGGAGACAAAGTATTCCAGAATTGAGAACTCTGCATATCTCATTTAACTGTAAGTTAGGGAAGAAGAGGATTATATTTTGGATCCATAGAGATGACACTACTTGCTAGTGACATACTAGCAGTGCATCTAAGGAGAATTAAGGGACAATTATAGTGATGACTGGGTAGGTAGGTAATACAGATAAGGAGTAGTGGAAAACTCTTGATACTTAAGGAAGATAAGGTTCAAAGATAATTTTTTACTAGGGAAAACAATTAAGTAAGACTAAAGAAAACCCCCAAATTTGGATACTGGTTGAATTATAGAAAAAAAAGTAATTTTTATGAAATATGAGCCACTGAAGTTCACAACTTCTAATTGAGTATACTACCTTTTTTCTCTAGAAAATTGTTTACTTTGCCTTCAGAAAAGGGAAGACTTTGTTATTTCCAAACTTGCAGTGAAAAGTACTCTGACTTTCAGAAGCACTGTCTCTAGCTGTTCTGTGCATGATGCTGTTCTTCTGACTGGGTGAAAGGAGATAACAAACTAACATTCCAGACAAGCGAACTGTTTGTTTTTCTCTTCCATGCTACTGTACTCCTGACCACCACAGGTAGCAGTAGGCGATATTGTGAAGGTCACCAATGGGCAACATCTTCCAGCAGACATGATCATAATATCTACCAGGTATCCTGAATGGGTGTGGAAGTGATGTGTCTGATGAACTGAGGTGCAGAGGACTTGAATCTCTGTATTTGCTATTAATAAAACCAGACATCAGATAGCACTAATTCTATTCCACATCTAAAATCAAATTTTCACAATGACAAAACATGGCTTTACCTAGGCATTGATTCATGTATCATTGTAGACAGGCTCTCCTAAAATGAGGCTTTTTCAAGACTTCACTTTATTAATTACAGGTACATAATACTCTGTATTGATAAGCATGTTGGAAAACTGAAGATCCTTTACACAAGCTTCATGCAGTCAGTGGTTCTGTGGCCTTCTGAGAAATCCCTCCACTTAATTAAGGAAGCTAAATTTTCTTCCAATTAATTCCACTGAGTATTTAGTTCCACTGAGTATTCAGCACATTTTCCTGCCCCCCCAGGAAGGATCTCTCTTTCAAGTAATAAATCCAATAGGCTAGTCCAGTTGGCATCAAGTAACAAAATAGCTTCTGGACTTTATTTGGTAACAACTTCTCTTGGATAGAGCACATGTATGGCCCATCTCTAGCACAGTACCAACCTGTTGAATCCTGGCTTGGTTTAGTTTCAAACATGGGACAACTTCGTGTTGCACCCCAGGACACCTTGGCCCTCCTGGCTGCCAGGGCACTGCTGACTCATGTTCAACTTGCCATCGACCAGGACACCCAGGTCCCTTTCCACGGGACTGCTTTCCAACATCGCATTCCTCAGTCTGTCTGTACATTCAGGCTTGCCCCAACCCTGATGTAGAATCTGGCACTTGCCTTCAATAAACTTCATATGGCTGGTGGTTGCCCAGCCTTCTAATTTGTCGAGGTCTCTTAGTTCCTAAAAGGATTTGAGTGGTACTTGACTGCTAGCCTAGGTTCTAGATGGTGTAGAACAACTTGAGGTCAAATCAAGACCATAGTTTGCTTAGACAGATGAGATTTAAACAAGAGACAACAGCACAGCCCCTGTTCTTAAACATGCTTCTGGTAGCCAAATCTTACGATGTCTTACTTTCTCCGTAATTCCCTCCTGTGTGCTCTTCAATGGTGACTGCAGATTGCTCTGCTCTCTAGGTTGCAGTTTTCTTACATCACCCAACTTTTAAGGGAACTTGTTTTTCAAGCTCCTGTATTTTCTGCTCCATCCTTCTTGTCTGTGCTATTCCTGGGAGGTTTCATTTTTTTCAAAGCTATATGCAGAAGCTCAGTCTTTTTGAATTGCCACATGATGAAGGATAGTGGTACCTTCATTTCATGGTATATAGTATTGTATTTTTTCAAGTGAGCCCCAAACCTCAAATAAGCAGTGAACTTAATATGCAGTTAGGCTGAACTTGGACATCAGTAATTTTCTGTTTCAGCATTGAAAAATATTTTACTTAAGAACTTCTCGAATGTATTATACTAAAAACTCCTTCTGACTCATTTCTTAACTGTGTGGGCCAGCTTTTTGTTCTACATTATTCTACTAACCTGCTGTCATTGATAACCACATAATAATTAGAGAATTTAACCCAAAGCATGTTGTTTTGGGAAAAGCTTTGCTTGAAATAAATAGCAATTTCTATGGCAGTTTGCTTTATAATTGGTATTATTCCCATGATTCCTTTAAATGTCAATACTAAGTGTCCTCAGTTCACCAGAAAGCTCTGCATGTTCTGAAGGGAGTGGGTTCTTTTGCTTGTGTATGTTTATTTTCTGTGTCTGAGCTGATTGTCAGAGGTGAAATTGACAGGTTTTTTTTTCTTGACTCTCTTTTTCTGTATAGTAAAAAGGTGACATCAAAAGAATTTTACATAAAGAATGAATTGACATGAAGGAAAAAAATATTTAAATTCAAATAACTTTGTGTGTTTGAATTAAAACTTCCACATTTCTCGTTTCCACAGTTCATACCATTTCTGTGGAAATGAGAGGAATTGTATTGCAAAAGGTCTCCCTCCTGAGCTAACCGCTTCAGTTGTAGTAGATAAGGCATTTGACAGAGGTAAAATTGGAATCAAGCTGGACTCTAACCTGTGTCTTTCTTGGGTTCAGATTCAAATTGTCTGTGTAGGAGGAGACATAGAACAGACTCAACCTTTCTTTCTTCTTAAAGAAAAATCAATTGGAGAGCATAATCTAGCTTCTTACTGTGTTATAAATGTACCTGTCCATTTCTTAATTATTGTTATCCTAAGGAGCCTTTATTACTGACTGTTCTGCTGATTGAGTACATTTGTTGTTAAAGCAATTGGTTACTTTGGAAAAAAAAATAGCAATTTATCGAGGGTATGAGAAGTGATATGCTAAAGAAGCACTTGTTTGAATCCAGATGGGAAACAGATATTCCTTAGGAGCCTGAGAAGACAGTTGGCAGAAAAATAGTTTTGGTGGTAAAACAGAGGTTTTAAATCTTGAGTGGTATCTCACGAAAAGATCTGGTAAAAGCACCCTTCCTTATCACAGCTGCTGCCTATGCAGAGCTCCTCTGTTAGGTGTAAATAAGAGCTTGACTAATAGAAAATTCAGTTCTATGAAGAACATTTTTGTCCCTATTGTTAAGGCAGAAACATACCCGGAAGATGCAGATCACAGCCCTCAATCCTAAAGAACCTTTCTTTCATGCTCAAAAAAAACCTGTTTGGCAGTGATTTTAGCTATGCCTCCCACAAGCCCCTCTACTTTCAGGTGACCTTGCAGAGATGATTTTTTGTGTGTTCAGTTCACATACAGAATTCAATAGCAGAGGGCATTGCCATCTTCATCCAAACATACCCTCTTTTTATACTGTTCAGTACTTGGTATTTCATCCGTAGCTCTTGCAATCTGAAGCAATTTAATGGATTGCAATTCAAAATAATCCACTTTAGACATCTAAGTTTATTATGACTGTTAAATTCTTACTAATCTTCTGATTTAGACTGGTCTTTCTTCATAGTTTGTTGTATGACCATGTTCATATCCAAAGACATCTCTTTTAAATATATACTTTCAGCTGGCTCTTTCATGATTGTATACCACCAACATGGTTTTGTATCTTCTGCAGTGTATTGAGGAGGTATGTTGTGGACTATATTAGTGCAAAAGTAGTGTACAAAAAAGTACTGAGTTTTAATACTGAAAATCTTACTCTTTACAGTGAACCACAAGCCATGTGCTATATTGAAACAGCTAATCTTGATGGGGAGACGAATCTTAAAATACGACAGGTAAAACAAACTGAATTTCATATTTTAATTTTTTTTTTAGGTATTTAATATTAGTTGTGAAGCAAGATCTAGCTTGCATGGCAACAGTGCAAGTGCTTTTTTTTAAAAAAAAAAGTATCTTTCTTCAGGTGGTTGTAAGCTGCCTTTTCAACAGATACAAACCCAAGCAATAATGCATCACGTGCAAGTGTAAGGAACTAACCTGGAGCAAATATTTTAAGCTCACAAAGACACATCAAACAGACCTTGGATATGTCTTGCTGAAGGTCCAGTTAGTGGAATTTAAGTGCTGTACATAAAGAAAAATTATGAGCTATGCTTGTGATGAGAGTTGCAGTTTCTCCTATCACAAGTACCATTTTATGAGCATTATGCAGAGGCAGAAGCTGAAAAGGATCTTTCATATGTTTAAGTTAATTTGATATCTCTTTGTGGTAAGTAAAATAATTTATTTGGATCTTTCTAGTTTTGTTTAAAAAGTACTGTTGATTATAGTGTTTAAAAATAGTTAAGAATCTTTGTCTTCTTTCATTAAAAAAGGAATTTAGATTAGGATTTTGAAACACAGATAATTAGTTTTTAAAAAGCTACATTTGCTCCTTCTTTACTACATTTGTAGAAGTGTGATTTACTGTTCCAGATCAGCCTACTAAGTCAGATCTTGAGCTCCTGTAAGATTTTATTTGCTTCAGGACACAATTAAAAATACGGCCTTGTCTTGGCTTGCAGTGCTGCACTCAAATTCTGGCGAAAGAAACACAAAATGGATTCCTCTGTTCCTAGAAAAGCAGTGGGGTGTGGTACATGCTCTCAGCTGTGGAGTACCAATACATTAGGTTGCAGTTGCATGACAGGCTGATCATTAGCCTTGAGTAGGATCAGAGTACATTGGCTGCAGTGGCCCAAAAAAGACTACACTTAAAAATGACTATATTTAGCAGCCATAACACATCAGTGGAGCTATACTTTGAGAAAAAAGGCAGGCTTGTTTATGATGCTTGTCTCCTATTTCTTGCTGCATGGGTCCAACTTTGTGCTTTGTGGATGGTAATTTCCTCTTGGTTAAAGAGAGGTCATGTAGGTAATACAGCTGTCTCTGTAGAGAGTGTCAGTCTGGTTAGCAGGTTCGTATGTGTCCATAATGAATCTTCCTTGCAGGAGAGAGATATTGAATATCAAATAAACCACCCCCCTCAAACATAACAACAAAAAACAACCCCCAAAAAAGAACCATCCCTCCCCACCCACGCCAAACCAAAACAGGATCCCCACCAACAAACCTTCACAGATTTGACTATGTTTGGTTTCATGGATGTTAAAAGAAAGCTCATTTTCATAGATTGCCTTCTAATAACTGTTTTTGACAAGAATCTCCTTTGAATTGATTTCTACAGGGTTTGTCTCAAACTGCTAGTCTCCAGTCCAGGGAAGAGTTGATGAAAGTATCTGGGAGGATAGAATGTGAAGGGCCCAACCGCCATCTCTATGACTTCACTGGAAACCTGCGCTTAGATGGTCAAAGGTATTGATTTGACAACAAAGCTATGAATTCATTTGGTTAGGAAAAATGTTACCTGTGTTCTTTTAGTCTATAACTCTGAGCACATACATGTTTTTGCTGGGGAAGAGGAGGGTAATAATTAATAATTATTAATCAGAGCTTCTGCCAGTATAAGATAACACAGTTCACTCTTTGTATGGAGCCTTCCTGAGAATATTGATTTCTTTGTAATTAATGCTGATATTTTATTAAAAGGTACATCTAAAGAGAAGGAGTCAAGGAAGTGGTTGGGGATTTTAGGGCCTTCTTGTTACATGAGATACACAGAGGAAACGGAAACCTTTCCCTTTCAACTAGACCCAAAGGCTGCACCAAGGTCAAGTGTATAGAGAAAAGTGATCTCAGAACCTGGAGGCTTTGACTTTGATTTTTACAACTCCTGGAAGAAAAGTACATAGTTTTAGTACTTAAATTCACAAACTGTGAAAGGTTGTTAGGGACATGTTTCCTTTGGCTGTACCTGTTTTCCTTGACAAAACCTGTACTCCTTGGGCAGCTTGGTGCAAGAATGGTCTCTTGCATCCGACTTGAAAGTCATGTGGGTAATACAGGTGTTCTCAAATGCTTGTTTAATGGTGTATGTGATATAGTGTGCTTGAAATGGATGGTCTCTTTGCAAGTGTGGTGCTCCTCTGTCCTTGATGTGAGAGAGAATGTACTAGCCAAGGTCAAGTGCAGAATAGGCTTGTTTATGGCTGCCACGTAAATTCTCAAGCTTTACGTAACTGGAGCAGTTTTGCTCCACTGTGCTTTTGGAGGAGTTAGACTTACAGAGGTTTCAGTGCTTTCTTCAGTTGTGTGGGCAATCGAAACTCATTATATTGTTATTATGTTGTTCTCCTCTTGTTGTTTGTTGTCTTTAATTATTAACTGGGGAGTAAGGCTGAGAGTATAATTACTTTCTTTAAAGTGTTACCAAGAACTGAAAGATGCATGAACTTCTTGCTTTGCAGCCCAGTTCCTGTTGGTCCAGACCAGATCTTGCTGAGAGGTGCACAACTGAGAAACACTCAGTGGGTCTTGGGTATTGTTGTGTATACAGGACATGATACAAAACTCATGCAGGTAAAGCTTTTAATGGGATTAAGAGCATGTTTTGATAGAAGTTGGTCATCTTTCCTCTATTCTTATTGTCATTGATTTGATTTTATGAAATGGTTTGACTCATTATAGTTGTTTAAGGCCTAGAGGCCTTGAGGAATAGAAGGTACTGTTGTATTAGACCTTGCATGTGCACATGTGCAAACACTGAAGTATTTGAAAGCAATTCAAAATATAAGGAGAAGTAACTTTCATCTTAATTTATCTGGTAGCTGGACAGCATTTAAAACTGAGGCTTAACACCTGAGGACATAGTAATAATCATGGAGATAATTAGATTAATACTGGAGTCCTGTATTGCCTTAATGGCAGGGAGTGCCTGGAGAGACCAGCAACATGGATGTGTTGCTCACCACTGCTGACCATCGGTGGGATGGACGGCAGGTGCTCTAATGGACTCTGAAAGTAAAGACTAGGTTTACTTCTGCAGTTTCCTCTTGTATAAACCGTTGCCAGATTCTTTCTCTTTTTTTCCTTCTGCTGTTCAGAATTCAACCAAAGCACCTCTGAAGAGATCAAATGTGGAGAAAGTGACCAACATGCAGATCCTGGTTTTGTTCTGTATTCTCCTGGTAATGGCCCTTGTGAGTTCTGTAGGTGCCTTATTATGGAACAGAACACACGGTGAAGTCGTCTGGTACCTTGGCTCCAACAGTGAGTATGCAGGCACTGAGCCAGGGATGTATCAGACTGTAGGGACAGCCAGGCTCTTAGCTTCACTAAATGAAGGCATAAAGTAAGAAACAGAAAAACAAGAAGACCCACATCTTGCTAATTTTTTGATGACCTAATATTTCCTTTTTCTTTTTTTTTTTTTTTTTGAGAATGGGCAGACATAAGTGAACTTCCCAATGAGCCTTTAAAGGTTAGGTTAATATCACTGGGCAAGCACCCAAGGAGCAGGGCAGAAACAGAAGAGGGGCAAGAGTTATTCTTGGATATCTGGTGTTCACTTCTTTCATCTCTGTGGAGATACCATACACAAATTTTTCTCAGGGGAGGTCATGTACTGCAGCCTTATGTGTGTCTGACTGTATTCGACTGCAGGATGGTGAGTATCAGTCTGATAATGCTGACTTTAACTTTATGCTTATATACAGATGCAGAGGATTTCTCTGCCTTTTTTTCGGTCAGAAGTGCTGATCTGCTCTTTTAGAGAAAACTTAAATGCTAAATGTTAAAATTGTTATTTATTGGGTAAAGTTTCTGTCTTTGGCTTCTGTAATTTTGCTGTGAGAAAAGTGATCTCTCAGCATGGTTATTTCAAGGGTTTTATTTAATTTTATTCTTAGTTCTCAAATTTGTTAGTTCATTATCAAAGATGACATGAACAATGAAATACTCCCCAGCAGACTTTTGAGGAGGTTACATTAGCTATAAAATGTGGTGTTAAAAGCATTTTGAGATGCAGATCTTAAAACAGTTATCACAAACTGCAAATGGCTTGTCTGCTGATGATGCAAAACAGATGGCAAGTGTATCTTCTGCAGTTTAAGAATTGTAGTTATGGTAGTAATGAAAAAAATCACATAGGAAGAACATGGAAATGCCCCATATTTGACTCTGGGTTTTGGTGGTTGTGATGTCTTCTAGTAGCAGTGTCAGCAACTTAAAAAATTTTATGCCTGCTCTCCTCTTGTTTTTTAATGAGTAAGTTTAAATTTGTGCCTTCCAATGATGAAAGTAATACTGGAAAAGATGAATGGAATGAACTCTTGAACTTGCAATATAAAACAGGTACAACTTGCAATAGAGTAGGATGACATAACAGTCTGTAGAGATGCCTTTTTGAAAATTGAATGCGCAATTTCTATAGCTTCTGTAACTGCCACAGACAGGAAATACACTTTTTCAGATTAGGCAGGTAGATGTTAAATTTTGGTTAAATGTCTCATCTCTGTAAAAATTACATTGGGAAATGTTCCCATAATAAGTGTGCTTCTGCTTTTTGTAGACTTACCAAAGATATGGAATTAGGGTATTCTCACACTTGGAGGTGCCTTTGTCCAAACTCTGATCTTCATTAGGCTTCAGCAATTTTCTCTGGATTCTGCTGCCTCCTAGTTTGCTCCCCTGACTTCTAATTAATTTGTGTTGCTGAGAACCCTTAGTTGTGGACTCTGACCCCGTTGTGCTGGGTGTTCTGTGTGCTGACTGAAGTGCCTCAGTAAGTTTCTACGGAAGTGAAGAGCATACAAATGTGGAGACTGGTTATAAAGAGGCTGTGGGCAGCACCATAAACAGGAGCCTTCATCCTGTGTCTCTGCTGAGCCTTGTGCCTTCCTGCTGGCTGTCTATAAATGCTTCCCCTTCCCTTTAGGACCAGTTGTGATGGCAGACTTATTTGGGCAGGTTGCCCAGTGTTGTCACCATTGATAATAGCTTCTTTGCCTAAGCAGGGTGGCTTAGTTCATGTACGAGCAACTGCTTAACAGTCAACTTGTTCTCTTAGATTTCTTTAGTATGGGTAAATTCTCAATTCTGACAATGATGTCAGATTTTAGAACTAATTTTAGTGTTTTTGTTTCCTAACTCTGCTGAGACAAGTAAGCACTTTCTGAAAGATGGTTATGTTACTAGTGATATTGGTGGCTCTTAATTGGCCAGTTGACACATCAGATAAATGTCTAAATTTGAGTTATAGTGGGGAATATTGTACTTCTCACCATCTGTCTAGCAAAAATTGTTCAGAAAGTGTTCTGTTCTTCAATATATAGCCTCAGCAACCTTGCCCTTCTTCACCTGGTATAATATGCTGTGTATTTAGGCATGTGTTCTGTGGGTGTTTTATCTATTTTCTATTGAAATCAATATTAAAATGGCCCTTACACTAGACATCAACACACTTGCTGAGTATTTTAGCATTGCTAAATCTGATTAGGCCAACTGCATAAAGGTGGTTGCCTGTATACCACTCAGACTTGTGTCTGCTGATGTCCTGTGTCTTTTGGTCTACAGAAATGCTGTCTGTCAACTTTGGATACAATCTGCTGACGTTTATAATCTTGTACAACAACCTTATTCCAATCAGCCTTCTGGTGACATTGGAAGTTGTCAAGTTTACTCAGGCTCTTTTTATAAACTGGGTAAGTAGCTACAATGAATGTATCTCAGTTCTGGATGTTGACATTTAAAATAAAAACCCACTTAACATCTTTGCAAGTTTTTCTAATTACTTTTCTGATGCAACTTCTGGGAAAAGCAGGGGAAAGCTCAGAGGATTTATTCTATATCAGTTCTGTGTTTCACAGGAAATGAAAATATCTAGTCACAGGAAGGTTCCCTGTGCAAATGATGACTTGTATTTTAGCCTTTTAGGATAAGGAAGTCTCAGCTCTTGGTTGAAGGAGGTCTCTCTGCTGACTCACATTCAGTAATTACCGTAATTATCTTTTGAAAACTCTTCAGTATCTTATAGTTCCTCTCAAACACAACAGGGGGAAAGACTTGTTTGACTTGTAGACTTGTTTGAAGATGTGGGGTTTGTACTTTTTTTTTTTTTTTCCCTTTTTGTTTTTAAATTCCGAGGCTGGCCTTAAGGTCATCTCTGGTATGGACCATAATGCTTTTGTAAGGAGGTAAGTTGGTGCTGCCTCACACAATGAAACAGTGATCCCTCTGTTCAGGGAAGCTTTGACTTAAAAATGTCTTTCTCAAGTTCTGGGCCAAAAATGTTGTGGTGATGCCTCTTAAGCTGGACTAAACCAAGAGGAATACCTTGTGTTGGTGTGCATTGATCCTTGGACTTTGAGTAGGTTCCTATAAAATACATGTAGTGAAGTTTAATGTGTCTGTTCCCTGAGCTGCTTCTAATGTAGTAGAGATGCATATCTGAGAAGTTGCTTTGGTTTGTGTAGCAGCTGTTTCTTTTACTCTCACAATAAAATGTAGTAACAGAAGGAGTTTGTTTCATGGAGCCACTAAAAATGCCTCTCCAGTCATAGGTGTGGCTAGAGCAACTGATTGTTGTAACTGAACACCTGTGATTAGCATGGCTAATGCATGAACTTCTTTCTACTGTACTAGGTTATGTTTTTTACCATTGCACCATTAGTTTATTAGTTATCTGTAGTTGAATCAGGCTTTTCTTGTGTATGTGTAGTATTGAGGTATACTTTCGAAAGGTGGCACCCATATTCATCCTGGGGTGATGTTTGTCTCAAACATTCAGAATGCTCACTCATAGCATTAAGGCAGTCAAGCCAAGCTGGAGCTGACTAAAAGAAGAACAGAGACTTTTGTGTCTGATTTCCGTAATCTAAGTCTTAATTTTGCTCTCATTTCAGGACATAGATATGTATTACCCTGAAACAGATACACCTGCAATGGCCAGAACCTCAAACCTTAATGAGGAACTTGGGCAGGTAAGAGAACATTTTCTTAAGTGTCATGATTGTGATATATTCTGTCAAGAGTCAAGGTATGAGAGCAAGATGTACAAATCTGCTTTATTCTGCTGCTCTGTGGCTCAGGTTAATGGGACATTATTTTCTCTAGTCTGAGTCTTGCAAGTGAAATAATGAGATATCACAGGATTAAATGTAATGCCATATATGCAGTTTTATGCTTGGGAATTACAACTTTTTCTTATGTTCACTCTAAACTGACTTTATTCTCAAGGGTGTTGGAGAGATGCTTTGTGGTTTTGACTGTCTATACCGGAACAGAATGTACAGGGCTAAGCTTGGCTGAAGAGCAGGCCAACAGCCTAGACTGTGTTATTAGTTCTTGATGTGTCTGAGTACTTCACAGGAGATAAAAGTAAAAAAAAAGTTATGTTCCTAATTTAGATATTGTGTTCATTCAGTTATTTCTGTTTTCAGATAAAGATAACGGTATATTAACTTCTAGTTGTTGTAGATTTGTTTATTCTGCAAATAACATTTCTTCAAACTGGAAGGGCTTCCCAAAACAAGACTTTGCTATTGGAATTTTGTAGTACCATTGAGAAACGCTAGCTTTTTTCCTTGACCATCAAATTTATAGGTCTGTAACTGAACTATATGAACTTCATAACTTGCTTGAATTTAGTATTGGAGACAACATTTATGAATTTAAAATACATAATAATGTACAGCTCAGTCGGGGTATAGTCAATATTCTTCCTGCTTAATCCAATTGGCATTTTTCTTATGAATGCTAAAATTTGATTTTTATTGAAATCACTTTGATGTGAAGTTATCAACCTCCAAATTATGGCTCTGTTTTTGCCTGAAGTAAAGGATGTGTGGCATAATGTATGTTGGTGCCCCATATGTTATTTTCAGAAATGGTTTACTAGTGATTCTGTGTAACTAGACTGATTTTTTTGGTTCATTAATTGAATTACATGTTCATAGGTGCCCCCTATATTTTTGTTTTATCGTGAAATTGTTAATGAATTAAAATTCCTCAGATGTTTGGGTACCCACTTTGACTTCTAACTTGCAAAGGTTCTATTTCCAATGCTGTATTCAATAGCAGGCTAGTCCACAGCTAAAGGATCACCTTGCAAGTAGTGGAGTACATTGTCTTGAACTGAATTGCAATTATTGAGAAAAAGCTTCTTTTAACTTTAGGGAAAATATTTTGGTCTTTTGGTTGTCTAACTCTTATTTCAGCAGAGTCCCTTCCTGCATGTTGCTGGTTCAAAGTCTTAACTGGTGCAGAGGTACAACTGTGGTATTATTAACTTGCATTTATTTTTGGTCTGTTGTGGCCCCTTGAAAGTGGGAATTTCAAATTTGCTAATGCTTCAAGAAGTTGTATTGCTTTGCTAGGGTTGCTTCCAAGTTCTACCTTCAAGTCACTGTTTCCATTAAGGGATTATTAGTTTGGGCAGTGCTGACTGTGGCTGTATGTTGTGCACTTCAGGACTGCTCATGACTGGATATTAGAGAAAGCAGCTTTTGTTTGCCTGCAGAATACCAGTTGTACTTACCCTAGCATATTTCTTGATTATAGGGAGGGAAAAGAAAAAACCCCAAACGTTCACGATGATCTTTGAAACACAGAATTTCTTCAGTGTGTAAAATTCCAATGATTCTTCAACAATCCTAAGAGCATTTGTTTTCATTTCTAGTCTCACTCTTTGAGATTAGTACAGTTGAAAGATTTGGTAAATGTCCAAGTAGTACAACCAAGTACATCTGTAGTGACCCCACTAGAGCCTTGGCAGTTGACACCTACTATTTGAGCCCTTCCACATTTAGAGATAAAGAAACGATGCAATTAAATAATTTGCCTGATTATTTTTTTTTTGTAGCTTTGGTAGACAAATCAAGCTGTTATAATCCTGCATTGGCCAATATTGTGACATTTGAGCAATATGTCTCTGAGAATCTTCCTGTTTTCTACTTTGAGTTTTGTTACTATGCAAGTTGAAAATCAGACTTGTTTTTTTCCTTCCAGGTAAAATACCTGTTTTCTGATAAAACAGGTACTCTAACATGCAATATCATGAACTTTAAGAAATGCAGTATTGCTGGAGTGACATATGGGTAGGTATGACTTTTTTAGAAACTCTGTTGCTTAATGCGTACTTGTTACTGGTACAAAATTTTGTATTGGAAAAGGATTAGAACATTCTGTTCATCAGTTTATATTCTAGCATATTTTGTGGTCTTAATTAATAGCTTTCATTTTCATGTCCTGCAGCACAAATTATGAAAGTCACACCTGGGGCGTACTTCACATGAAGCAAAGAAACTTGCTTTTTAACTTTCATGATGATGATTTAAACAAAATCAGAAGTACTAAATATCCCTGGCCTTTCAAGAGGGAAGACGTTGCAGCCCAAGACTAGCAATTATCAGTCATATTTCTGTGACTTGAGAAGAACCAGAATTTTGTTAGAATAGTGTAGTTGTAATTACAGAGTTTAATATTCCTTGCACAAGAGGGATACCCACTTAATGGTTTTATTCTGTTCTGTCAAAAGGATCCCTTTGAGTCATCTAAATCTTTGTATTTGCTTCATTTTAAATGGGTAGTTTTAAGATCTCAGTGCAAGTCAACCTTTGAATTTCATGGTAGCTAAATTATCTCAAAAAGCATAAAACTTGATTCAAATGTATGAACAGCTGAACCCATGGTTCCAGCATATGTTTTTGTGTGATGACTCATTGATCTTCGCCTTCTACCTATTTTTTTTTTGGTTACTGAACTGGAATAAATGTTCTTTTTTCCTTTTTCTACTCCTCAGTCACTTTCCTGAGTTGGAAAGAGAACGTTCATCAGAAGACTTCAGGTAAATACATTCCAAGATATTTGTGTTCAGTATAGCAGAGTGGGTACAATCTATATAAAGACTGCTTTCCAATTTGGGACTGGAAGAAGCCCAAGGGAGGAATGTGTTTGAGTAAAATGGTCTTCCAGTGGGAGCCTGATGCAGAGCTGGTGGGTGGTGATGGATCTACTCTTCTGCATAGAGAGATGGTATGTGAAGGGGTGAGGAATAAGCAGTGGCTGGGGTGGCTTGGATGCTAATGCAGTGCTTATTTATAATTGTAGACAGTCAAGTTAAAACCAAAAATAACCTACTTTACAGGAACCTTATCCCTAGCTAGAGACTGAATGTTGCTCCTTGCAGTCACTGAGCTCAGACCTGATAATGAGAAGAAAAGGGACTTCTTTATTAAAATGCTATGCTTTAGTAATTAAACTGGGAGAGAGCTTGATACGTAGGCTTATCATGTCCAGAGAATCCCACTCTTTTTTATTCAGAACTGTATTGAATAGAGGTGATGGGTCTGTCCCGTTCCATAGAAACAAGTGAAAAACCAGAGGTGTTACACAGGTGTCAGTGAAGCATGTTGAGATTATTGGGAAGGGGGGAAGAGCCAGGGAAGGCTGACATGGATTTTAATGGCAAATACAGGCTAGAAGTGACTTCCCACCCAAGAAACAGGTAAACACTGAATACTGTTAGTTCATCACCAAGTGCTTTTCTAAGCTAGGCTTCTCCACTGGTCCAGTTCATTTTTATGATCATCTTTTAAGAAGGTGACAAAATGATATGTTTCTTCTTCTGCTGACCTATAATTTCTATGGATGCCTCTTTTCTTCCAATATATTGCTGTTTCTTTCATTGCCATATTTTCTTTCCTTCTACCTTTCTTTTCTAGTCAGTTCTGTGAAAATATCTTCCAGGTACTTGTTTGGAGTACTCAGACTTAAAATCCTCCAGGGGTCAGCTTGAAACAGAATGCTTTGACTAGGGAGGGAGCTTAGGGATATTGAACTTTGATCTATTTTATAAGGAAGCTGCCCTGAAATCCATTTATCTTAAATATGCTTAAAAGCTGCTGTTGCTACATCTGTCCCAGGAGGTGCATTGATACTTGAATCTTCTGAAATACAGTCAGCCATAACCATTTTGGATTTCTTGCTGGTGCTCATTTTCAGCTCTTTCTGCATTACTCATATGATCTTTTCATAATACTTTCAAGGACACTGGAGTCTTACTTAGCTTTTAAAATATGCTTCCCAAGAAAATAGATGAAGTACTAAGATTGGCAATGTTGCCACGTGTTTGAATATGCTTGTTTTGCTCTGCAGCCAGCTACCTCCTTCCACCAGTGAATCGTGTGAATTTGATGACCCAAGACTGCTGCAAAATATTGAAAATGATCATGTAAGTCTGTTCTTTGAATATCATGCCTCTTTAATGCCCTATTCTAGGCTTGTCTGGAATTGAATGCTGAACACATCTATTTGTGTGATTAAGTCTGCTCTGTGAGTGTGTCATGCAAGCACAGAGGGGGTAAATTGGAATCAAAATAGCTCCCTCCAACACCTTTCTGCCCACTTGTCTTACAATTGAATTAAAGAAGCAATAGCATTGATGTGAATACCAGCTACCTATAAGGAGCTTCATATATTCTGTTCTATATGGAAGTTAATGCGTTGTAACAAGTGATGATAGAAATTATAATTCTTTAGAAGAAAAACTAGAGTGTTCAAATATCTGTACTGTTAAAATATGATTTTAACAGTAATCTACAGCATTACAAGGTGGTTCTGTTATGAGCATTGTTTAAAGTATTGCAAGTGTTTGGAATTCCAGTTATGTAAAGGATGTAAGAGATGGGACTTAATTGTAAATTCAAGCTTACCATGAGGCTTAGTGATTAGTAATCTTAGCCTAGCTGTTGAGTCCTAAAGGGACCTAGTCCTTACAGTGTCCGTCCATTGTTTATTCAGAAATCATGCAGCTATGAAGTGTCTGACTGGACACCAGACAATTAATTCACTTGCCAAAAAGCATGACCCTTGTTCTCTGCAGGCTGCCTCACAGTTTGGGCTCTGAGCATTGGCAAGCACAAACTCAGTCAGCTGATTGCTCTCCTTAGACAGCATAGCTTCTGTAACTGGGCTGGTTATGTTTAGTATGTGCATCTAAAATATAGTTGCAATATTCTGTTTGTGTGCAGGAAAATTTTGCTTTCTATTCTGCTGTGCAGTACTTAAGAACTTGAAACTCAGCATGGTGTGAATGCCTGAAGGGAATTACTTGGTGTGGCGCTATTCTTCAGGGTGATGGAGTCTAAAGATGGCTCCTGTGCTCTAACCTCCAGCAAGGTGACCCTCTCAGGACAGTGCCCTGGTTTCCTATATGGCTTTTGCAATCATCTGCACTGGAAGGATTTCCCACTGGACATGATTTGCAGCCAAGATTTGCATATTGTCCTGTTCCTTTGTGTCTTGTTTGTTCATTTATGGCTACAGTTGTGGCTTATGGCGGTTGCTGACTCCAGGTATTCATTCTGGTTTAGGTGTAGGCTGCAGATAAAATGTGTTTGAGCTCTTTCTGGCTGCTTCTTTAGGTACGCACACAGAAAAATGCTTTGGTATATTTTAATAGGCTCAGCAAAAGTGATGTAGCTCAAATGAGCTGTGAGATGGAATTTCTTACCTAGCCTTGAGATGGCCCCTTATTTTTGGGCTACTTAATTATTTGATCTTCTCTGCGTAGTTTCTGTTTTGGGGTATAGAAGAAATATATGCTGTTGTAGCAGGGATTTCGGTAGCTTCCTTAAGTGTCATTCAGTCTAGACAGCTCAAAAGTCTATGCTGAACCATTTTGTATCAAATTTCCTTTTTGATGGCCATTTAAAGAGACACATACTGATGTCCTTGCACAGCTGACTGTTGGGCTTAGCAGGTTGTGTAAACTCAGCCCTCAGACAAGCAGTGGGAAAACTTCTGGCTAATGAGAGGTACCTTGTGTAGGCCAAAGATACTTTTCAGAGCCTGGCTGTACTGCAGGAATGGATGCCACCATCTGGCAAGTGGTGATTTACCACAAGGCATGAGAATGCAGTTTGCTTAGTATTTTCAGGTGTATTTGTCAGGCTATGTGTGAGAGGGGGGCTGAATTCCAGGATAATGGTAGGGGGAAGGGTCTTTCTAGCTTTTTTGTATTAGGTCAGCTGCTAAGATGCATGAACTGCTTCTTTCCATCTAAAAATCCGTATTATCTTAATTTTCACAGCTAATAGATAGCTGCAGATGCCATTTGCAGATGTCTGACAATTTCTGCTCATTTAGTGAACTGAAGTGAAAAAACTGAAGTGTTCTAGCACAAGCTGCTTAGTGAAGTGAGATGGTGCTGTATTTGGGCAATTAATTCCCTCTAAACATTTGCCCTTAGCAGCTGAAGCTGTAAATGTGATCTCTTTCAAACTCTCATTAAGTGCTCATTGCTCTGGTCTTGAAGATTTTAATCTTTTTTTTCAGTTCAGTCACAAGTGTTAGTTAAGAACTGTCTCAGTGCCAAGTAATTTTCTTTCCAGGTTGAAAATAAAAAATTATGTACTTATACTTATGAGACTGTCTCCCATCTGCTAGGAAGATTTTTAGCATCCTGCATCACCTCTAAATTTCATAGCTCTTCTGGGCCACTGGTGTGTAAGGGCTGACTGATAGCCACGTCCACTTTTGAGCAGCAGTTAAAGAATTATTGCCCTGTAGGAAATGTTCCAGGGAAAAATAACTTGTCTTAAAAACATGTGGAGGTTTCTCTTGGCTGCTCTGGTATTTTAATGTGGAAGAAAGTACCTAGGTTTGTCTGCCTGTACTTTGTCTTTCTGTTGGCTTTTGTTGGATGAACTGTGCAGCTGTACTAAGTGTATGATGCTGTCCTGTTTCTGTAGAGAAAATGGCATAAACTCTTAGTCTAATAAGAAAAGATCACTTTCTTTCTAAGACTAGAAGGAATGTTTGGTGAATATAGTAGGTGGTCTTTATCTTGGTGCTTGCTAGTTGCATATGTGCTGTGAATGAGCTCAGCATGGAGATGCAAGCCTGTTTGATGTGGGGTTATGTTTTACACTTGATGAGAGGAGAGCAGGGAAGGAGGTCAAGAAGTCAAGGAACTAACAAACTTGGTTCTCATCCTGGACTCCTGTATCTCCCAGGATTCTCTCTGAACTTCATCTGCAAATTTCAATTTACATATGAACTTCCCTCTGTGGGCCCTAAATTCTCTTTGCCAAGAAGCAGCAAACATGGTATACCTGCAGATGGATGAACTGTGTGATGAGTACTTTAGCAGCTGGCCAGGCAGAACAGACAACTGTTGTGCTCGTGTTGAGCCTTTACCGCACTGAAAGTGTTTGTTTAGACCTCACCAACATGTCTGCTTATTTTTGTGTAGTGTGTGGGAACTGAGGCTATTATCCCATCAAGCTTTGTTGAAATGACAGCTATCATCAGCTGATTCTTAATTCCTTAGGAAAGCAGAACCAGAAAAACATATCATGGCTAACAGGGATGAAAAACTGTGACTTGAAATACAGCAGGGGGAAAAACATGTTCAGGTGATGAAAGCCTATGGGAGGCTCTAGCTCAGAAAGTAACTGTTGTTGGAAAACTGTCCAAACATATAATTTTATAGCTCACAATTAAATTGTTAGAGCTTGGTGAGATATATTTTTCTCTTATCTGCTTTTGTTCTTATTGTGCGTGGGACTTCAGTACTTTTGTTCAAGTACAAGGCAGTATCTTTAATTATAGGTCATATCTCAGTGGTTTTGGACCAGATAAACTTGCATTTAGCTCTCTTGATATTCAAAAGCTGGTTAATGTCTTCTTTCAGTCTGTGCCTGAAATATCTTGGTCTCTTCCAGTCCTGCCAGCTTCTCTGTTCTGGAGTGCCCAGCATGGCTGGATCCTCACACTGCTCTCTAGATACTGTAGTGAACTACATGGTAGGAAGTTCATATCTTTTGAAGATGGTTAGTTGTGATTCTCTTTGGTAATGAAGTACATAAGCATTTTCACAGTTTTCCTTGGCAGAATGTGCCACTTACATGCCAAGTAGTAAGCTCAAGTTTAGACTATACTTTAATAACCCATTGGCCATTTCTAAGCCATTTGCTCAAAAAACTGTCAGTCCTGCTTACCTGGAAATATTGTGAATGGAGGCACTGCTACAAGTAAAATGAAAGATACCTTTAACTTCACATGCAAGTTCCTTGTAATTTTTTCAGACTCTGAACAGTTGAGGAAAGTAGTTTGTCTGCAGAATGAAGAGTCCAGATAAGGACATGTGCGACGCATGTACAGATATGAAGCTTTGCACAGTGCTGTTACTCCCCAAAACACTGAGGTTTGTCTCAGTGTTTTGTTCCTCTAAATAAGGGAACCATGAAGGGATGAAAACTTATGAGATAGCTTCCTGACCAGTGGTCTCCTTGATAATGGATAATGGTGTGCCTGCTAGATAGCTAAACTTTGCTTTCACAGAGGATAGTGCTTTGTAGATGACAATCTGGAAACTGCTTCCATAAGTAGGAGACAGTGACAATGTGCATGTGGTTCTTAGCTGGTGGGGGCAGTGAGCAAAATAATTTAGCCAGTGGAGTATATCGCTTGTGCAGATGTTTGTACGCTAGTTTTTTCGTGGATCTTTGGGGGAAAAACAAACCAGAGGAAGCAGCAATGGCTTTCACCCAGAGTTGTGGGCACACAGGGAGAAAAATGAGGGAAGAAGGCACTTAAAATGAGAATTACCTGTGGATTGATGAATAAGAGACTAAATTACGCAAACTTTGTTCCAACTACAGATAAATAGAGAGCTAAAAAATGGGGCGGGAAGAAATGAAGCTGACCTTAACACATGAACAGGCAAGAAGCATCTTACGGAGACCATCAGTAAGAATTTGGCAACTACGATGTCACCGACTTGATCGAGGAAAATAAATAATAAACAGAATTGGTTAACCTGTGGGACTTCTGTCCTGTGCTGAGGATAAACTCCGCATATTGGAAGAGATGCGTCACCACAGAAGCCATTAACAGATTTGCTGTTCACAGGACCAAAGTAGAAATTTGAATGGTCTTCCCTGATTTATGCCTGTGCAACAGATATTGTCAGTGCTGGAACAATATAGAAAGGAAACAAATGACAGCTGTGTGGAGGAGCTGTTGCGATAAGCTGGGCCTCTGGTGATCTGTTGCAACAGAATTGGAAGATTGCCCTGTAATATATTGTGAGCTATGAAAATACTAAGACAGGAGCAAATTATGTTTCTGGCTTGAAAATGTAAATACATGCATAGGAAGGATTAAAATCCATGTCATTACTGAAGACAGGTTGTTTCCAGCTGATAGAACACGTCCTATGAAAGCTTGTTAAGGGGCTAGGTGATAAAAATGTGAGAAGGACATCAAAGGTCTGCAGCAACAGATGCTGAAATGAGAATCTGGCAGGCTGTACCTTTTGACAGGGAGATAAAACTTTCATTACTTTCACTGGAAATAATGGAGCACCAGTAACCTCTTGACTGTAATTTGCTGTGGACTTAGTCAGATAGTAGAGTGCAAATATGTGCTTATTTTCTTGAATGCAGCCCCTGCACCCCAGCATGTCAAAAGCCACAACTGTTGTTATTTTAGTGGCACGTGACCATACAATTTGGAAGTTTCAGTATGCAAAGGTAAAGGTCCTGAGTGAAACAGTTACTTTGAAAATACTCATGACAAAGTAGATGAAGTAAAACAACAATATAGGTCTTGATCTTCAGTCTTTTTATTATGCTGTTTTCTGATAATGCTTACTTTGTTTACACATGTTGCCACAATGATTGCCAGATGACATGGTTTTGTGGCTTTGATAGTAATTGCTTCCTACTAATTAAATCTTCATATTGCCAGTGCATATGCTATGCTAATGAAAACTTAGGAAACTAGATTATATTTTTATATGCAAAAATTCTTTGAGAATTTGCAAAGTCAAGTAAGGCTTTCTGCAAAGGTAGAACAGCTAAGTTCATGTCTGAGTCACTGAGCAAATGGCTGCTGTGATGGAAGACACTGATGCTACCACCTGTGGATGTTATGGATATAGCAGAGCTGGTGAAGAAGAACCATGTGCTCACTTCAGCTGTTTCAGCCAAGCATCTTAAAGATCTGTGCAAATTGTGGATGAAGTTAGTAGGTCAGGTTGTGAGCTGGGTGTCTGAGTGCTCTTCCTGACTGCTGTGAGACTATAAATCTTGTGGCAGAGGCAGGGATGCAAAGGAGGGAAGAATGGGATGAGGGGCAGACCTGGTGTCTGTTTAAGCACTTTGGAACAGTGGTTTATTGTTTGCATGTTCTCATGATGCTGAATGTGTGGGGCTCATTGATTAATTTTATGCTTGGCTGGGTGCTGTATTCCTTTGGAAGGACACATGATGTTGCCTCCTACTGGCTGTTCAGCTCTGGGTATTCATCGCTATGGGTACAGTTGCAGCAAGTTTAATTGTGCTGTGATTGCTGTCAATCTATTGGAAGCTGCCATTAGTAGTATTTCCTGTTGCTAGATTGTCATAATCTTATGGCAGATGTCTTTGCCTATATGAAGCTTGGGGTGCTAAAGAAGTAATTCTTTTATGTTTGGGGGTGAGGGAATACTCTGGCTTCTCAGCTCTCTGCAGCTTAAGTGAGGTCTTTATCATTAGCTCTCTAGTTCATCAATGCTGTCCCTGTTCTCTGCTGCCTTGATGTTCTGAGGTCAAAACAGTTGCTATCAATAGAGAGCAGAATATCTTTTGGGATTTTTTTGTCTGTGGCATGTAAGAGATTGTCTCAGTTTAGTGAACAGGTTCCTCAGTGTGTGTGTAATGCTAAACTTCACTCTTCTGGTGTCCTGTCTAGCCCACGGCTGTGCATATACAGGAGTTCCTCACGCTGCTGGCCGTGTGTCATACTGTTGTTCCTGAGAGACAAGGAAATACAATTATCTACCAGGCCTCCTCTCCAGGTTGGTTGTTGCTTTGTTTTTGGGGAGGGGGAAGAGAATGAGTTGAAGGAGTAGAAGTAGATGAGAGAAAGGTCCATAAACTTCTAGGTAATTTTAAAGTTCATTGATTTTGAAAGCAAAACATCCCCCACGACGCCAGCAATAGATCTGGCATCTTCCGTAATCAGTACGCACTGCTTTTGAATGCTTCCTACAAAACCATGTAGTCCATGATGTTTTTTAGAGATAGGCTGGGCGTAAGATCTCTTCTGCTCTTGTGAGACCTTCTACTCTTTTCTGCAGGAATAAAATTAAAAGACTCTGAGTGTGTAGGTAGTAATGATTGGCATTAGCACAAACTGCCTTTTTTGATCTAGTACCTGTTTAGAGCAAGATAGGAAGCTATGAAGTGCTGATCCATGACACAATTCAACCAAAACTTTCAGAATCTTGGCCATATTCAGGCCTGCCCTTCACCCATTTTTTACTCCTTTCACTTAGCACAGAGGTATTGATGGATCTAGGTGGGGCCAGATTGGAGAACCGCAGGGCTCAGCTTTCCATTGAGTTTATCTCTGTTAGTGAAGATAATTCTAGAATTCATGTAGTGGTGTATCAAGTGATGAAGCAGCATAATTTCTTATTTATGTCTTAATAGAATGTCTGAAAAGTAGGTTGAAGAGCTCATGTAAGGAAGTTCTGGTCAGTGTGATGAACAGTAAGGAGACTAAGGGAGCTGTAGAGACATAAGGGCTGCGTGTGGGAGGCACTAAATCCACCCATGTGGTGGTTGCGCTTAATGACACTTGCTCCTTAAGGAGGCCCTGTAATTATCTACCAGAGGAGCATGTGTTGGCTCTGATTTCAACTCTGTCATTTGAGCTCTTAATAACACTACCCAGTTCAGTCTCCAGAAAACATTGGTGTACCTATAGCATTCTATAGTACCTGAACTTAGTGCCTGCCCAGCAGAAAATGGATTAAGTGCATATTGTAGGAATTTAGAGTAACACATCTTTGATCTTGCTTTCAGAACAGGTATTTCCCCTTTTTCATGTGGAAAAGTATGGCACCTCCACAAGACTAGAGTCTAATGCTTCCATAGTTACAGGATATTTTATACAGATTGAGTACCAGGTTTGTGTAGTTGATATTGCATGGTCTTTGTAGGACTAAAATGTTGAATGTTTTTGTGGAAGTGTGTGCAGAAGTACACTACAATCCCTACGGATGGGACTACATGGGAAAGGGGATTCTTTATTCCCAATCTGCCATATTTAAGTATGGATTTTAGAGGCCTCTTTTACATACCAGATTAAATTTAAGCTTTTTTTGTTTGTGTTGGCAGATGAAGGAGCATTAGTGAAAGGAGCAAAAAAACTTGGTTATGTCTTCACAGGACGGACTCCACATTCTGTCATCATTGATGCGGTAAGTGGTGGATGCACATGGCACAGGCTGCCAAGCTCATGCAGAGCATAAACGTGTCCTCTCTGGTCCATTTGAGGGCCCTTTTCCAGGGCCTTTAGGATTCTATATGCAAAGGGCTTTTGCACACTGAGGAAAGTTGTCTTAATCTATTTGAAGATGCCTAGTACTTTTCCCTTTCTATGGCATGGGCTATAGGAAGTTGCAAGCTTACTTGCGAAATGACAGCAATTGTGCCTGAAAAATATTTCCCTTGTCTAGGAGGCACAGATGGGAACACTCACATTAGAAGGAAATTCATGTGTCTGGGAGGTTTTCTGAATATTACATTTAATGGTTACTATTCTTCTAAATGTTCCATTTCTTTCTTCTGAGTAAGATCTTCAGTAGAAGATGTATGTGCTTGACAGGCTGTCTGTGCAGGGGTGCGTAGTTAATGGATTGCAGTTGCCACACAGAGCCTCAAACTCATGATCACATTCAGACTTGAGTTGCAGTCTAAGCTGAAGTGGCTCCAGATTCACACAGATGCAGCTCGTAGGGTGCTTATTAAGAATAATGCATGTATTTTTGTCCTTCCTGTCAGGTATGTTCCCTTTCAAATTTCTTGGTACACTGCCAAGCTAAGCACTTGAAACATATCTTCTAGGACTTGTCACAAACTTTTTACAGCTTCTCAAACTGCTTCTTAGTTAAAAGGGAAGAGCTTTGGATGGACAGTGTCATCTAGAGCCATTGAGCTGCTTCTCTCCTCTGCAGGAAGAACCAGTCCTACCTGGCCCAGTTTTATATTCCTCATAATATGAAGCTGGGAACATTGTTAGTCTATAGCCAGCAATAAAAGCTGTCACTTCCAGAGGTTCCTGTCTCTCCTTATTGCCTATATCAGTGACAGCACATGTAAAAGGGTTTGGAGATGCTTGTTAGTCTTGGAGATATTGCTGAATTGATATGTGCCTTGGACGTGTCTATACTGCAATTACATTTTACTGCAGCACTTTCTTTAACTGCATGCTACAAATACCACTGGAATTCTAAGACTCTGGTAACTCCTACTGCTCCTTCTATGTTTTATACAACAGAAATGGCAGGTGTTTTAAAACCTTTCTCCTTCTTCATGTGTTCCTGCTCAGCCCCAATAGAGAGTGGTTGGTGATAACAGGAATTTCTCCTTAGGTTTTTTTTTTTTTGGCCGCAAAAGATATTAATATTCTTGTGAATTCAAATAAAATAAATACTAAGGAAGGTCAGTCAAAGGTTATTTTAATATTAAACTTGGAGAGCATGCTTATTTTAACTCGGAGAAATGCCCACAGCCTGTAATATGTGTCTTGGTTGATGGCTGTTGAGGACTAAGTATGCAGCTTAGTTTTCAGAGCATGCTTACTCCAAAAGGCTATTTCCTTGTAATGGTGTAGCAGTAGTAAATGAAGGATGCCACAGTATTGGATGTTAAGCTCATTAAATAGGGCTCTGCATCCTTTAACCAGCAGAGGGAGCCATTGGCACATTTATTTACACTGGGATGTGTGGCAAAGACACCTCATCAGCTCACTGTACGAATATAATGCAAATTGTACTTAAAATAGTACATGCTTTCTTTTGTTTTCTTTTGTAGCTGGGGAAAGAGAAAACCTTTGAAATTCTTAATGTGCTGGAGTTTTCTAGGTAAGTTTTCCTCTAACATGCTAAATGCAGGGTAATAAGAAAACCATTCTTATAAAAAATGTTATTGAGGAAAAAAAAAATACAGTTGATGCAGTAGAAGAGCAGAACTTCCCTAATTTTTGTCCTGTGCCTTGATCTTCTCATCTCTGATGTACTGTGAATGAGCTTATAAGCTGGTGGCTGTTGGCATATGATCATAAAACTTTCTCCTGCCACTGCAGCTCTGTTCATTTATTGAGGATTTGCTGGCCTGGAATCATCTTGCTGTGACTCACAGACATCCTGATGTGTCCCTTGTCTACTTCAAGAACATAGTTTGAGATTGCACTTCTGTAGTGCTTCTGCAAGTTACTTTTCGAGTAGATGGAAACTGCACCTAGAAGTGCCTTTTCTTAAGAACCATGCCAGCTATGAAAATACAAACATTCCAAGCACTCCTAATTTGGCAGGCTCATTAGGATGGGCATTGCTTGTGTAGCAAGAAGCTTTGATGAATCAGGCCCCTAAATCACTTGGAGAGAACAAGGTGCTTTCTTTTTTGTCAGTTGATAAAGTTATGTCAGTTTGGATGGTGCTAGTCAGCATTCCTTTTTTCTGGGTCTTTTGTTTGTGTGTTTGGTTGGTTTTGTTTTTTTTGTTTTTTCTACTCTTTCTGGGGATTAAAGTCTTGAACTCTTGTTCTCTGCTGTCTTTGAGTTGGCTGGTTGTGTTCTAAAGGACTATGTAAAACTCAAGGTAGGGATGGTTCGGGTAGGCAGCTTTTCCTATGTCCTGACTTACTTTGAAGATTATTCTTGAGTACTTCCCTCTTTCTAGTCAGAATGTAGCTACTTAAACTACTTGTGGGAAGTATCTAAAAAGGCACTGGAAGAGTCTTTGACAGTTTGTGACAAGCTAACCAGCACCTTGGTGTCTGTAGACAGGAGTAGCCACATCTTGCATGCAGCAGAAAAAAGCTGCCTTAGTTCTCCTCTGTATAGCACCTTCCCACCTGACCACTGAGGGAGTTCCTGTAATTAGTTTTCGAAAAGCAGGTGGAAGTTGCCCAGTGTCATTATGATGTTGCAGAAATTGTAGGCACAGCTAATTGCTGTCCTTCCAAGCCCTCTTTAGAAAGAATCAGGAGTTGTTTTTTCTGGTAATACATGCCAAGAGCTTACATTAGCTCTTGAGCTCTGAAAAGGGACTACATTTCTCATAGCAACCTCAAGAGGAGAAGGAAGATTGCTCTACACCCTGTTTGTACATGTTGGCAAAAGGGTAATGAGGCAGGAGGATGCTTCTGAGTTGTCCTTTTGCTAAGGAAAAGATTTTTATGAAACCACATGTTCTTAGGATTCCCTTAATGAGAGTTTATTTGTTTGCTTCTGCCTCTTGCAAGTTGTGGGTTTTTTCCAGTGGCTCTTCTAAAGGAGATTGATAAGTAAAATGCCAACATTTCTTAAAAAAAATTATCCTTGCCTACCTTTTTTTGTTAAAGGTCAGTGTACAGTATGCTACTGTCTACATTTTTTTTAAAAGAAGATACATGCCAAACTTGACTATCGTGTCCTTGCTCAGGGGGTCTGACTTCCTTCTGCATAATCCCAACTATGTGGATCTGATTAGATCAATATAAAGAACCTATAGAGAGGCCAAGAACTGGTCTATACCATGGTCTATACCATGATTCCTTTCTATAATGTTTTTGCTTTCTTTTGAGTTAGGAAGTTAAATAATTGCCCTAGTCAGTGGATAGTTGTTTCAATGTTTGTTATGCCTATAATTAAGATGAATTATAATGAATTATAATTAAGATTAATTATAATGAATAATGTGAATTATAATTCAGCCTTAATGATTCCATTTCTAGAGTCCCTAAAGCAATTTTGCTTGAGGAATGAGAAACTGAGAATAAATGTGACTCCTCTTCTTTCAAGATTATTTTATGCTATCTTGTTCTTTTTCAAATTCTTGCTCACATTTGGGTGTAAGTCTGGAGTGCTTGCCATTGTGAGCCATAGGGCTGAAGCTTGAAATGGCAATTTAATATTTCTCTTTGTGGTCAAGGGTTGTGGGATCTCAAGTAACTGCTGTTATATCCCATTTGATCTCAGATGCACTAAACACATCTGAGAAAATGTGCTGGCTAGAACAGGAATTACTCTTCACCATTTTGACTAATGAAAGCAAATATTTTTCTTTCAATAGCAACAGGAAGAGAATGTCAGTGATTGTTCGAACTCCGGCAGGGCAGCTACGTCTCTACTGCAAAGGGGCTGTAAGTAATTATGCCGCCTAATGGAGAACACTGCCAGTTATTGTTTCAACAGCTGTGGCTGATGCTGACATTTCATGTCTCATACATAATACCTGTTGGCTGTCTGTTTAGGGCCAAGTGATTTAAGGGAGCTGTCATTCCTCTTCTCACTGCTTTTGCAGGCTGGAAGACTGTTAGGCTTTCTAGTGCCCCGTTGAAGTCCTGAAACTAGTGGGAACAGTATCCTTACTTCAACAAAGCCCAGGCTTCACCCAGCTTTGCAGCAGGAATTCAGGAGCTGGACTAAATGCTGTTGTCTGAATTTATAACACTAAAATTTGTTCTCAAGTGCTTGGCTCGTGTTCTGGCTTTTTTGCATCTCTGCACCTGCTGTTATTTGTCATCATGACTTGCACCATGTTGTGCTTCTGTCTTCACTGACAAGAGCAATAACTTAGCACAGTACAAAGGCTGCAAAACTAGCATTGTCCACAGCCAGAGAATGGTTCTAATTTCAGAGGAAAACTATGGAGCTGGCTTTTTGTAACAGGGGAAAAAACTCTTTTCTGACCTCTGTGAGGCTCTGGTTAACTTGAATTTGTCATGACATATAGGTCTGTGTTCACTGCTCCGTTGCATCCATTTACCTCCCCTGATTTAATAAAGATGTGTTGACTTCATGCTGGTGTGGTGCAAGTGAATTAAGCCCACTGCCGTTTTGTGGTAGTTCACAGTTGTATGTCTAATAGGACCACACAGACTTGCAACTTGCTTGTTGTTCATGCCATGCCTGAATACACACTGTTCTTTGGAGTGTGGCACTGGAAGGGATGGGGAACAGGAGAGTTTGTAGTACAAAATTTCATGCTGTTTTCTGTTTGAGCAGACCTAGATGTGCTAACATGCTGCATCTGCCACTCATGTGAACTGTAGTTTAAGTGCCTGTTCTGCATTAACTCTTCCACATTCTGGTAGTCATCCTCTGTCCTGTTGCTTCCATAATAAATAGGTTTGTATGCCTGTCTCTAATCAGCACTAGATGTAGGCCTGTTTACTTAGCTTAAGAGCAGATGTCTGAGTAAAAGTAGGGGTTCTGTATTACATGTGTTTGTAGAACTTGTTCTGGTAGTTGCAGAATAAAATCCAGAGACTGTAGATATGTGGTGACAGTGCTATATTTTGATTGCAGCTGTTAGCTGGGCCTTTTCAATTGTCCTTTTATTTAGTGATAAAGAAAGTTGCTGCAGGAAGAAGGTTGTTTCTGACAGAATTTTGTGGTAGAACACGATCAGTGTTTCTGCCTTTTATTTTTTAACATCAGCAAGAATCTTCCAGAAGGGATTGCAAGAAGCTCTTCTGCATGGGACTGCAATATGTACTGAATAAGTGTAGACACTTGTGTTCTCTGAAAATCAATGTATGGGCTTAGTAATTTACAGAGAAGTGTTCTGTACTGCCCAGTAATGGGGACCTCTTTCCATAAAGTGGGGAGGAGGGCAGAGTGTACTTCTGTCCTTATTATTTAAAGTGGATGCAGTATCTCTGCCACTGGCCACAATCCAGATTAATTACCCTAATTAGAGTCTCTGAAGCCCAAATATATTACTTATAAATATAGGTTTGCTTTTGATATTAGCAAGTCCATTCAGGTTGCTTCTCTTGAACTTGTAAATACATAAATGGCAACTTCATATGTAGACTTACTCTGTTGTAATGAATTTGGTTTTAATAGGATAATGTAATTTTTGAGAGGCTTTCAAAAGATTCCCAGTATATGGAACAAACACTGTGCCATCTTGAATACTTCGCAACAGAAGGTAAGAGAAAATAGCATGCCATGAGAATTCAGTTTATGAAATTATTTGCAGCATCTTCTGCATTGTCTAAGCCCTGTGGTGTCAACTAAGATGATTGTAAAGATAAATTAAGATGTGGTGTGTTATCAGCAAATTACTTGTAGGATGACTTCAAGTATAAGGAGATTTTTGTCTGACTTCTGTGTAATTTCAGTAGTGAAGTGGAATTTGGAAGGAAAAAATGCTGTTCTGTGTATCCATGATGACGGGAAAGGGTAGGAGTTATATTGCCCAGAATAACTCAATTACATTGGAGTTGGAGGTGTTTTTACCAGGGTGGAAGTCAGATGCCAGCGTCTCTGGGTTTATGAAGCAGGGTGACAACCTGAACAGCCTGGGAAGCCTAGCAGGCTGAGACATCAAAGATGATCTGAAATGGTCTGTACGGCCTTTGGCTGATGCAACACCTCTGTTCACAGGGAAGCATTTGGCTTTGTTCCCCCTTATGCCATAGCATAAGATGGCTGTGTTATGGTGAAACCACGAACATGCGTTTTTCTTCCGAAATCTGAAAACATCATTCAGCTTTTAAAAGAAAATTTTAATGCAGACTCCCATGTTCCCCGTAATGGAACTTCTGTATTTTATGGCACACACACCTTTCTGCTTGAATCATGATAAAGAAAAAAGTCTTTACTTCTCTATGTTAATTGTTATTTGTGGTCTAATAAATTAGTTTTCATACTTCATGGACCCTCTTCACTATACTGTGCATGTGTAACTCCCATTATTAATGTGAGTTACATCAATACACTGAAGGAAAACCCAGTGTTGCTAAAAGGAAACATGCACTGTGCAGGATGTTTGACTAAGCAACATCACCAATCACAGTATGTAGTGGATTCTTTAATACGACCTTTTAAAAAAATATGTTGTTTACATTTGTGGAAATATAATTGCTTTAAAAATTGTGCAGGGAGATTTTGTGGAATCCAGAGTTTTTCAGTGTGTGTTAGAGGTTCTTGTTCCAAAGAGAGCGTTGGAATTTAGCATTCATTAGGTATAAATGATTTGATGATTAGTGTAATTTTACTGTGGGTAATGGTTATCTTCTGCTTTGTAGGTCTGAGGACGTTGTGCATTGCTTATGCTGATCTGTCAGAGAAGTCTTATAGGGAGTGGTTGAATGTCTACAATGAATCCAGTACAGTTCTGAAAGACAGAACTCAGAAGCTGGAGGAATGCTATGAGATCATTGAAAAGGTAAAACATACGTTTTTAGGATGATTCCCTTACGTGTATTTTGTCCAGTGGAATTTGGGCTTTATACAATAAAATAGACTGTTAATTTCATAGATGAGAAACTGAAGAGGTGTTCTTAGATGGCAGTCTGTTCAGTCCACAGTTTTAATCTGTAAATCTGAGACAAATTTAAGGATAAAAAAAAAAATTTCTACTTATAAATGTTTTTCTCACCCTTTTTTTAGCTTGCTGTTTTGTGTAAGGTTGTTGGAACTTGATAAAGATAATATATGTAAATTGCTGTGTTGCACCAAGTTCCTGTGTACTAGTGTATGAAGAGATGTGTTCCTTTTCATACAGCAGTAACAGTCCAGGGTTTTTGAAGGTTGTTGTAGACACAATGTAGGGCTCACCAAAGCCTGTAGCGGCATGGCCTGAAAAAAAGGTGAAAACCTGCACTCCATGCAAATTGCAGGGCTCTTAATTTTGGAAGGGGAAATTACCGCTGATCCCACAGTGAATGAAATGGTGAAATGCCGACACTAGGGGCCAGTGTTTCTCCGAGCCTTGTTAGTCTTGCTGCTTTCGGAAGTGCTATTAGTCTCACTCCTCGCCTACACGGGTTCATGCTCTTGCCTCGTGCTCCAGATACTTAATTTTATGTAGTGGTTTATTTAAAACATGTTTTGAACTTCAGTCTTTTAAAATTAGTGTTAAAATGCTTCTTAGGTTCTGGAACACTATTGTTTATTTAAGTTCGTTGGGGCAAAATCATGGAATTAGAGAATGTCCTGGTTTGGAAGGGACCTTAAAGATCACTGAGTTCCAATCCTCCTGCCGTGGGCAGGGACACCTTTCACTAGGCCAGGTTGCTAGAGCTCTGTCCAACCTGGCCTTGAATACTTCCAGGGATGGGGCATCCACAAGGACATTGAGACTAGGACAGGAGCTAACTTTTAGAGGGTAAGAGAAAAGCTCCAAGAACTCTTTCAGTATGAACTGAAGATTGGGTCTTTCTTTTCCAAATTGTCCTTAAAATGGTCTTTCATGTTTATAATATGTCAGTAACCATGTGGTTATCTCATTGTTGATTCTATGGGTTTGAGTATCTCCTTTGAGCTTTCCACTTCTTGCACTGTGCTCTCATACTCTTTTGTTTTCACTGAGGTGAAAAATGAGCATTACTTTTTCTGTACTTTGATATGTATTCTCAAGCTTTAGATCAGTTAGATAAGGTCATCTACTTTCTGCCTTTTTCACAATTTCAAACTTCTTAACAAGTGATTTAAGGAAGAAAAGACAATCTACAACTGCACACTTGGATTATGTTTGTAACCTTCAAATGTTGCTGGCATTGACAGAGCTGATGTTTCAGTGGGAGGCTATGGAGTACTAAAGCACAATAACCTGCACGAGTTGATTCTGCTGCATTTGCCAGCTGAATCTCTCATAGCAAAAACAAAGCTGTGTCAAGACCTGTAACTAATTCCACCTTACACACTGTATGGTTAACCATGTGCCCTTCTGTTCTTTGAGAGTGCTTAGATTCATATGAGTGGGAGCTGCTTTTAATGCCCTCTTCATGGACTCATTGGTTGGAAGGGACTTTTCAAGATCATCTGGTTGTACCTGTCCACCATGGACAGGGACACCTTTCACTGGACCAGGTTGCTCAAATCTCTATCCACCCTGGCCTGGAACACTTACAGGGATGGGTTCACCACTTCTGTGGGCAAGCCTATTCCAATATCTTGCCACTCTCATTATAAAAAGTCGCTTCTTTATATCTGGACTAAATCTACCGTCTTTCAGTTTAAAACCATCACCCCTTGTCCTGCCACTACTGGCCTTGGTAAACAGTCTTTATCTCTCTTTCTTGTAAGCCCACAGTAAGGTCACTCTGAAGCCTCATCATCCCCAAGCTGAACAACAGCGACTTCCCTTACTACTTCTGTTCATTTGTCTTCATTTATGTTGAATAATTTTAGTCCCTGCAAAGAATAGAATTTGCTACCTTTTTCTGTGCAATTTCTGAAATGATACAGTATACCTAAACTTATTTCAGTTTTTTAAGTTGAACATCTTTCTATGTGTAAGGAATCATTAAAATGCTTTTAGAGGTAAAATCTGAGTAGTCTGTACCTTTTGACAAGGTTTATTTCTTAGCTGTTTTTTCTGCCTCTTTTTTACTGTAATGTAGCCAAATCTCCTCAAGCAATTGTTTTAGAATTGCCTAAGAATATGTCTAACTCTGTAGTATTCAATTCATTGTATGAGACATGTTGTTCTGGCAGACATCCGTATGTTGATTTGAGATACTTGGATTGATTAATGTTCATACCACTTGTATTACACAAATGTAATGATTATATCCATAAATAGTTGCAATAATTTTTGCTTTGAGTGATTGTATCCAGTTTGTATGTACATTTTATAGGCGGAAATTACTTTAAATGAGGTGATGCCAAATAATTTTTGTTTTGTGAGCTTAAATATATAAACTGTGACTACTCATCATGTTGCTATGGTGATTAGTGAATGATCTAGTATATATGTTCATCTATAGGCTAACTTTGGACTTTTATAACTTCATTTAATTATTCTTGAAATGTTGCCATCTTTCTGATCAAAAACACTCTGTTCCATTCTGTACCTCTTGAAATGTGAATTGTGTGCAGAGGAAGTAGAATAGCCACGTCAGAAATTTACTGTGATATATATTGTTTGTGAAAGTGCAGGATTAGTAGTGAGATGCAACATGCTGTCTTAATTCCTTTCTGAGTATATTCCAAAAGGAGTTTATCTTAAAAGAATTTGAGGGATTATTTTGTTTTTGTTTTTTTCCCAGGATTTGCTGCTTCTTGGAGCTACAGCCATTGAAGACCGCCTGCAAGCAGGTGTTCCAGAAACAATAGCCACACTAATAAAGGCAGAAATTAAAATATGGATTCTGACAGGTGACAAACAGGAAACAGCTCTCAATATAGGTATCCATTTTTCTGGTTACTCTGAATTTGTCTGATGTGTAGCAGGTTACATGCAAGATGTGCTGAGTTTTTAAATAGAATCAGGCCTGCTGCTTATAGTATGGTTCCTTGGTAGCAGGGCCACAGCCTTGGAGGAGGGATTTTTTAGTGATTATGGGTATCAGGCTGTATTTTTTTTTTTTTTTAAGGCAAAAGGGACACTTCTGCTCTTGATTAAATGCAGTTCTAATGGAGTGAAAATATCTAACTCTGCTTTCCGATGGTAACAGGAGAACTCAACCAGGCTAATGTTTCAGGAGCTCTTTTAGTGCTTTTAAAAAATTTTTTTACTGACTGCGTTTTCTAGACCTTGAATCGAATTTGGGATACGATGGCAAATATGGTAATGCAAAGCGTATGTGGTTTACAGCTTCTTCTGAACCATGTCTGTGAAAGTGGGTGGATTATTCAAGCTTTAATAACTGACCCTGCTGCCCACTTATGGCACATCTCTTAGTATGTAGTAAAGACTTGGTAAGGGAACTTACCCTGATGTAAGCACACCCGCTGTCATGCTACACCTCCAAATGCAGCATCTTTGGCAATATAATACCATGATGCTTTTGCGTTCTTTTTGATGGTTTTTCTCCCTGCCAGTGATAAGTCTGCCCAGTGATGGGAAATAGATCTGGCGATCTGACATCTCACCTAAGTAGGTTCAGTTAATGAGCATCTTACTTCTGCCAGGAATAGCCTGAAATACACCCAGACCTATCTGTGTGCAGTTCTAAATGTAAAAAGCTTAATTGGTCACATTATTCATATAATTAGAGAGTCTTGAAATCAATATGAGCTCAAAAAGACTAAAGAAATAGCTCCTTTAACAGAAGAAAACACATGCTGTTAAGGTTCTACACTTGCATTTAGATTTGCAGATTAGTCTGTTTAGTTGAACAGGTGTAGGTTAAGAGGACCTTTAACAGCATAGGTTGCTTTCTCAAACTCATGTTGACTTGAAGATTCTCTATCAATAATGCCCTGTAACTGATCTTAGATTATTTTTAGCAAAGTTTTGGGCATGTACTTTTTTTTTCGTCTGGTTTGTTTTGTGCTTTTTAAAATTTTTTTCTGTTTTGGTTGACTCAGTGAAATTTCAGAATGTAGTCTGCTTGACTGACTAGAATTTTTGTGTACTTCTCAAAACCAGATCAAGTTTCATGTATCTTTGCATGTTGGAAGTGGTACCAAGAGGTGAAATAACTTACGGAACTGATACAGTTTTAGTAGAAATACAGTGGATGGCCTAAGTAGATGATTGGCTTAAAGGCTAGTTATCTGGTTTGAATCACTTATCTGCAGATTTTGCTTTCTTTACAAGTAGTAGAGGAAGGAAACATCATCTTCTGACTAATTTTAAAAAATGCAGCTACAGATTTTGATGTAAATACCTGAAATAAGTTGGTATATATTAAGCGAAAGCAGTTACCTTGAGTACAAGTAAATGAGATTATTCTGAAGGCTGTGAAGGAGACTAACTTCCAGATTATCTCACAAACTTGTGGTTTGTTGCTTATTATAGCACCTTGAGAAGAATAAGTATCTCTCTTAAAACTTCTAAATTATCTGTTAGTTTAAGGTACAGTTTGGTAGTAATACTCTAACTTAATTAGCTTCATGTTCAAGTTGGCTTGAAAGTATAAACATGTGGCACCCTTCCAGTTTTTATGTGTAACCCAATAAAACTGCAATAAACCTTCAACTTAAAATCCACATGTGCACTATATGTTTCAGGTATAAATATGGTATCTGGGGAGTAAAAAGTATTTTCACTTTTCTCTTTCTGTTTGGAGGTTATGCTTATTGACTCTTGCTTGCTGTATGGATATGCATGTGTACTGAGGGATATTTCAGCTCTTTGTAGCTGTATCAAGGAGCTGAAGTACTTTGTTTTTCCAGCTTCCTGTTGATTCTTTGGTTTTCAGAATTTGCATATGTCTTTGTCTCTGGATTGCATTCTTGACTTCTCTGTGGAGTAATGGTTGACTTCTCATGGGGTGGCTATATGCCTTCCACTTAGCCACATGCTAGTCAGTTGTTCTGCAGATGGGGAGAGTGTTCATGATAAGCTTTAATACTGATCAATAATTTGAAATTTGGCTCTTGAAAATGGGACTTTCAGGTTCACAAGCACCTTTAAGCATGACCTGCAAACAGCTATAGAAGGCTTAATGGTGTTCTTGTAGCTTCATCCTTTTCTTCAAACCATCTACAGACTCTGGGTCATCTTTGCCTTTCAGTGAGACCAAAACACCCACGGTAGACTTCTATTTGCCACCATCCTGGTGTTCAGAACACTCACAGAACACCAGAACCACTGTATTTCCAGCCAATAACTTCCCTAGGACAGATTTGTTTTCTGGGAATGGGAATGTAGTGTTTGCTCAGCTATGTCCTTCCCCTGAGCAATGAATCAGTCCCTATAGTTGAGCTGAATGGTCTCACCTAGGGTGTGCATTGATAGCTGTGAGCACTGCCTTAAAATTGTTTGGGTTTAAGGTTGGAAGGGACCTTTTAAAGATGTAGTCCAATTTTCCTGCTCCCTCCCTGACAGGGACTTCTTTCATCTATCAGGTTACTTAAAGCTCCATCCAACCTGGCCCTGAACACTTCCAGGGATGGAGCATCCATCCATAACTTCTCTGGGCAACCAGTTCCAGTCTTGCTACCCCCATCATAAAAAATGTCTTCCTTATGTCCCGTCTAAACCTACTCTTTTTCAGTTTGAAATGACTGGCCCTTGACGTGCTACTACAGACCTTGGTAAAAAGTCTTTCTCAGTCTTCAGGTCCCTTTTATATAGTCAAAGGTCTCTCCAGAACCTCCTCTTCCCTAGCTAAAAAATCCCAACTCTCAGCCTATTTTCATAGGAGAGATGTTCCAGCCCTCTGATTGCTTTTGTGGCTCTCTTCTGTATTCACTCCAACAGGTTCATGTCTGTTTTGTGCTGGGGGCCCCAGGGCTGGATACAATACTTCAGGTGGAGTCTCACATTCAATTTTTCATCACTTAGTATCTCCAGGTACTTCTCAGTGGGGCTGCTTTCAGTCTGTTCATCCCCCTGTCTGTCCTGATGGATATTTATGATTGTTACAGCACAGGTGCAGGACCTTGCACTTGGCCCTGTGGAACCTGATTAGGTTCTCACAGGCCTACTCCTCAGAGAGATCAAAGTCCTTCTGGTTGGTATCATTTCCCTCCAGTGTTATCAGCTGCACCATTCAGCTTCATGTTTCCTCAAGACTTGCTGAGGGTGTACTCGATCCCCCTGTCTGTCCCTGGTAAAGATACAGAATTATTGGTCCCAGGACTGGCCTGAGGGACACTACTCATTACTGGTTTTCATTTGAGTGTTGAACCATTGACTGTAACTCTCTGGACGCAGGCATCCAGCTGATTCTTTATCCATCTAACAGTCCATCCATCACACCCGTATCTTTCCAGTTCAGAGATAAGAATACTTCTTGGTGCGCTGTGCTTTATTTCAGTTCAGGAGACTGAAGCCATGCCAGCACACTTGCTGTGTCCCTATGCAAAGTCTGAGCAGGGCAAATGTGCCCTCTCTAAACACAGAGCATAATCATTTCTTGCCTCAGATGCTGGATTCTGTATGCCTGCAGTATGAATGTGCCTGTGGGCTATGATCTTGAACTCTGGTTCAAGCAATCTTTCTCCCAGGACACTTGAAGGGAAATAAGTCCCAGAAGTACCTGATTCATCTGCTTCATGGACTTTTAGTCAGACTTTTAAATTAAAGAGCTAGATATCAACTTACAGGTGTGGGTTGACATTTTATACCTGGCTTTGAACCAGCAGTTGATCTTATTTTACTCAGAAGCACTGACAAAAATACTTATTTTAGAGTGCATTTTTGCTTGCCATGTTAGTATTGCCAGTAATAACTATTACAAAACTATTTTAAACCTTTAAAATATTACTAGAAATGTCTAAAATTACTACTTGTACTCTTACAGTTGCCAGCTACTTTGCTTTATAGTAGTGCTAGATTTTAACATCATCTTAGTCCTAAAATTGTATATAATGTATAGATCCCCTATAATCCCTTGTTAGGCTTGACTTGCATTCTCCTATTTCAGTCTTGATCTTTCTGTTTAATATGATGGCAAGATGCAAAATAGCCTCAATTGCAGGATAAGTTCTTCTGAATCCATGATTTCCAAGATGCACAGCAGAGCAACTGTTTTCCACAGCGTTTTTTTTTCTTCTGGCTTGACTTGTAGAATGGCATCTTGCTAGTTTTGGAAGAGGTAAAGTAAAGCAGTAAGCAGTGGTTTAGAAATTACAGCTTGGTATTGCAGCTGCTGTTCTAATCGAATGCTACTAGAAAATCCTTTTCAATTAGTTATGCTGAATTTACAACAGCTTACTGCATAGGACTGGTGCTTTAGCCTAGGGAAAGAATAACCCTGTTATGGAGGGAAGTACTTAAATTTGTAATATTCTTTTTTCAATAAAAATAAGGAAGTCTTTCTTCAGCCTGGGAATAACTTTTAAAAATGGCAAACTGACTTGAGAAAAGTCAGTGTTTTGTCTATAACCATTGGAGGTTTGTTGCTCAGTTCTATACTACCACCTAAGACTTGTTCACAGGCAGAATCAGAGGCTGTCTGCAAAGCTTTCATGTTGTAGGCAGCACGTCATTATTTCATCCTTTTACATTTCATCCTTTTATATTTCATCCTTTTCCCAACAGGTGTGAGTTCAGTGTCATTCTGTATTGTTCTCTGAAGCAGAAATTAAATCTTGGCTTATTAACATGTATTTACAAGGTTGCACTTGATATCCATAGTCCACACAGCTGTGAAAATGGAGGAGAAACTAACTTCTGCAGGTAATCAAACCTGCTGCCTGAGAGTGCCTGGCTATGATACAAGCATGTCTTCCACAAAGGAAGAAGAGGGATTTACTTTCTTGACAGAAGTCACGCATGCAGACATGTTAACCCTGGATTATAACTACAAAACTAGCCCAATTATAAAAACTCTGTAGCCTGAGGAAATGATTTGCATTGCAATTGATGACCCAGTATGGCCTTTCTAAGGAACCAAGAATCCCTTAGATGATTTCATGCCTCAGTTGTTCTCTTGCTGTTGTGAGATATGCAAAGAGGCACTTCATCTTTTTGCAGTGAGTGTGCTGTTGAGCTTTTAAATCTGTCAGCCTTGCAGTGGTTCCTCACCAGGACATTACTCTTATACTGCAATAGCTCTAGTCTCCATTTAAGAAAAGTAAAAGACTTCCCAAGTCCCCTTTTTATTTGATAGCAATTTCTTAAACTTGCTGTAGTTCATTTCTATACAAAAGCACGTTAGAAATAAAAAATAATTCTATTGTATTTCCTTTTCCCATGTAACTTAGATGAGCAATAAAAGGTGTGTGCTTCAAGTAAATTAATTCTCTGCCATTTTATAAGCTTACATGACTGTGCCAATCCCAAGTGAACTTGCATGAGCTTTTAGGATCATGGAGTGGGGTCAGTCTGATACAAGCTTGCGTTTGTCTCTTGCCATTAATATGAGCAGAATTCATGTGTTTATTCTGTAAATGCTTAAACTCTTATAAAAATAAGAGGTTTTTTTCTGTCTTGAGAGTTTTTGTTTTGAATTTTGGTGTCCTAGCAGATGTACAAAACTGCCTTCTGAGTGCTGCTCCAGACTGTGGTAACTTGCTCTTGTCCCAGTCCCACCCTAAGAATAACCCAGTCCAATTACCTGGTGCCCATAGGAGTTGGTAGGGGCTCTGTGAGTGTCATTGGTCTGTATTTCTTAATGAAGCTCAGAACCTTCCACACTGAAAAAATGCTCATGTAAGCTTTGTGTGGGCTAAGGGAACTGTGTAGCATCAACTGAATACATGTGTGTACTTCCAGTCACCTGGCATAGATGCAACTGTGCGTTCAGATCTGTTCCTGTAATGTGCTGAAGGCAAACCTGCCTTCATATAGACTTAAGAAAAGAATTACTCTAGGCTATAGGCTATATTCACTGCATCTAGTTCACAAGGTGTTTTCTTTAATTAAAACATCTCAAGTGATGTATCTGAAAATGCAGTTAGAATGCAGCCCGTGCTCCTAATAAATCTGTCATGTTGGAGTGTGTCCTATACGTAAATGCTTCCAGCAGCCTGCCTGACAGGAGTAACTGCTCAAAAAATAAATTGTCATTTGACCTATAGATACTTACCTTAAGGTTGAGCTAAACCTTAGATAGTCTTCCAAAAAGTAAATCCTTGTGTTTTATTGTCTTTTTTTCCCCTCTTGCAGGGTACTCATGCAGACTCATTTCACAGAGTATGTCTCTCATCCTGGTCAATGAAGATTCACTAGATGTAAGTAAGCAACTTTTGATGTAATTCTTCACAGAAGGAGGTATTACTAGCAAGATGGAAAGTTGTCAAGCTTTCACACTGAATTTTTCTTGCTTACCCTTAGGGGTAGCAAGATAAACAATTCATGCTAAACACAGGTGTATTGTGTAAAATGTACTCCTGCTATCTTCAGTCACAAGCTTTACAAATCAAGTTGAAGTTTCAGAATGAGCAACTTATAAGGTCCATGGGTTTGATTCTGCTGCAAACTGGAAAAATCTACATCATGCCATCAGGAATATGGTTAGGCTTTAATGTATAGATTTAGGAATAATATGTCTGAAGATGGAAAAAGCAAAAAATAAGCTGTCTTCAGTATTACATGGAACAGCTCCAACCAAACCTGCATTTTGAGCTTGTCTATGTACAGTAGCTTTTGAGACCTAAAATCAAAAATTTTCTGCAAATGATTACCATGCTCCTTATGTATATGCAAAAAATAACTAAAAAGATTATATATTTCTACATGAATTTTCTCAGAAGATATTTTTCCATTTTGTGTTTCAATGTCCATATCAATACTGGATATCACTTCAATATCTGATTGTTATTAGAGGTATTTCTAGGACTGATAAAAGTATCTCTATTAGGCATTGCATTTAGAATTGGCAGCTTGACTGGAGGGAGATAAAAAGCCTATATCTTGGAGTCTCAGAGGAGCTACTGGATATCTGCAAGTGTGGTGGAAGAGGGTAATACTATTGTGGCAAAGTTATCACTGGCTAAGTGTTATTTTCGAGTTGCCTTGATGTGATTCCAGTATCTTCATGCGTAGTACACTTTGGTTACAGAATCCAGCTGTAAACAGTATTGGAAATTTATCAGTAAACATAAAAACTAGTGAAGCTTTCAGAACATGAGCTTTCACACCCAGCATGTTTGCCAGTGACAGTGTGGTAAAGTCAACACACTGGAGGGAAGGGATGCCATCCAGAGGGATCTGGACAGCATGAGAGTTGGACCCCTCTGAATTTCATAAAATTCAACAAGGCCAAATGCAAGGTGCTGAACCTGGGTTGGGGCAGTCTCAAGTGTAAGTCCAGGCTGGGAGGAGAATGGATTGAGAGCAGTCCTGAGGAAAAAGGCTTGGGGGTGTTTGGACAAAAAGCTCCATATAACTCATTAAGGAATGGCCTTAAGCTGAAAGAGGGCAGATGTTAGGGAGGAATTCTTTACTGTGAGTGTGGTGAGACACTGGGACAGGTTGCCCAGGGAGGCTGTGGGCTCCCTGTCCCTGGGAGGTGTTCAAGACCAGGATGGGGCTTTGAGCAACCTGGTCAAGTGGAAAGTGCCCCTGCCTCTGGCAGGGGGTTGAAGCCCGATGATCTTTTAACATCCCTTCCAACTCTAACTTTTCTATGATTTGATTAAAAATAAAGGAAATGGGCAAGCTTGGCACGTCAGATGAGAAAAGAAACACATTTTTTATATATAGTTGCTGGTCTTTTCAGTGAAGAAAATATGTTATCACGTGATACATCATGAATATTGAAGGTGACTGTGATGCTTTAGCTCAGATAACCTATGTTTTTTAAAACATGATTACAAACCTGTGGAGGTTCTGAACTGGTACATCAAAAATGCTTTGTTTTGTATCAGTCTTGCTTTCTATCTAAAGTAAGTCTATGGTTTTCTTCCAAAGTACTCTTATTGCCATTTTTAATGTAGAATTGAATTTTATATAAGCTTAGTATAAAACTTATGTTTTGTTAATAATTGCCTCCAATTCTTTTATCTTAAGGTGTCTTAAAGTACTTATTGCCAATTTTTCAGCATGAGATCTCCATAGTAATATTTGTGTTGCGCCTCTAACAGAAATTTTGACTTCTGTTGAACTGAGCCTAAAACTGAAGGTTCTCATGCTGAAATTCTGTAGCATTATATTTAATATATTCCACCTTTGAAATCTATTAATACTAAAAATGAGTTTTTGCAAGATCCAAGTTGAGCTTAGAGCTTTTAAATATTGATACACTTCCCCCTTTGTGCAGTCCCTATGTGACTTTTCCCTCCCACTTCTGCTCCTTGGCATGCAGCAGCAGGTGAGATGTGATCGAACAACTGTCTTGGCTTGGTTTTGAGAGATAAATTTTTTTCTAAATCATGCACTTCAGGGGAAAAATCAATCATTTCTGTTCTCTTCAGGGAACTCCTGGGAATAGAAAAGACTAATCCCTAGCTTGATTGAGCTGAATTCTTGAAACTTAGCATAATAATCTGCAAATGTCTATCCCTTATAGACTTTACCACATGCACACATATACTCACTTGTTTATCCTTTTCCTAATAAAGCTTTTTGAAATGAGAGTATTTTGAGCATGAGATTTACTTTGAATGTAATTCTTGGACTCAGTTTCTGTTTAATTAAATTGGAACGCCATAAAGTCTTATTGTGCAGCTCCTAACCTGGAAAAATTTCTTTCTTTGGCATCTTGTAGAATTTTGAGTTGTGGGAGCAGTGAGGAGGGTACCTGAAGAAGGGAAATGGGATGACCAGAGAGCTCGTGGCTGGAAAACCTCAGATGAGAGAGCTGATATTACAGCCAAATAATGATGGGTGTATTCCTCCCCATCAGTCCTGTGGAAAGAAGAGCTGGGAACTCTATCAGTTTCTTATTATACAGGGTTTCATCTAACCGTGGTGGAAGGACAACATTAGATGGACTCAGTTCTGAGCCTGAGGGTAGCATTTTGCTGTAAAGTAATCCTGTTGATGTAAATGGAGCTACACCATGAATGTGTTCTACAGAGCTCACGTGCTGGGTGTGACAGTCCTGGGTTATACACAGCTGTGTAAGTAACAGCAAACTGATACTCCTGTGTAAGAACCTGCAATGCTGGTGTCTGATGATATGGCTAAAAATGTGAGCAGAAGCTGGCCTTCCTTACTTTTCCACTTGCTCAGGTACACCTTTTCCATGCTTCAGTGTTGGAATGTATCTGTTTCTGCCACCATGGTATTTTGTAGTATTCTTAAATAAAAAGAATAGCTTCACAGTGTGATTTGGCATCTGTAGTCAGTGTCTAGACTTCCCAAATAGTCTTACTATCTGCAGGGAAGCTTTATGTGCATTTATGTTTTATATTCCAGCAGGGAAGAGTGAAGACCTGGAAAACTTGGTTATTTTGTTGTTAGTTTATTTTAGCTTTTCTGTAGGGTAGCATTTTTATGAAGGTTCTATAAGGAAGATCTGTTAACCCTGAGAATATTAGATTTATCCAATGACTTTCATGATCTTCATTCTTAATGGGCACATTTCCTTCCCACACTTCTTAAGACTTAAAGAAAATTAAGGAGATCTTTAACAGGTATCATTATTCATTGTATTTGAATACTGATACATCTGTAGATCTGATATTATCTGGGAATCATGGATCTTCTAAGAAGTAAAGCTCTGACCTGGTCTCTGGACTTAGCCATATGCTAGTAATGGCAGGTTTTGGTGGGTTATTGTCTAAAACTTTTTCTAATAAGCATTGAGAACGGACGTTGTAAAGGAGGAGAACGTGAGCAGAAGGAGTAAATTGTTTATCAGCACGTTTGTCTTTGGGCAAAGAGAATGGTTCCAGTAGTGCCCTCTGTACTAGATTTCTCAGGACAGAAAGATTTTCATAGCCTTATTGCTTCCACAGTAAGGTATTACCTTCACCTACAGAGTTTCTTCAGCATATGCACCATGTGAGTTTTTAATGTAAATCTATGTTTCACACTCTTGAGCACAACTACAGGAGACAGTGCCTGTGAAGCTCTGAGAAACTTTAGAAGTGTTGCTTTTGGGATCCTGATTCTCTTGCAGAAGAAAGGATGTCTGTGCCTTGTCAGTGATGTCATGCTGATTACTCCCAAAGAAAAGGGCCTAAAGGTGTTGTCAACTTTTCAGACTAAACGTAAAGTTACCTAGTACTCCAAATGTTCCAGAGCATTGGTATCATGTGTGCTTCAGTCATACTAAGAGATAATAAGGTATGCAGATACTGCTGGGAAGACAAGAACAAGCCTGGTACTGCTAATGCCATGTAGGTGCTTTGAAGGTTTCATATTGTTTATTGCACTAGAGAGAAGGCTTGGGCTTTTATCTCCCCTGCTATCATCTGCCCACATGCATTCAGACAAAATTAATATTCCAGAAAACTAATCAATGTGAGCAAGCTCAGTTTGAGCCAAGCATCAGCTCCCCTCCACAGGGGCATCTGCAACAGTTCTCTAGTGTCTTGTGGCTAATAAGTTACTTCAGTTACCACTCAGCCTGGAATTGTAATCAGCTCTTCTGTCTACCACTGGGGATTTGCAAAGGAAGCTAATTAGGAAAACTAAGCAAAGAATACATTTCTCTATTGTACAAAGCTTTTACTCTTGCTCAAATTTCTGTTTTTCTTAATCTAGAAGTACACATCAAGCTAATAAGTAGTTACATAAGGAACAGAGTCTAGTAATCAGTCTTCAAAAATATTAGGTAGAAGTGATTTCGTGGTTTTTTGTTTGTTTTTGAGGAAAAAATAGCATCTTTCATAACTCCAGGTATTTGCTAATCTGCATAGAAAGTTAATTGTGTGGATGCGGGGAATACACAGGTCTTTGTGTTAAAAGCTGCTTTGATTTGAGTGTACTGAGTAGAATTATAAATGAAAGAATATAGGTGTTACCTAGACCTGTAGGTTTAAGTACACACAGGACTGTGTAGCTTAAATATTAGATTACCATTTTTTTCAGGAAGTAATACTAATAGGTTTGAGCTGTGAGTGGTGAATGAGCTGGGCTCATATTTTTGTTTCATCCTGCTTTCACTTTTCAGAATTCATTAATGACTGTTCTCCCTTATCTGTGGCTCTGTTTTTTCTGTTAGTGTTTTCTGGCACTTTGATAGTTGGTTTGGATGAAGTGGGGGTACTTGGACCTGAAGGAATGCAAGGACCCTTAGGAGTCCTAAGACAAGGTTACTAAATAACTCTTCTTTTTATAGCTGGAAATTGTGGGGTGGGGAGGCTGGGGAAGGCTTTTTAAAAACCCAAACACACTATTTAAATGTTACTTTCCCTTTTATATTTTAAATTTTAATAGTGGTCATTTTTGACAAGAGCTGCTTTTTGGCAGGTGGTATTTAGCAGATGGGGACTGATGCTTTGTCTGTGTTATAGGATAGAACAGATCATATTACATAAAAATGGAAAGGAAGAGTGTGTATTCTCTGAATTTCATCTAAAATTTGCTGTCTTGTTTGTAAAGAGTTCTCATATGTAAGAGGAAAATGACTGGGAACAAACACTATTTCTCTTAAAATTGCTAATAATCTTCACATATGTGAAGGCTTATATCAATAGATGATCACTGAGTATTATCCCGACCTATTTTCTGTTGTGTAGGTAACAATAGAAGCATGGCTTCAGCTGGATGGTGAGGGAAGTATGTTTACTTTGAAGATGGAATTCTCTGCAGTGTAGAGATGTGCTTACTTCCATCAAGCACAAGAAACCATGGAAACATAAGGATGTATAATCAAGTGTTAAATGGATTTTTTAAAATGAGAAGCTACCCAGGAAATGCATTTTTTCTGATATTAAAGCATGATGGTGTGTTTTTTTTAGGGCATAAGATGAAGCTGGTGTTGGCTGTATAGATGAGTTATGGATACTGATCCTCTTGATTGACTTGGCTAATATTGCACATCTACAGAAAGAATTCAAATTTGTCTTTTGCATTGACGAGCAAGAACTAAATAGTCCTTTCTTCTTCAAGATACTTTCATATCTGATCTTTTGCTTTCATTGGAGGGGTTCCTTGTGCATGCAGATTTGTCTGGGGGTTTTAAGAATAAGCAGTCTTCCTTTCTTGGTGGGAAGCCAGCCTAAAGCAATAGGATTTATTCATCTGCAATGTTAGCTTAATGAAGACAGTGGAGAACTAACTGCTTCAGGGTGACAAGGTATATCTTGATCATGATATTAAGAAAACAGAGATAGGTATCTGTGGTCTTACTTCTGTGGTTCCCATAACACTGACCTACTACTACTTTGTTAAACCATTTTTTAAAGATTATTTCCTTTTTCATAATAATTAGAGAATCATTCTTGCAACTGAAGCTTGATTACTCCAAGCCTTCTCATCAGTCACATAAAGGAGTAAGTTTCCTTCACAGGGGAATTAAGGGAAAAAAAGATGTTTTACATCTGGTTGAAGCTAGAAAACGTCCCACAGAATTTGTCTGGGTTGATTGGTCTGTCAGAAACTAGAATGAAGCAGTTCTCCAGCTGTATGAATTTAATACCTGACTAAGTATGTGTTCCCTCTGCTTTTTAACCTTCTACATAGAGTAGAACCAATCAGAGGAATCTTGTGGAAATCTCTAGGGTTTTTATATAACTTTGTCACAATGCTGTAAGCTTTTTTTTAACTGAGAAGTGTGTCAAGGTGCATTTTCACACTATCTCTAGCTGTTTAACTGAGGTAGTGATGTTAGAGGATCAGTGTTTCATCTTTTTCTTTCATATTTATGAAGTGTTCTAATTAGCTTACCCTCTACAAATCTTAAGTAGTGTTTGCAATCTCCTCTCATGTGTTCAAGACAAAACTTATTTGAATATCCTGAATTTTCAGCTAACTCCCAAATCCTCAATTATCATAACCCATGTTCTAACAGGGCCTAAAAATCACAGTTCTGAAGTGTTAGAATATAATGGTTTTTTGGAGAGCTTTGGGAACGAGTGTTAGTCAGAGCTGAGGTGATTTGGATGTCCTCCTGACGCTTCCATCATTCTGGGTGGTGCGTATGTATGCTTGTCACGTGCCTTGGATTTTCAAGCTAACCACAGTGAAGCTTTCATCTGATTTGAAAGATGGAGGAATTTGGTGTCTGTTATTAATTCACGTTCTTGTAGCTATAGTATAGAACTCAATGAAATAATAGAATACAGCTTTTTGTATAAGATAAGGTATCCAATTCTGCAGTATAACTGGGGACCATTTACATGGCTAACAGTGGCCGAAGTTGTCTGACTTCAAGAATTTAGTGTTCTCGGGGTGCAAGGGGGGAAGGTCAGCAGAGCGTGTAATTTTGGATACAGAGTGTAGTAGAACTCTGGGAAAATGTGGATGAATAAAGCCAATTAATAGTTAAGGGGCTTTGTAAGATCTAGGTTGGTACAGTAATATTTGTGTGGATTATAGAATTAAAATTTCACAACTTACCTGTAAATAACATAAGGAAAGGGGGGAGGGGTTAACAACTTAACTGGCTGACTTTTTGAAAACTTGTACTTTTTTTTCAAGTTATTAAAGCTTAATTGGCCTGTCTATAGTAGGTTTAATACTATCAGGTTCTCAAAGGATTTCTAGTTCTATCCAGGGCTTGACAGACAAAACCTACAGTTCAATAGACAGAGTTAATAGGTTTGATAAATATTAATAAAATAAATCTATTGTATAACTAAATCTTTAGGGAAATTACTCTGGTGGTTTAATTTTTAAAAAGAAACATAATCTCGATGATTCTGTGGAGTTTTCTTATTAAAATTATTTTTAGTAATTGAAGTGGGTATCATATTTTTTAGATAAACTTTAATAAAAACTTCAGATGTATAGGGTAAACTGATAGGAAACTTAGTGTGTTTTTAAAACTCCGTGAAAAAGAGGTCTTTGAAAAGTTAGTGTTCACTTCAGGGAATGGTGTTTGTTTGACTAGAAAAGAGAAGCTTGCCTAGGGCTTTCTTTATATTTTTGTCTTTAAAAAAGCCTAAAAATGCAGGAAGCTGTCATGATGAAAGCAAATCAGGTGTTGTGTCCAGCTTCTCAGTTGAGTGGCTACCAGTGTCTTTACCGGGCAACAGTTAATGCCACATCGATAAGATTTATTTCCAGTTCTTTCTAGAACTAGAAGCAGTGAGACGTGAGCAGTGCAGCAGCAGAGGTACTCTTGCTTCCTGAGCTACCTGTGGATGTCCAGGAAACGTCAGTTTGCACCAACCCTATATGGGAATAGAACATTTAAGCTGTAAGGACTAGGATCAGCCAAATTAAAACTTTGCCAGTTTTAATGTAGAGATTAATTGTAAATGATGTGTATCTGAAATGGTGTTATACAGCTCTAGTTTGTAATGCATCATAGAGAATTTCAAGTCAAACAAGACCAACGTCTATGTATAGGCTGCCCTATGGCCTCTAGATGCATTATGCCATGCAATCATTCCTAACGGTGGCAGTTGCCATCAAATACATGTCAATTTTTATGTTTTGTCGCTTTTAAATCTGCAAGGAATAAGCAAGTCCTCTTACTAGAGGAAGGGGTAAAATGGGTTGTGGTAGTCTGGCAAAGTATAGAGTAGCTGGAAGAAGATTCACTTTCCTCTGTCGTTTATTATCTGACATTAGCAATTTTATTGGAACTTGTAGGTGGATAGAGTATTTTTGAGAATTCAAGTAAGGACAGTGGAGAAATCCAGTGTGATGGTTTTGGAGGGAGAGGAGGCAACAGATGGTTGTTTAGTTCCTTTGGTGGGATTTTTTGCATGAGGGAAGTATGTGAAACCTCTTAAGAAACGGAAATTATTTAGCTACTTGAGGTTACAAATAAAGTAGATCTTGTGACAAATCATTTGATTGATACTTGTCCAGCACCCAGGAGCCATGTGTACCTTCAATAAGGAGGGATAATTCTGGCAGATGGTGTTAGAAAGTATGTTTGCCAAGAAGGAATTGTTGCTATTTGTCAGTATATTGGGAGCTAAGGTGCTGTGCTGAAGGCAATAAAAAGTTGTTGCTGTAGATGCTGTACAGGAGTGTAGTAGAGTTACCTCCCAAGAGAAACATAGATCTTCAATATAGCTTTTTGTGGTGCTCACCTAGAGGAAATGCTCAAACTAAATATTACTCCAAATAATGGTAGTCGTGTAGGACCAATTATGCATCTAGCACATCTCTAAATTTTGTAAGAGACAAAACACTCCTACCTAAACTGCCTTAATCTCTCCACTGGGAATTTGTTACCTTTCATGTCCACTGACCTAACTACTGCGCATTGTCTACTCAGTGAACATAAAATCCTGGACTGCCTCTATTTTTCATCACAAAAGCATCTACTAAAAAATTTGCCCCGTTCCTTACTTGGATTTTGGCTATTAATTTACACACTGTCATTATTGCTGTCATAGTTGTTCTAATGTTTTTGTTTTTTAAAAGCAGGGATGCTTGTTACATATTTGTGCTTAACAGAAACCAGGTGTTAGTATGAACTTCAGTAAACTGCGTATTTTAAGGAGTAAATAGACTAAATAACATGGACTAAAATACAAAGGAAAAAAGGGGGTTTTTTTTTGTATTCTTATAAGTCATTGAATGCATTCTGCTGTTAAAATGGCCAGTGCGGTTTAAAAACCATGTCTGTTGCCTCATAAATGCAGTTTCAGTAATCTTAAGTTTGGGTTCACATGTGCAGTTGGCTGGTTACAATATTCTTTTCCATTAAGCATTTTTGGAACATATCATGCTTTATGAGCAAAGGTTAACTAGGGCCTGAAGGAAGCTCGAAGCAGCGAAATACAGATGTATTTGTAACAAAGAGGACCACTGGCTAAGCCCGGGATAATTACTGCTACATATTCTTTAAAGATAGACGCTCTGTTTTTCAACTCTGCCAGTGTCTTCTGCCCTAACTAATTTCAATGTCCAAAGTAATTGTGGCTAAATCCCTAGTTCCCACATGGTATGACTATAGTTCACATAGTCACAAGGGCAAGCCTGTATGATGTAAGAATGAATATTTTGGTCTTGGACTTGTGAATAGTGTTACCGTAACTGTGTGTTTCTTTGCAGTGGCATTGGAGCTCTGAAAATCTTTATGGTACCATCTTTTGAAATAGTGCATTTGTGTAGAGAGGCGAACATGATCATCTTGTCAGCTAATGGAATAAGCTTTGGGAGGAATGCAGTATCTGGAGACTTGAGAGGCTGGGATAAATGGGGGCTCAGCATCTCGCAGTTTCAGGAGTCTTGCATTCAGTCTGAAAGCCTGCTTATTTTTGGTATTTCTGATTCTTGTTAGAATTCATTGCCCCTAGTAAAGCATCTATTGATTTGGGTGGGAGAGGGCTTTTGTGGATTTTGTTTTATATCTAAGGTATTAAATTGCTGAAACCAGTTGTTACATGATCTTAAGATTATATAATATTAATTCTTTTTCAGTGAGTAGTTATTTATTTGGGAGCTCTCCCGTAGATTATTGCCAATATTGTAACTTCAGGATTATTAAAATAGTTGTATGACGTTATTTGAAAGCTGCTATCCTTAGTGTCCAGCATCAGGACAGCTCTTACAGAATTGTTCTTGGGTGGAACTGTTCAGTCACAGAACCAAGCAAAGGTATCTCACCTCCATTCCCCTCAAACACACTACCTGGGATTGTTGTCTCCTGTGTGGCTTTGAAAGTATGAAGACACTAAACTGTCAACTGAACACATATAATCTTTCAAATTTGTGGTGTGTCTGGAATTTCAGTGCTGGTTGACCTATGGCTGGTGAAGAAACTGCCTTAAACGTGATGTGATGGCAAGGGCAAATGGCCTTATAGTGTCACCTTTAAATAGTACTGTGTTTAGCAAAGGCCGTTTTTCTATTCCCATGCAACTTGGAAGTCGTTGGGATGCTGAAGACCTTAGTTTTTTCTTTTTTTCAAATAATCTTTAGTTAACAAAATGACTAAGGAACCGCTGAGTGGAGACTTTTGCTTGCTTTGATCTTCAAGGAGGCCAGTGGCAAAGCTGCCCTTGTTCCTGCTTGTATCCTTTCCCACCTCTACCTAAGTCTGATGCAAGGCCAGACCATGACCAGGCAGTGCCTGTCTGAAGCTGCTGTCAGGAGATGTGTGCTTGTTCAGGCAGATCACGTTACCCTAAGGGTACAGCCTGTACTGAGAAGGTAATGTTATTTAAGGGAGACAAGTAGCATAAAATAATCTCAGGCTACTGGCTGATATTCAGAAGGATCTTGGTGCCTTGTACCATCATCTCTTATAAAGCCTTAGCTTTTCGTGTTTTATCATGTTTTCATGTTATCAGGTTATATTTATGTTTTTAAACCCTCTAGATAGGCTTCAGGCTGTTTAGGAGACTCCAGCCATTCAGTTTTGTCATTAAACCCAGCCTCTCCTGAGTAGTTGAAAGCTGTGGTGTAGTAGCAAACCTTTTTTTATAAGATAGGCACAAAAAACTAATTTAGCTTAGAATTGAAGTAAAATTCAGTACAAAAAGTGACAATTGTATGGCAGCTTCTGGACTGCCTGTGGTGAGCTGGTCCATACACCCAGGGCCCACTTCTCCAGAGACTTGAGAAGGTGAGGGGAGGCAGTAATCCTGCTGCTGGCTCTTCATGTGCCATGTGGCGAGGGATGGGCTGGTGGAGCTGCCTGCCCTGTGCCCTGCTAAAGGGTGAAACTGAGGGCAGGAGAGGGCATTTGGATCTATGCCACATCTGGTTTGTCATTGCTCACACATCTGCTGCCAGTTAAATTGAAATTAATTGCTCTAAGAAAGCTTGCTTATATTTGCTTTTTCAGACCTTTTATTTTTCATAGAACTGTAGAATAGTGTGAGTTGGAAGGGACCTTAAGGATCTAGTTTCAACCCCTTCTCCTGTGGGCAGGGGTTCCATTCCCTAGATCAGGTTGCTCAGGGCCCCATCCAACCTGGCCTTTATTGAAGATGTCTGGGGATGGGATTTGCACAACCTCTCTGGGCAGCAGTTTTTGTCCTTTTGTCACTGTAATCTGCTGTGCTCAAATTGCAAGACAGGATTGCATTTCTTTTGGTGTTTTGAAGGTAAGTAGCATTGAGCATGAATTGATCTTGGTAGAATTCTGTTACAGAATCTGATCTTCATACTTTCTTTGACAAAGATGTTAAAGCTGGACAGTCTTAAGGTGTTTATCTGATGTTATTGTTGTGTGGTACTAATTTCGTAATCAAACTGCAACAGAAGAGTTTGCATCCTGACAAATTTTATTTGCAAAACTAGTAAGAAGTTTCAACAGGCTGGCTTACATAAAACCGTTTGGATAGTTTTGTCTTGCTTTTCTCATTTCATGATCTAATGCTTTGCAGATAGTTCAGTTATGGGTCTTGTGTCAGCTGGACAAATATATAGCTAACTGGATTTCTGGTATTATGATATCATGACACTGAATTCTTTAGTTTTCATAATTTATGTGCAGTGCCAATGCTTGTGTTTTGGATAGCTCTCCTGTTACTTTCCTTCAGTTATTGAATGAGAGTTATTTGATCCTACATATCTAGAAGTGTTCAGATAGAGAAGATCTCCATGATCTAGCAGGAATATTTCCTAGCACCTTGCTTATGTAATCCAGTAGTGTTTCTCCTCTTCCCTGACATGTGTCTATATTTAAGCACTGTAATTTATGTGTTTAAAAAACTGTAGTCCAAGGTTAGCACTTTAAATCCTGCTATGGCCTCTGCTTGGATACAGAGGTATAGAGCTCTTACTTTTTGTTTTGGGACATGAGGGAAAATCCAGTTTCCCTATATTCTTGCTGTTCCAGCTTTTCAATCTCCACTTCTTCTCTGAGAGTCTGCATTTCCCAGGTATGGGAGTGTCCATGCCCCTGTCCACCAGGCCTTGTGTAGTGTTTTCTTTGTTCAGGGTGTTCCATATCCTTCATCTGCCCTTGTGGGGCAATTTGGATGCCATTTTGTCTTAAATAGAAGCATGGTCAGGCTTGAGTGCCTTCTTTCCAGTTGCTTGCCAAGGGGGCAGGCTCAAGCAGGAGAGTGCTTGCCTTGCTGTCTGCTTGCTGGGCTCTGCTTTATTAGAAGTCCTGAGAGGGCACAGATGGGACCAAGGCCAGGAATGAAGGGTCCTGGATAGACTGTTGTACCCTGCCTACCATTGAGCAGCTGCCAGAGGGCAGGAAGCCTGACCTAATTCTTTGAGGAGCCAAAGTGATCCCAGGTGGATGGAAACAATCAATGAATGTACATGTTCTCCCTTTTCGAGAGGCTGTTGGGGAATAGGTAAGGTCGTGGGAGTACAGCTTTTATCAGATCCTTCTGGAAACCCCTTTGTGTGTTGTTTTATTGCCTGGTCAGCCCTGGGTAAAAGGGAAAAATACATAGTTCAAGGAGTGTGAGTAACTTCTGATGCTTGTCATGCTGTCAAGGTAGAAGTAAAATCTCTAAGGGTATTTCAAAAACTCCAAGTTCTCTTGTATTTCTGTTCAATACCTGTATTGTTTCTAAATCAAAACCAGGGCTTTAAGCAAACAACTTGGGTTAAGAGCAATCTGCTTCTTAAACATCAGTTTTATTACAGAGCTTGCCTGTGCTAATCAGTGGCTCTGGAACTTTCTCAGCTTCGCTTGGAGAAACAGATTTGATAGTGCACAAGCACTTGAAAGGAAGTGACAGGTTGGCTTCTTGTATGTGTGGGACTGTCTCGAGTAGCTTAGAGTTTATAGTTTGCTGTTTGGCTTAATTCTCAAAGCAGTTTCCTTTTACTTAAGTATGGGAATAACTTTGGCTATGAACTCTGACAGCGGTATGGCCTCTGTTACTTACACTACCATTCAACTGAACTATTAACGGCACAGATGCTAGTAGTGATTGGGGTTTTTTTGTAAAAGGGGATTTTGGAGAGGAAATTAAGAGTGGAAGATTACAAATAATTGAAGCTATAGCTTTCCCTAGCCATATTTAAATTTTATTAAACTTTAGAGAGGGAAATTCTGTCCTTCCAGCTTTACTTTGATGTCTTCCAAATTGATGTTACCTTACTTGAAAAAGTAAAACTAAAACTTTTTCTTTTCCAGGCTACACATGCAATGTGACTTGAAAATACAAAATAATTTTGTCATAGTGAACGTTATTTTTGAAATATGTGTATGTCTGTGCTGGCAAGGTAACTGCATCATGAAAAAATCATGTTGAGGCAATCCTGTTTTATACAAATCAATCTACTCAATATTATGCATTCCCTATATATAGCATTCTTCTGGAGGAGAGATGAGGTCTGCCATCCAGTCTGTATTTTGTTGTGACTAGTGTTCAGTCTTTTATACATTAATAAACATAGATTCCTTATTTGTTAGCAGTGATACAACTCCTTTAGTGTAGTCCTGATTGCATTCATGGCTGGTTTTTGTCTTTGGGAAGTTCTAATCTCATTGAGTCAGGATGGCTGTATTTTATTTATATCAAACAAAGTGGTACAATAATGATAATATATGTACACTTTGTGTGTATTTAAAAAACCCCATACACAGATAGAGATATAAATACATGAAAAAGTCAGTATCTGTAGCAGAAATCTGAATCTTTAAAACGTTCTGCCTAAAGGTTTAGGGGTGACCTAATTGCCTTCCTGTACATGAAGGGACCCTGCAAGAAAGTTGGAGAGAGACTTTCATATAGTGACAGGACAAGGGGGAATGGATTCAAACTGAAAGAGAGTAGGTTTAGATTACATGTTAAGAGAGTGTGATGGTGGTAAGGCACTGAAACAAGTTGTGCAATGAGGTTGTGCAAGCCCTATCCCTGGAAGTGTTCAAAGCCAGACTGGATGGAGCTCTGTGCAACCTGGTCTAGGGGTGGGGTTGGAAGTAGATGACCCTTAAGGTCCTTTCCAGACCCAAACATCCTGTTATTTCATATAAGGAGAAAATACCCTTTTTTTGAGTGGTGGGCGGTAAATTATAGAATGACTTGTATGTCCATACAGCAGTGTCATTTTCTTGGCTGAATTCTCCTTAGCTGTTTGTGGGCATCAATGTGTACTGACAGCTTAAAACACAGCAACACAGAAGCCCGTGGTTTGGATGCTGTAAGAGACAATCCTGTATCTTCATGATCTAAAGCAGAAGGTTGTGGTGTCTCCTTGATTTGAAGATTTATCCATTGGGTTGGCCTTTTATCTTTGAGAAATTACTTAGTAGAAACACAACTTCTTGAATGTCTAAACAAGAGCTGGCTTCTGCTTTGCTTACTTCCAGGAAAAGCTGGTTATTATATTCAAAAGAGAAAAAGTAGAAGGAAATAAAATGTCTGTTCTGTTGAATGAATTTAATAAAGCTAAAATATCAAAATATAAAGACACTGAATCATTCTAGCTTGTTAGCAAAACTAACAGACTGCTTCCTCTTGGCAGAGTACAGTTGATTTTAGTAATCATGCAGATGTGTTGGTGTCCAGAATAAGCATTCCTTTTTTGCTCTTTCTGTGGTATGAGATATAAACTATCCTAATGTGCATGACAAACTGTTCTGTGGTCAAATATCTAATATATATAGAAAGCAACGGACAGAGTGACCTACATAGAGCAGTTCTGGAGTAAATGAAAATTGTGTAATAAGCCTAATGCTCTTAGTGTGAAGAGAACGGGGTTGTGGCTATGTTTTTTGAAATCCCTGGTCTTCCCAGGATACACATGTTTCTTGCTAAAGTTAGAAATATTAAAAAATGTCAAACTGAACAAATGTGGTATTGTCTTTCATACCATTTGAAGAACATTTGATGAATTGCCCCTTTGACTGCAGTTGTTTCTACAATTGTTTTCTTACGCTGCAAGCTTTGCCCTCTTACAACTCAAAGAAGGATTGCAAAAGACTCATGACTTTCAAGATAGTGCTTTTGGCAAATATGTTGCACTGGATGATGACTACTTAGGGTGTCAATTCTTTGGTCTGAGAATGCTGAGACTTTTGTCGCTTTTCTTGATTTTTAAAAAAAAATGAATCAATATTTTAGTCAAGAATTACAGTGAAGATTGGCATTTTAAAGATGCCAGTGCTATAATCAGCATCTCTCTTTTTCATGTAAGGAAAAAAATAATGCTGCAGGAAACGTCAAGTTTTATTTCAGAAGGCTAAAATATGAGGACTACCATTTCTGGCAGGATGCACTGCCATGATACTTAATCTGCAAGATGGGAGATGACTCGTTAGTGAAGTCTTGAACAAATCAGTTTTACTACTTAATTTGGCAAAAGCCTCCCTTTGCTCATAATTCTTCCCTCCTTTCCCCTGCAAAGCTTCTCTGGCTCTGGGATTGCAGGAGAGACTTCATGTATATTCCATAATGAAGGTGCTGCATTTCTTCAGGGAGAGCTTGAAATTTAGTGTGCAGCTGTCTGACATGCTACATTAAGTTTGCTTGAGTACTTAACCATGTACTTTTTGAATAGTCAGCTCTTTGATGCTCCTCCTTACTGTGATCTTGAACTGGTCTTGCAGGTACTTGAAGTACCTGTAGCCCTTTACACAGCATATGGGTTTAAGATGCTATATCTGCCTGACACTTTTGGAGATTATTTTTCTGTCATCAGACTAAGTTTGTGAAAAGATCTGTTTCATGTTTCTTTTTAAACTATGTGGAACATGCTTGGAGATAGATGTACTGATGATAAGACAGATGTTCTTTCAGGATGTATTTTCTTTCCTGTTTAACCCAGTTTATTGGCTCCTGCATAATGTTTGTTGCAGAACTGGAAACATCCTTGAATCATTCTCTACAGCACTTGTTATAGCTCTTGATGGTCCAATTAATCTGGACTTTCAGCTGCCCCTAGATACAAAAATTCTGCTATGATCTGTTTATCTAATATCTGAAGGCATGATGTGGTCTGAGTATGTGATAACTGGAGACTTGCTATGCAGATTAAGGACTCTTAGTACTGAGATGTTTTAAATTACATGGCTAACTGTGAAGGAATTTCAGGTTGAAGTTAAATTCAAAGCAATGAAAATGATCTGAGTGAGCCCATCTAATATCTCTGGGTCCTCCATATGATGTTTTGCTTGGTGTGGTAGGAGATCATATCCATCAAGCAGAATGATGGTGCAATTAAATAAGTTCTGCTGTGTCAGATCAGCGACAGTCATTTGATTGAGATGTTTTAGGAATGGGTGTGGGGTGCCATTGGAGTAGTCACACCCTGTGCTCCTATGTATGTCTGTAAATCAACATGTGACACAGGCTGAGCACTGCAGTAATACTGAGAAACAGCTATTGATGGGCCTCTTCGTTAGTTTTAAAGTTTTGAACTTGCTTAAAAGAGTAAATTGAAGGTATGCAGCGGGGGTCTGATCTTTCATGATCCATTTGCTAAATGGTTTTGTGTGTACAGATGGAATTTGAAGTGAATCCTGTATTTTGGAAGTACTCAGGCTTCCTCTAATCTGGGAGATGCTGGTACTATTTCTTTTGAAATGTGAACTAGTGAAGTATTCACTGTTAGTCTTTGGCTTTTAAAGGCTTGTCTGGCTCTCAACTAGAGTGTCCTTATATCCTCTTCTTCCCGTAAAGCTAATGAAGGCGTGAACTCTTAAAATTGAGCTTTAGAAATGTGTTATTGTCAGGCTCATCTCTCCATAGTGCTGTTTTCATTGAGTTAGTAAACAGAACAACCTCCCTGCTAATATTTCTACTTCTGGCTTTACAAGAACCTTACAGGTGATGTATTTTCAGGAATACCACCTGCTCTGTTCAACATGCAGTGCCTCATCCATTGCACTGTGTAGCAAGATTAATGTCTGTACTGCTGTCAGATTAGGGTTTTTATAAGTTTTTTCTTTTAGCATTGTGAAATGGTTTTAAGAGTAGAAGAAAGCCAGAGTGGTTTTGTGAGTACTCTTAAGAATTTCCTCAACGTTGAGAAAGTATGCAAATGCTTCTCTGAAAACTTTTGTGAGTTGAATGTGGAGGTCATTGTTGTAGAATTCATTGTATTTACACCATGCATATTCCAATATTAGTGACTAAATATTTTCAATTCTACTGATGTTTTGAGTATCCATTTAGTTGGCCATAAACCATGGCTTTTGTATCAGTTTATGTAAGCAGGTGACACATTGCACCTAGCAAACAGAACTCTTTGAATTGATATTTCCATCCCCAACTAAATTCTGAAAGTACACAGAAGCAGTTAAATAACCAGCTATTTGAAGACTGATCAATTGTAGCAATCACAAAAAAGAGGGAACAGAGAGAACTTGTGGCAAGGAGTCCTGTAGCTGGACTATGCTGTGAGCATTAAGTAATCTTCACTAGGCTTTGTGGCAATATGCTTTGCACCCTTCCTTATAATTAGGTCTTTGGAAGTTGCCTGTTTGCTTTTGGAAATTGAAGTAGTTTGCTGTCATAGTCAAGTTTGGTACCAAACTTGGAAGATTGGCAAAAGCGAGGATCTGTTCTGAAAGTGGTATTTCTTTCTAGGTTTCAAGACAGGTTTCAACATTAGCTCTTGAGTATGTGCTATTTGTTGTGGAAAGCATTTCCAGTGACTTTTCTGCACAACTGGTGATTATTTAAAATAGTTCTATTATGTTTTGCCATCTTTGGTTTAAACATTAATTTTTCTTGCCTTTCTATCGATTATTCCTATTCTTCTGTAAATTTGCTACTGCCAGATGTCCTTACAGATCTCTTTGGCACAGCAGCTAGACAGATTGAAGTCAAAGACTTCATCTAATGTGGTGAAGATTCTAGGTTGCAATTAAGATACAGTGGAAAATTTCCCATGAAGTAGGGTTGGCCAGTGTTACCTTGAATGGGGTTATGCAGTGGATTCGTTGCTTAATTCTTAAGTTATCCTTGGAATATTTTTCACTTAACACTGGGATCAGGGGATGTGACTGGTATTTTGATTGAAACCACTTTTTTCAGCACAGTAAAAGAATTGTTACATCTGATGATTCAGATTATCCATGCACAGGAAGGAAACCAGAAGCTGTAGAAAGTAAATTCTTGGATTGATAAAACAAGTTGATCTGGCACTTTAGTGAGTTAGCAGATTGTAATTTATGTAATCTCATTTATATCAGAATTAGTGTTTGTTAATTAATTACAGGATGATAGAAGAACTTAACTTGGAAAACCCTTTAGCTGGGGTTTTAGGTTACCCAAAACTGCGGTAGCTAGCAGTACTTTCTAGATAAATATAGAAGCAAATAGTATGTGTGATTGACTTAGTTTACAGTTAAACTAATGTCTAAGTTTAATATCTCTTACTGCAGGAGCTTGTTGTGTGAGGGTCATCATGTTAGATCTTCTGAGGTGGAGGAATGGCTATTCAAGAAGGGTGAATCGCAGAATCACAGAATGTCCTGAGTAGGAAGGGACTCACAAGGATCTTTGAGTCCCACTCTAACATTAATGGCCTGTACGGAGATCAAACCCATGATCTTGGCGTTATTAGCACCATGCTCCAACCAACTGAGGGTGCATGAAATGTAGGTGGCCAGAATGTAAGGCTGATTTTGGCCTTATGGGGCTATGTCTATCAGAGGTCACAGATCCAGGGGTGAGTGGCTCTCTCCAGCTAAAGATGACTTTTTGCTCACATGATGCTACTAGCCACAGAGTTCTCTTCCTGAGATCTCCTTCCTTGTGGGCCAGATATGGCTATATGCTTATAATGAACCATGGGTGTAGTGGCTGGACAAATTTCTATCCTTTCTATCTCTTGCTGTCATTTCAGTGACTTTATGAGCTTTTCCAGGGAAGTGCAGGGGAGAAAAGAGAAGAGGAGATTTGGAGCTGATTATCTTACAATAAATATTGGCATTTTTGTAAGATAAGGTTAGGGAATGGCTATTATCCTGCTGGGTCTTCTGCACTCAGTTTTTGCAGGTCCTTCTGACTTCTGTTTTTTCTTGGCAAGTATCTGATACTGTCATTCTATGTTGGATACTGAATTGCCTCACACACCAACATTTCTTGCTGTAGTATGCAAAGCTCTTGTGGGAGGGAATGGGCAGTACGGTGTGCTGCTTCCAGTAAAACCCAACCAAAACAAAGCAAAAAACCCACAGCAACAAAAAACACCCAAAGGCACATGGTGCCCACAGGAAAACGTGCTTAAGATCTAATTATATAACCTATGCAGTAATTTTCCTAATGTTTCTTAGTACAGCATGAGGAGTCTGCTCTTGTTTTTAGTGAAATCAGCAGAGCTCTGGTTAACTCTGATTGCGTTGACTTCGCAGTTAACTTTAAGCATCATGTGAAAAGTATTAGTATTTGTTCTGTTAACCTACAAAACAATAGCCTGGTAAATCTCAGAATGTTTGTCAGTATTGTGATTCAAATATGAAGCTGGGCACAGCAGGGATTTTTCCTGAGGTTTTAGGAAGTGAGAATATACGACCATGCTATCAGAAGGTTTGTTAAAGATCCTGAGAGTGCAATCCAGGGAAGACCACACAAACTATGCTTCAGGATGTTTTTGTTTTCTGCCTGTCAACAAATTTAGTTTGCTATGAAGATTTATAATAGGGAACTAATAATGTTCATGTTCTGTATGGAAACTATGCACACAGAGAACAATAAAATCTGAACGTTTATTTTAAGGTGGTAATGCAAGTAAATGCTCTGCTTAAGGTTTGTATTTGTGGTTGTGACTTGTTAAAATGGAAATGGAAAAACAAACAGGAAGAGCAGGTGGGATAGGTTTATTATGGAATATAGCACTATGTCTTGAATTTGACTCAAGCACAGAGATCATACCAACATTAACCCTTAAATGTATTTATGTCAGAGTTGTTCATGGTTTCAGAAAGTCCCCCCATCATGTCAAAGGTCTAAAAGTAGAATAAAAATAAATTAAAATCTAATTTACATAACTTTTTCAGTTTGAGCTCTGTAGTTGACTTTTTGCAGTCTGCTTTGGGGGTTTTTTTTCATGTTTGTGCTCTGATGCTTGGTGGTCTTGTGAATGAATTTTTAAGCTGTTGTAAAGCTCCAAACTGATAATGTTACTCTGATTCAACTGACAGCTTAGCATGTGCTCATGTCCTCTACTGGTTTATGAAGTGTCCGTATTTATTAGAATAACCCACTGAATCGGGGCTACTAAACTGATGGACTTTTCAGTTTTTGCACTTCTGACTTTTAAGTGAAGCTGCATACTTTTAATATTTTGTGGAAATTGATATGCCAGTACCGTAAGGTCTGATTGGCAGGCACCTCTCTAGGTTTCCCCAGAGCAGCTGGATGCTTCGTGCCTGGGAAGGAAAACAAAGTTTATTATGGCTAAGTGAAAGGCTTGCTATATTTCTAATGCTCTATTTTTGTCAGAACCCCTGACAGACTTACCATTTAGGCTTGATGGATACTCAGTAAAAAAGGCAGGGGTATTCCACCGGTCTGAGTTTATCCAGATGCTTTCTTAAGATTATTATTGATTTCTGCTCCATCATGCTTGTTCTAGTAAAGGATTGACTTAGTCTTGCTTGATGTGACTCAAAGAAACTTATCCCTTGATGTCAAGCACAGAGTAAAAGCTAGGGATCAAAGTAGGGGTTTTTACTCTAGTTACCAGTAATGAGTTGCCCACAGAAGGATATAGTTCCCCATGGTTTCCAAGTGTTTGTTCCCCTGCTTACTTAGAAGGTCTTCATTATATACCCAGTGAGATTGGGGTCTGGTTTATTGGACTTAATTGCACTGGCCTATAGGAGCAATAGTTGGTTTTTCTTTTAAGTAGTTGAAAGAAACAGAAATAATAATTCATGCTTTTTTACTGTATAAGCTGTTAGGTTGTAAGTTAGCCCTGCATATGGAGAAGTATTTTGAGAGTTTTACAAAGTGCTGGTAAAATGAAGTGCCTGATTTGTAATCCTTGATTTATCGTGTTTTGTAGTATTATTAACCCTGTTACTACTTCTGTGTTATCTTATATGTAAGAGAAGTAAGTTCCATGACCAGGGCATTGGATGAGGCTTATGCATAGCCATGATAATGAGATATGGAGAGACTAGTAGTCTCAACTGATGAGAAATATCACATTTTATAAATCTTCTTGTGGGTTTTTCTTTTGAGAAACAGATGATGGATATTGAATAACACTCCTGAACTTGCCCTCAGATTCTCCTCTGTCTCTGTAGGATGGAGTGGTTGGGCCCTGGCCCTTCATCCTCCCTTGGGTCAGGTGAAAGATGAGGGTGTTCCCTCTGAAGTGCCCCAACTGCTAGACAGGGAATAAGGGCAGGATTTCAAATAGTTTCAAACAGTCAGAGAAGCATTTAATCCTGTGTGTGTATTCAGGAGAAGGACAGGGGTTAATTCTGCACTTGAGAGCAAGAAAAATGTTTGAGCAAGACTAAGAGGAAGCAATAAAGAAAAAGAAATGACACTCTGAGATCCCAGGGGCAGGGGCTCTTGGGATAAAATTCTATTATTGATAACACTACCCAAACTCTATGCGTTATACCATCCTTGGAGTTTCTGTGAATGTTGTCACTGCATAGTAGTGTTGAACTAGATAAAACAGCTTTCTTTCCTGAAGACTTACCCTTGTTTCCCCAGCACTGGTCTCTAATGGTTTAAGCACAGTTATCTACTTTGTGTTAAATTTTCAGGTACAGTGTAAATAAAGCATGCCATGAAGTCGTAAATCTAATCCCTCACATTTTAATGGGGAAACAGGGAATTATGCAGTCATTCTTATAAAGAAGAAGGTGCAAAAGGTGATCTGTATCTGAAATGGTTGAATTGTGTTCTCTGTCTTACTCATTAACTTAATCTGTAAATTTGCCCCCAGTTTGGGGCTGATTTTCTAGTGAATCAGAGTGAGTTTGTTTTGATTACCATACTAATGAGCGGGGTGAGAGAAAATGAATTTCAAAGCAACTTTCCCTCTTTCCCCTCACCCTTCCCTTTTGTGTGAAAGTAGCCTGGTTTTTTTCCTATCTGTTTGGCCTAGGAAAGTTGATGTATTTGGGCTACAGTTGGAAAGGCTTTGGGCGCAGGCATCATGCAGGACTGTGTAGTGAAGCAGAGGCAGCTTTTGCTGATTTGTGACACAAGTCAGTATGTCTGCACGAGATGCTGTTAATACATTAGCTCATGTCAGTGCCAATTTGGGTGCATGTGTACTGTGCTCTATTGCACAGTCTGGAGATATCTTGCTATAGTTTGAATGCACTTTTCTTGTATTAGGAAGAAACATTATTTTTTCTGTTTATTCTTCAGGCAACAAGAGCTTCTCTGACTCAACATTGTACCAGTCTGGGGGAGTCACTGGGCAAGGAAAATGATATTGCCCTGATTATTGATGGCCACACACTGAAGTATGCCCTTTCATTTGAAGTCAGGCAGAGCTTTCTGGACTTGGCACTCTCCTGTAAAGCGGTCATTTGTTGCAGGTAAGAAATTCTGTGACTTTTTTGGGTAACAAAATGGGTATGAAGCCTGTGAAATTCAACCTGGTATGCACACTGCCACACTAAGTATGCTGGAGAGCAGCTTGCCTAGTAATGTCTTTCTTGCTTCTATGGAGGAGGAAGCATGTCCTTCATTAAAATTGTGTCATCAAATAATGCAATTCCCTCTGCCACTGTCAGTCCCAGCTGAGTCTGGTCTCTTCCATGAAGTGAGGAAGGATCATGAGAAAACATTGTGCCTGATTGCCCAATTATAGTAGACACTGATGAGAAGGAGTGGTGTGGATGTGGTCATTTGTAATCACAATGTTTGTGTGACTGTTCGGCTCAGCTCTAGAGAAGGTCTCTGGAAAAATTTAAGTTCGTCTTGACTTCTAGTTGTGTATTATGTGAGCTCATGGTAACAGTGCAATTTGCCCCATTAGAGTGTTAGACTACTGCTTGCTTTACTAAGTCACAGCATAGTTTGTTGCTGTTTGTGGATTTAGCCATATTACAGATGTGGTCCTATGTCATGACTACTTCAGAAGGAATGGAATAAGAGCCCCAAGAAAATGGAAGCCAAAAGCTGGCTTACTTGACTTTCTGTGTAGCAGGAAGGCTGCATCATTTTTAACTTTGAAAGATTACGTGGCTTTGAGCATTTTGTGTGTTTGTGCTCATTGCTGGTGTCTGGGGAGAACTGTGACCTAGAAGGGATTGTTGATTTAGGCAGGCAGGAAGTTTTATTTTCATTCTAGAAGCAAGACCTGCTTTGTGGGAAATGACTATGTGGAGACCTTGTACTACTTTTTTTGCAGTCTTGCTTACCTTTTATGTGTGCAATTTTGTACAAGTATCACATGGCAAAAGCAATTGATGCCCGTGCACCTGAAGTAGATGAAACCTTGGGATTTTTTTCTGGCCGGTTTCTTTCCATATGTTTTCTGGACTGCTGTACTGCATGATACTGGAGCTAGATCTGTTCAACATCTTCATTAATCACCTGATGATTAGATGGAGTATGTCCTCAATAAGTTTGCAGATGATACCGAACTGTGAGGAGTGATTGATAAAAATGATAGTTGTGCTGCCCTTCTGAGGGACTTTGACAGGCTGAAGAATTGAGCAGAGAAATGTCATGAAGCTCAAGAAGGGGAAACACGAAGTCCTGTGCTTGAGGAGTTGCAACCCCTTACACCAGTAAAATGTGGGGGTTGCCAGTCTAGAAAGCACCTTTGTCCAGAAGGATCTTTGGGTCCTTGGTGGACAAGCTGACCATGAGCCAGCAATGAATGCTAGTGGCAAAACAAAGATTAGCAGTACTCTGGGCTGCAGTGTAAAGAGCATTGCTAAAGGTTAAGGGAGGTGATCTTTCTTCAAAGACCTATGTAGCTGAAATAAAGCATGAATTGCAAATTATTAAAAATAAACATAAAACATATGTAATTAGATGAATATAATGAATCATCCTGTTTTGTCAAGAGACATGCAATACTGGACATTTCCTCTTTCATTATTTCATGAGGGGAACCAACAGGAGTTTTATTTATTAGTGAATTAGCAAATTGAGGAACAATGCGGAAAAAATACTGTAAAGTATAAATCAAAGGGGAAGAGATGATGTAATTTCATAGCTTAAAAGGAAGAATGAAAATAATTGAGTTTTAAGTCCCCAGGGAAAAAGAGGAATGCTTTTAATAACCTTTAAGGCTTTGCAGGAAACTTCCATTCACTTGCCAGGTGCTTGATACTGAAGAAAGAAAAACATTTTTTTTTTCTGCTCTGGGTTGTTTTTGGTAGTACTTTGTGTGTCAAATAAGGCAGTGCACTTACACTTCATAGGAACAAGCTTTAAAATGTAATTGACGAAGAGGGCATTTCAAATTAGTTAGTCTTCAAACCAAAATGTTAATTGGGAGGAGGATCTGGCCCTTTAACTTAGTAGTATGATGTTTAACCACTCCAGGAGGAGTTGCCTTGCTATTCTCAACATTGCATAAATTCATGGGGCTTAATATTTCATAAATTTACCAAAACATTTTCATCTTCTCTTGGGAGCTTCAGCTGCATTTGCCATTCAAAATTTTTTTTTCTAAAATATAGTTAAGACATACTGTATATTCATTTTCTGGGCTTTAGGCATAAACTGGAGTTGAACTTGATTCTCAGGGGTAATCTCTTAAAATGAAACTTTAGTAAACCTGGCTCCTTTTTGCATTAAGAGGGAGAGATGGTATCTTCTGATGGGGTTAAGTCTTCCACTGTTACAGTGTCTCTAGCAGGCCACTAGCACAGTGGAGGAAAATACACCCCTCGAGAGACTTGGTAAAGCTAGCAAAATCAAATCAAACAACTCTTTAAGAAAAGCCTTGTTTGTTAAAAGTTTTTCCAGAGACTGACACATCTCATTATCTTTCCTCACACTGACTGGGATCTAAGTATATCAAGAGCAAGCAAAACTTACTTTTCAGTGGAAGTAAATGTTGTTTGGAAGGTGGTTGAACTCATGACTTCATTTATGAGATCTGAGCTGATGATTGCCTGTCTCTGGTTTGCAAATGTTCCTTTAATGGACCCATTTCTAATGATGTTTTCTGAGAGACGCAAAATGTTAAGGCTTGTGTAGAAGTCAGATTATTCTTTTAACAACAAAATGGAGTGTTATCATTCATCTAGTGTTTATATGGTAGCTGGTAGATACAGAATATTGTTGCATTTGGCTTTGAATACAAAAGTATCAGCGAAGTATATAACTTGTGTGTTGTGGCATTTAATATTTAATATTAAAAAAATTTAATTTTAAATTTATATTTAATTCTTTACTGGAGAGCCTGCCTGGAATTGGAAGTATTTGTAGTTGAAATATGTGGTGTTTCAGAAACACAGTTTTATGACTCTGCTTTGGGAACTTGTTGTTGAATAGAATTTTTCTGCAGGTGACAAGTGACTCTACTTTTGTATGGGTTTAATGCCATGTAACCAAAACATCCGTCAGGAAGAAGCAATCCATCAGCGTTTAAGACATTAAATAATTCCAAGCGGTTTATAAATATTTCAATACTTAAAATTAATTGTTAGACAGCAGAAGTATTCTGTTGTTTAATTTATTTCAGAGATATAAGTACAACAAAACAAGCATCTCCAGAGGGATGTGTAGCATAAGGCTGGGAGCCCATCCCACACTGGGCTGCCTCAGTGTGGTTTTTTCTTTGTGTTTTGTTTGTGTTACTGACCATTTCTGCAATACTGCTTGAGGTGATGATGGTGGGATGTTATTTGTTTTCCATATGTGTACTTAGATCCTGCTGCTTTTCAGCTGAGTGGACAGTGAGTTAACGCCCATGTAGAAGAGGTTTCAGGCAATAAGAAAACAAAGAAAAATGTCTCAGTTGCTGTAAAATTCATCATCTTTTCTGCCACACTTTGATCAGGTGTCCTGTTTTGGAGAGGTGTCTGTAGAGTGCAGCATGAACACAAATTGAGGAAATCCAGCAACAGCAATTTCTATGGGCTATCTGCTATTTCCACAAGGGCATTTGCTGTGTCATGGCTGCTACATCAGGATGATTTTTTGTGCTTTTAGGTGTGAAAGGTGTGTGCAGTTATTGCTTAGCATCTGGACATTGACTGGAGGGCTTCTGCCCAACTTCACCGGCTGACTTTAGGTGATAGCGGCACAAACAGTTGCTTTCAGTACCGTGAGCAATATTGGAGCTGTAGTGATAATGGTTAGGAACTGAGTAAAGAAATAAACAAGATGAGAAAGTGTATGTTCTTGAAACAACCCCCCAACAACAGCAAAAACCTGTTCCACCTGTGTTGCTATTGCATGTAGCATGCAGGGAGGCTCGGGTGAGGACATGAGCCCACAGGCATCATTTTGAGAGCAGACACTAAATGGTCTGAAATGAACATACCCTTTGATTAGAGTATGTCTGCGTGGGTGTTGAAGGGGTTTAATGAATTGAAAGCAGAAGGTTGGAGAAGGGAAGGAAAAAAGCAGCTTGAGTACATGTTGCTCATTGGTAATGTCACTTCATTAGCTAAGGAGACAAGAGAGATGAGGAGATAAGAGAAAATTTGTCTCGGCACACGGAGCTGTAAGGCCATAGCCTGGGTGCTTCTGGTCTTCCATCGTGATTTGGAGGAGACATTAATAGCATAGCTCACAAAACGAACATCTGGAATACTTCTTAAATATTTATTCCCCCAACTTTCATATTGTTGCTGGTGCTAGTATTTGACAAAATGATTATTCTGTGCTGCAGTTCAGCATGTATTTATTTATTGAATCAAAATATTGTCTTGCTGGCTTTCATTAGATAAGATCCCCGTTTTCATGACAAAAAACTGCAACTCAATTCTGATTAAGAGTATGCAAGCCAATTCTAACATTAATTGGTCCCAAAGAAAATTATGGATGTGTTGCATTTTCTTATATGTACATCTTATGTTTCCCTTCATCTGTCACCTACTAAATAATCAGTGCTCATTCTCTTGTTCTGTTTCTGCCAACTCACGATAGCAGTATTCATCTCATGACTTCGAAAACTATGAGGGAAGAACCATTCTGACAGCTTTAATGTTTGTAGATAATTGAAGTGGGAGGAAGGTTTGGAGTTGCAGCATTACACGGTGCTCTCTGCACTCTTGAATAAAGAACACTCACAGATGATTAGAGAGGATCACCTAAACTGTTCAGTGTGTGTGTAGGGAGGTGTAAAGCAATCCTGGGACTTTCTTATGAATATTTTTCTTAAAAGCCTGTTGGCTGCTTTGCAAGAGCTCAGTAAACTTGTGCTGGAAAGCCAATATGGGCAAGCTTTAGGAGAGCTCGGTTTTATAAATTGTTTTGTCCTCTGAGTGGCAAAGTGAGTTTCTGCTGCATGTTTTGACTTATGTTTGTTCTTTTTGATTGGTGTTAGGAGCTGTGACAGTTCCTGAACCACACTCTCATAGTTTAAATCATTCAAATGCATAGCCAGTGTTTAAAAGGGAAAAAAATTACTGTTTATACTTAAACATTTCTTAAAAATAGTGTTTTAACTGGTGTTCTTTGTTTTTTAAATGACACACGTGAAGCATGTTTCGCTCTTTCCTTTGGGTAACTATTAATTGCTTGACAGCCTGAATTTAAATGATTCATGCTAAGTGGCCAAACATTTCTTACTGCTTAACTTCATCCTATTATTGTAACTGTTCCTAATAATTCTTAGAATTATTTTGCTTGTCATGTGATTCAGATGAGGAAGTAATTAAAATTAAGTAATCTCTAAATTGAACCAGTGTTCTGTTTCCACTGCTATTCACAGTTTGGCAAAATGTTTCCTTTTTTGAATTTATTGAAGAAAAATACTTAGCTAATTGACTAAGTTTGTATTGTGTTTTAAACTTGTGTATGTCAGTTCAGATCCAGTATCTGTTTTAGTGTTCAGTTTCTGTTTATACTGGTTGACCAGCTGAAAGAATTCTCATGGCCATAACTGTGATTATGAATGAAAAATTTGTTCCTGAAATATTCTGCTTCACCTCAACTTCCTGTTTCTGTTACCCTTCTTACTAGAAAATTCATTTACCACCAAGTATTTGGAAAAGGTTGGAGGAAAGGCATGAATACACCTAAAAGCAACCTTTTTCATTGGAAACAATTTTGCAGGAAAAATACTTCATGTCCTGATAAAAATAAGTTTCTCCTTCAAGTAGTGTTTACCATAGTTATTTTTAAAAATAATTGGTTACCATTTTGCTTTGTGAGCCTGGTATTTAGGTGACCAAAATCTTGACATTTCACTTGATTTATCTCATCAAATGCAAGTGAAATTTGTCTCTTGAGCAATGGGGTGATAATGGTTGCAAAGAGTTCCAAATGGTATCAGTGTTTCTTCACCATACTGCAGTACCTTGTCCAAATTGCTTCTGGTCTCTTCAGTTTCTGAGCAGGAGCAGCCAGCAGTGCTATGTTTAGTGCTACACTTCCCAAATTGGAAAAGAAACATTCCATAGATACTGCACATGAGAAAAAACTATGCTGCTGGAATGTAAGCTATTTTAGAAGAAAGATAAAACTGTGGTTTGGAATACCTTCTGTTCCATGAGAAATTCGTAGAACTGGTATATTTTTCTTTCCACCAGTGTTAGTGTGTTAACCCCTGTCTTCTGGTCAAGTTCCAAATTGAACAGTTACTTTCTTCTCACTGAAATTCCCCAACCTTCTTTATTGAATATAATATTCTTCACTTCCTATGCAAAACTATTGAGGATGGTGGTGTAAATGATAAAGGTCACTAGGTTTTTATTCAGAGGTACTACAGCAGAGTTCTGCTTGTGAACTCACCTCTACATATTTGCATTCCTTCATTTCAGGCTTCTGTTTTGTAAAAACAGTATTGGACCCATAAGTGTTATCACCACCCTCTTTAAACAAAATATGTAGAATCTTTTTCTGGAGGGGAGGCGTTTGTTTGGTGTTTGTTTTCTTTCAGTCTTTTTTATTGTTAGAGTGTGGTGCGTGTTGACTCTGGGCTTACCTAAGTTCCTCCAGTTTGCCAGTGCAAGTGTAAATTAATTTTGTATCTTAGCTAACAACAAAATCTTTGAGCTCTTTCAAGATGGTTTGTGTAGCACATGTAATACATGGTCTCTGACACAGTGCCCAGAAACATTCATTGGTGTATACACTTGCAGCTGCTAAGTACAGTTTCTTAATATGATAAATTGTATAGGCTAACTGCAGCTCACTGTCCTGTCCCAAAAAAGTTTCTTCCCAAACCAAACATGTCAGACACTGATTCTCCATTAGACTTCAGTAATGTCAGTTTTTTCCGGTTTAGGCCTTTTGGCACAACTGGACTCTTGACACAGTTATCCTTATTTCTTTCTACTTGTTTGTTGTGCCAAATAACCTTTTCCTGAGTTTCTGGAACAGTCTGTTGTCTGCTAGGCAGTGTCTGAATGTTTCCTCTTATGGAATTCCCTCCTGGTCCATAAGGCTGGATGGAGGCCAAGGGTCCGGTGCCTTTCTGCAACCTTGCAACTGGTTTGTAAAGGCTTCTCACTGTGTAGAAAAGTTCCTTAATTCCTTGCTCACTAGGCTGCAATTGCAAAGAAATATTTTACCTTTTCTGTTTTCTTGTAACAGTTTGTCAAACGTTACGAAGAAATAGGTAGCCTTATCTTGAGCATTGTTTATTATTCTGAATTTTCTTCTCTAAATATTGGGTGGTTTTAAAGATCTCATAACTTTTCCTAGGAGAGGATTTGAGGATTCTCGTTGCTTTTATTGAAATATTTATTTTTGTCTTCTAAATTTAATGTTTGAATTTCACTAAAACCCTGATGCATACCTTCAAGGTATAGAAGTCAAAGGCCTCTAAAGAATATGTAGTGCTGCACTGCATTCAGAAACAAGACTCAAACCAACTGTAATGTTACACCTTTCATAAGATCCAACAGAATCCTGTGCTCTATCCCACAGGACCAGCTTAAATATTGTATTTTCCATTGTTAAAAGTACAGATATAAAATTACAGAGGCAGGAACAGTCTGTTCTGCAAGCTTCTTAGTACTGCAGGGAATTACCTTCATGAGGACTCTGGGCTTTAGGGCACTGTAGTAATACGTGGGACACTGAACTGGTAAAATAGCTCTGGTCAAAGTTGCCGAAAGTGCTTAGTGTTGGTGGAAGCTGACTCTAGAGTATGTCTAAGTTCAGTAGGAGCACAGCTGAATCCATACTAGATATTTGGAAAAATTTGACCTTACACTGAAAAGAATGGCTAGGCTTAAATGTATTTCTCTGCTATTCATATCTCTGAAGTCATGACAATAAAACCAAAACTATGCTTGAGGGAAATAAAGTAAACCTGATTTGATTCAACAGGCTAGACTAGGAAATAAACTCTTTGAGTTTGTTCATATGAGTAGAAAAATGAAGAGGCTGTGGCTCTAGGGGGTTATGCAGTTTTTGGCCTGCTTATGTGCTTGAAATGGGTAGATCTATAGACTTGTCTTTTCTTTAACTATGTGAATAAATCCTACCATATTCTGCAGGGTAAACAAGGCTGCCCAGTTGGAAGCCATTTAGCAAAATAGCCGTGTTGGTGGTGTGATAGCTTTTGTGGGGCTTACGCTTTCCTTTGCGCAATTGCCCACAGACAGTGGAAATAATTGTTTGCAGAATCCTCTGTGTTTTGCAGTCTGTAAGGGATGCTCACCTGCTTATGCAGAGCAATACTGAACTCATCCTTTCAAAAAATAGAAATCTTATCTCTGTGCTAATAATTCTCCTTAGTATTTCTAAGAAAAGGCAAGCTACTAAATGTGTGAGGAATACCTGAACTTGCAAGGATATACTCCAAAACTTGAAGAAAAACTAATTTTCTGCTGTGTCAGAACTACCATTCAGCTTAAGGGCTCTGTGTTCTTAACACTACTGTCAGGTTTAAAGCGGTAGAGACTTTGATTCTGCATTCACCTGCTGTTCTTAGGCTTTTTCAGAAAAAGGAGTTTTAAATAGCTCCTCCCTATTCTCTGAAGGCTGCGTTGATACCTTGTTTTGGCATGTGTGTTGAATGCATTTTTTTTTTTTTACTCTTTTAAACTTGCTTCTCCAATAGTGTCTAAAATAGATGATAGACACTGAAAATTATGATTTCATTTTTTTCTTGCTCCTTCATATCCGCCTTCTCTTACTGTTTTCCGTGTCATGGCACGCTCCTATACTTTTAAATTGCTTCATCTCACAGGTCTTCTGTCACATCTCACTTTGTATAATGTATGGTCTTTGCCCATTCCTAGGATTGTTTTATTTATGTTCCATGTAAACCTTTTCTTTTCTACATAAACACACAAATTGAAGTTTCTACAGGGACCACGTTGATCAGAGCTTCTAAACCTGTGGAGGGTGTTACCTGTGGCTATTTGCCTACATGTGATCTTGAAAGAGCTATTACTTGTGGGCCCTCATAGGGAGAACCAAGGAGTCTTAAAAACAAACAAAAACTTGACATAATGTATGAAGGTGACAAAATGAAGACAAATGGAGGATTGTCCGGAGGCAGGATTTGGGGAGGCTGAAAGATCTTAAGCACTTTTTTTCAGTTCAAGGATGGCTGCCTGATTGTTATGTACATCGAATCATTTACTGTGGTTCACTCCTCCGTAGTCTTTCACTTGGCTTTAGTCTTTCATCTGGTGAAATATTAAGCTCAGAACTGTCTGTGCTTGTATGGTGGAAGGTTATTTTTCCATGTGGTTTATTCAGTGTCTAAGTCAGTGACAAGTTTCTCCAAGACTTTCTACCTCCACATTCCTCATCCTCCAAGTGAGATACTTTCATATGCCTTGATAGACTGGGTTGTACAGACAGGTCATCCAAGTCTAGTCTGCATGGTGTGATGGGTCTCTTGAACAGTGGTCAGTGATTTTGTCAGGAGCTGGAATGACTCTGTACACTGCTATAGTGGTATGAGTGTGTCCAGGCCGAGGTGCTGATGTTGAGATCACTGCCCACAGATCAGATGTGTGTGTGCATCTCTTGGCTCTGTTGAGGGTTATTTGTGTGACCCTTGTGTGTTGTTTTCCCACCCCCCAACAAGTATCCTTACAACTGTCAAAAGTAGCAACTAGTTTGTAAAATCATCAGAGTTAATACAGACAGATTTTGAGACCTGATTTGACTCTAATTTTTATAAAAAGAAAGTAGCTGTACTATGGGATTTTCTGCTGCTCATATTGGGTCTTTGTAGACTTTTGAGTACTGGTTGGTACAGCAGGAGCATGAACTGTGACTGAGTTAACTTAGAATTGGGGATGACCTCCAGAGCAACAAGCGACTGCAGGATTGTTTTGCTCCTTTGCAAGATGTTTTTTGTAGCTGCATTACTGTTGGTTAAGAAGTTCCAACTCCATCTTGGAAGGATAAAATCAAGCAATACTTGTAAGGAGCTCTCCCTTTTAGGTATCAGGCATGACTGCTTTTAACCCCTGGTGTTTGTGACTGTCCCTCTGCTGGGTGGTTGACTTAGCTTTGTTTTTTCAGTACAGCTGGTTTTAGGAATCCAAGGAAGAAATGTGTGCAAGCTTTCTTCTTCATTGTTTCTCATGTCTGTTTCTTTTGATTACCAACATGTGTGGGCTGGAAATCTAAGCTGTTCGGGGATGTTTTGTTAGGGTAGGCTTTTAAAGGCAACATAGAACTAGGTTTTATTCTGCTCAAGTGTAAAAATCTAATGAATATTTTTACGTCAATTGCTGAGCTCAGGCGTTCTCAGCACATTAATGGGATCTGCTGGTTTTGTCTGACTAGTTGAATGGGTGAAGTAACTAGTGGGGATTTAAGAAAAGGTGTCTAAGTAGCCCACTTCATGCTTCTTTACAATAATAGAGTTGTTCTGGGAGACTGTCCTGCTGTACCTGGTCAGCTAAAACCCTGTTCAATGGTTTGGGCCATGTCTGCTTCTAACAATAGACTTGAGGTGATACAGAACCACAGAAGGGACCACAGTGGGGCATCTGGTCCACCCTCCCTGCTCAAGCAGGGCCATCCTGGAGCACATGGCCCAGGATTGCATCCTGATGTTTCTTGAATATCTCTGGTGCGGGAAACTCCCCACCCTCTCTGGACAGCCGGTTCCAGTGCTCTGTCTCTTGCACAGTGACTGATACCTGTGGTACCTGGTGTCCTGGGTACACTACAGGTACCTGGTGACTGGCTGTCCGTTAATTGCACTGTACTGCCACTAGCATTTTTTGCATTTCAGTAAGTCAAAGATGTGGTGACGTAATTTCAAACTACTGAGTAGCTATTCTGAAAACTGCACACTGACTTTGTGAAAGGTTCAGTACCTTGTTGTATGGCAACGCTTCTCTGAGAGGTTTTCTTCTCCCCAGGACAAGGTGACTCACTCACATTTTGAGTTGTAGACTTTTAAAATATAAAGCATCTTCACATTTGGAGAGTAAATATTGTATGGCTATTTTTAAAACAAATGACTACAAATGGTTCTCTGGTTTATAAGCTGATATGTATATACAAGTATATGCAAGGTTTCATGCCGGTTGTGTGGACAGGAAACTGCAAAACTGCTTAAACATTACTTGATATTTTTAATAAACCTGATCTAATTACTTCTGTACCTTTTTTTTTTTGCTTATTCAAAAGACTAATGTTTTATATGATGTGGACAAAAGGTTTTCAGAACCTAACGTATGGTGTGGTTAGTGCGGTCCTTGCCTGTCTCAACTCTGAAGACCTGAGGATCAAAGGAAAGCTGGCACTTAACTATTCTTTCCTCCTCAACCCCTACTTTCAAATTGTTGGTTTAAAACAAATATGTTTACTTCCAATTGCAGGTAATGAATGTATTCAGTTTAACCTAGAAAGAACTATATGCAAAAGAATTAAGTCTGATTTAAATGTCAGAAATAAGGAAATACAGAGTTAAAGCTTCAACTCTGCCCACAACACAACTTATTGTACCCCGTGTTGCAAAGTTTTGGAGATCCTTTCACTGCTCAGGAGGAGTGTTGTGACTCAAGAATGCAGTCCTAGTGTTAATTTTTCTGGGTTTGGTTTCTTCTTTTGTCTCCAAATAACAGTTGGTGGGGGTAGGGAGAGGATCATACAGAAATATCAAAGTCCAGAAAACAGATGGCAACAGCTTCTTTAGAGCTTTTGTGCTTTATTAGATGAATAAGCATTTAGGGACCTTTTAAAAACACATGTCCTGGACCCAATACCATATCCTTAGTCCTGAGAGCTTAATATGAATGGTTTGATACAGTTGGGATCTATTACAGTATATAAAAAGCTCCACTGATTTAGATCTTTGTTTTAATGGTATTTGTGCCTCTTATCAAAGGTTGGCTCCTGATGTGCAGTTCACGGCTGCACTAAGAGGGAAAGAAGTGTTCCAAAAGTTCTGGCTTTTTTTTTCAGGCATCTCTTGGGTAAAGCCAGTGCTTGGTCTCTGCAGCCCTTTGCTTAGAGATGGGTCATGTGAAGGACCCCAGGTGGTACAAGGGGTCAGTCAGACTTGTTGCTCTTTCAGTAACTGGCAGCTTGGAAGAGGCATATTTTAAAGTGTGTAAAGCACAGCAATGATTTCTGTATGTTGGAATGCTAGGATCGGATGGAGTTTGTGGAAACAGGGAAGAGTTGAACACTTTGTGTCAGTCCCAGCTCTGCCATGGTGTAGTGGAGGCAGGTCTGTCATTTCAGTGTTCTCCATAGCAGTGCAATTTTTTCTAGGCCTTCTTAACCCAGAGGCAACCCTGGAGAGCCTTGCTGAAAAATACAAGTTGCTGGGAGAGTGGGCAATGCAAGAGGGCAAGGGATTCCTTCAGCCTACCTGTGACACATTGCTCAGTTTTTATGCTGTTCTGAATCCATTTTGTTAATGTGTGACGCCTGATTCCTCCCTACTATTTTGCCTGTGTTTTTGTGTTCAAAGAACAGAGGTGTTTTTATTGTGGGATTCTGGCATGGGTTCTCTAAACTTCTGCTGACGTTTTAAGGTGTGCAGTCATCTTATACAAACACAGCAATGTAATAAGATGGCAGTATCCAGATGTTACAAACTCCATCTTCCACAATCATAGTCTTCATATCTGATTTTCCTCTTCTAAAAACACTGTTTGCATTTCCTTTTTCCTCATATGCCTTCCACCTTTTTCACATTGGGCCTTGAGTTCATTTTTGGATTTTAGTCTTGCATACCAGGCTGGACAGGCTGTTGTTGCAAGCTTGTTATGTCTAGGGTAAAATAATTTTTTTTTCTTTATTGGATTTGTACAGTAAAAGCCAATATTTTGTGAGATGGTAGAGAGCAGAACAGTGGTGGCAGCAGCAATTTAGCTGAAGGTGCAGCAAACAAGCCCAGCTCATGCTCAATATTCACACTCCAGGTCCAGAATGGGAGTGTTGGAAAGAATTTTGGTTTTGGCCTGAGAACAAGAAAAGGATTAAAACCACTAAACTTCTTTTTTTCAGAAAAGAAGAAGGACCTTAGTGGAGAATGGAGTATAGTATGGTGTTTTATGTAGTGATGACTGAAAAGCATAAAAAGTCTTTCTTCTATTGTCAGTTCTAATTGGAGGCTGGCACTGATTAGCAAGAGGAAAGAAGTCTAGGAAAGGAAAGACAAATGGGGAATTTTATTGAGTGGAAAGCTGCTGAACAAAAGAGGATTTTTGTTCCTCTATATTCTAGTGGTTTTAAAGAAACCTACAAACTGTATAGAAACTATTGAGAAGTCTTTTCGCAGCTCTTTCAAGTGTAGGGTGGGGAGAGAATAGGAAGAGGTGTGAGTGCTAAGTAATTCTTCCAAAGATGGTTTGTAGGGGATGGTTTGTTAGGAATTCCTATACTGTGAGCTTGTGTCTTACCGTTCATGCAGTTGGGACAGTGACATGAATAAATATTTTACCTGGGGCTCTTTAGCAAAGAAACTAGACCACTGGGACCGTGTCTTCCGGTAAAGATATCTCATTCCTGGTTATGAGAAGATCCTGTTGGAATGTTAAACATGAAGTGCCAGCAGCATAATATAGTGTCATGTGCATTATATAGTGTCATGTGTCATATAGGCATATGAATCATATGGATTTCACTCTTAAGTCAATGGAATTGTCACATCTCTTCCAATTCAACACAAACATGCAAAGGTGGAGTCTGCATGTGGCTTAGTCATACTGTAATTAGAAAAAGCATCTCAGCAATGATACAGAAGTCAGGTCATAATGCTGAAGTTGTCAGGTTGCAGAAATGCACAAATAGAGGCAGAAATGCTGTCCCTGGCTGGAGATAGCTGAGAATCTATTTCAGCTTGTTGCCCTTCCCATTCTAAAACTTTACAAGAAGCAGTAAAAGTAACTGAATGGCTCTGCATCTGTGGTGTTTGTTTCAGAAGAATACCTGATTTGTGATCCCAATTTGCTGTGGAGGCTTGAGACACCTGACCTTCCTCAGCTCTCTGTAAAATCAGGGTGTGTGATGATGCCTGTTCCTGCAGGCTTTGCACAGTGAGAGGCTGTATTAATATCTTGTTTGTTCCAGGATGGCTTCAGGCAATGGAGTGGTTCTGCAGATATTGGGTAGGAATCTGTGTTTCACAATAACAGTGAAATGACATCTGTAAATGAAGAGTAGCTTTGTTTTTAAATATAAAGGGATTAGCAACCTAACTTACAAAATTAGCAAGTGGGTTTTGAAAGACTGATGATGGCAACAGATAGGAAAAAGAAATGCAGCACCAACACATTAAAGTACAGGAGCAAACTGCTGTTTGGCTCTGAAATTGATAAGATATCTAGCTGGCTTAGGTGCCAAAGGTAGCTGAGCTGCAGCTGCCACCAGCTTCTTCAAGAGGATGAACTGCATAGTGTGAAGTCTAGGCTTCTCCAGCCAGGCTGTGTGTATCTGCTCACCAGCATCTGCTGCAAAGAAATTGGGTCCCTGTATGTATGTTGACAGTAAGAGTCCTCAGTGTTAATTCCACATCCATCCTTACATAAAATACTAACACCAGCACTGGAAAGTACATCTCTAGTAGACTTGGAACTAATAGAGCTGTGACAGATGAACTGCTGGTATGTGCAAACAAAAAAGTATCCTATCTCCTTCTCAAAAAATCAAATTACAGTATTTTCCAGGTTGAGAAATACTGCATGTGGCAAATACTTCAGGCAAGCCATTTGGAAGCAATTCCTCGTAAAACTTGGGGAAAAAATCCCCAACTTTATTGGCCTAAATATTGCATGGACTAGAAACTTGCTGAAGGACTTTAAGCAAAAATAGTAGATGCGGCAGTAATTTGAGCTACAAGGCAGAGAACAGTGCTTGTAGGATAAATATCAAGCTCAGACTGAGTGTCTTAGTAATGATTTAAAGGAGGAGGTGAAACAGCTCATCAGTTAAACTCAGGATTTCTTATTAAATGGGGATTTTTTGCAAGCTTAGATGGAATGAAAACAAGTACAAAGTATGGAGTGGTTAAGTCTTAGAAGACAGTATGAAAACAAGATTTTAAAAGTGTGTTTTAGTGAAGAGAGAGAACTGGCATCTTTTTTATATAGGAGAAGTTTGTTCAGCATGTTTTACCTGGCGGTGTGTCTGCCTCGGCAGTACTAGTTCAGAGACGTGCTTTGGCAGCTGTAATAAGTGTTGAATTTTTATTCTTGCTGAAAACTATGGGTAAGAATTAAAATTGGGTCATAAATACTGCAACAAATCCAAGGCTATTGTTCATAAGACCATGCTACTCTAAACAGCAGTCTAATTTCACAGAGATGCTGAGGGGCCGAATCCCTTAGGACTTAAAACAAATGAGGACATTTAATACTTCAGAAACCAAACTAATTTTTAAGTTTCTTTCACAAGGAGTAGTTATCACAGTTTATGCCTTGAGCAAAGCTGCAGTTCAGCCTATTGTTACTTGGTGTTTATGCAAACTACTGTTTCAAAATATTTCATAGTAAGTGGCTCAGTGAACCAAGTTTTTTTCTCTTATTTTGTTTATAGGGCAGTCACTGGAGGAGGGGGGAGAGACCAATTGTTCTCCCCTCCCCAGTCTGTGTGGGTGTGCACGGTGCCTGTGGGGTATTTCAGAGAAGCAAGCGAATGATCTCCAGTGTATTTTTACATTATAACACACTTTAGCTGTGTAGACAAGAAGTAGGTGACTTCATTGTTTTCTGTGCTCTGCTGTGTGGAGTCGAGCACTGATACACTTTCAGTGGTTCTGATTCAGAACTTCATTAGCTTTTGGGGAACAGAGTAATTCTGGATCTGCTAGTGCTATACTTGTCAGTCTTGCCAAAAACATTTTACTAGTTGCTGTTTTAAGTGATGCTTGATGTTATTACAACTTGGGGAATGCATTGTTTTATAAATGACATTAATAAAACATGTAATACTGAGGAAATCCAATGTTAGCAACTTTAAAACTGATCATGCACATTGTAAAGGTAAGTTTAAACACTCTAATAGGAAACATTTGATGGTTTTCTCCAAAATGTCCACTGTTATATTCTGCTTGATTTAATGTAGATAATCAAGACAGAGAAACCTGACATAAAGTACTTAACATTTCCTGCTACTCTTTTGAAAAATGACATTATATAGATTTTTTTCCAAAGCCTTCCACTGTTTCTGTCAAATAATTCAAGTATTTTGAGGATTTATTCCTACTAAATCTTTCAGATTTCTGGTTTGAGTTAAGTCCTGATGCCATCAATGTGCCTTACCATTGGCTCAGAATATCTCTTCATGCCTTGCATTTGACAAACTATCCAGTAATTTTCAGAAGTGCTGTGATACTCTGAGTTTTGCTAGTACTGAAAAAGGGAATAAACTTTCAACCAACAAAGAATGGAACTTGGGTGGGCTCCAGCAGGAAATTTTGCATCAGGCAGTTCATAAACTTCTGCCAAGTGAAAGACAGCCGGTGAATGTGATGGGTTTTGTGCTGCTGGCAGTTGTTACAGGATGACTCTGAATGTCATTGTGTTACTGCATGCTTAATCTCTAGTATTTTTTGTATATTTTGTCACAGAGGGATTGTTGCGCTAAAGAATAAACTCTGGAGAATGGAGTGCCTACAGAGAGAGGCTTATGGGAAGTAGAGCAGAAAGGGAACCAGCTTGGGAAAAGTGGTATTTGGGGTACTTGAGAGATTAGTGATGATCTGCTGAAGTGTAAAGGATGAGCTACTTGGTTTGTAAGATATAATAGGCAAGCCAGAAGGAATATTGAAAATTAAGACTTAATTGAGGTCAGAGTTTGATAGTGAATGCTGGTCTCTTGGAAGCAGCATTTTATTTTGTTGTATGAGAAAGGGGCATTTGTGGAAGAAAAAAGCATTGCAGTAGCTGATGGAAGATGATGAAGATGGGAGTAGGGATTCCAATTTTGTTTTCACACCTGCAGATATGGAGTATGGCTCCAGCTTGAGAATCCAGAGTAGATTTGAACTGAAGAATCCCAGGCTACAGCTTAGTAACCTCTTCACAATGAGCAAACAAGTTGTTCTTGAAAAAGCTTCCACAGTTCTGCATGTAGCTTATATACTCTTAGAGTGGGTAGGGGTTTAAAAAAGAGATCGGAACAAGCTCATTCAGTGGTGTGGAGTATTTCTTGTGCCTGGGATCTGTTGGGACATTCAGTTTTTACAGTCTGGGGTCTGTCATAGAGGTAGTGGAACTTCCTGTGATGTAAGTAACAGGGGAAACATAAAGCGTGAGTTGTGCAGCAGACAGCTTCTCTCTGATGAGATCTGGAGAACAGACAATACTATTTTCTTGACTTGGAGAGTGAGGTTTTTGGCCCAATAAAAACGCTCCTGTTAAGCTGGAATAAAAAAAATATAAATTATGTTTAAACATGGATTTATTGTCAAAATACTGTTCATTTACTTTATGCATAATATTGAAGTGGTGAGTTATTACTGAGTCAGGTAACTGAGTTGGAAAGCTTCTTGGAGAAAATACAGTTTGAAATAGTGGATCTACCACAACTTTAAACAAGTATTTCTAGTAGCTTCTTATTTTTACTGTTCTTACAAAGAAGAAATCTTACCCACCTTGACCAACCACTTACTCTTCTGTGACATTTGCTTGACAAGATAAAAAGCAATGACCTTATATAATAGCAAAGAGAACTTGTCCCATTGTATAAAGACTATAACTGAATGAACCTTGATGCATATAGTTGAGCTCCTTAAGTACCTTACTGTAAGGAAAGTTCTCTACTGATACTCCTCTGCTGTGACTTGTGCATTTTCCTCTGAATTATTAATGGCTTTTAGCACAACAACAAACACCTTTTAAAGGCTTGATGCAGAATAAATACTTTGTCTGCAGTTCTTCCTCTTGGTGGTACTGCCAGTTGAGTTGTGTGCATAATTGTCAGACAACACGTTAAAGAAGCCCTTTGTTCGGAAATGTACTGGAGAACTTTCTGTACAGCACAATAAATAGAAGACTTGAATGACCCTGTAATCTAGTTTTAGTCGAACATTTGGGAGTGACTGTGGTTAAGGAAGATAACATGGAAGACAATTTAAGGTATTCTAATATTTGTCTTATTAGCTGGTTCTTGTGGAATTAATTTACACGAGTTATTCTCTGGAGGTCCAGGCATAAATCCTCTCTGGAAGTCAGCTGCAATAGCTCCCTGATTCCCTGAGGATGGCAGCCTCATCATGTGTACTGAATTACTGGGCATAGTATTTATCTGAAAGTGGTTTTACAGGTGAGAATTAGTCTCTCCCTTCCTGCTGGTCATGTCCTGGTTTTTGTTTGTTTGTTTCCTTGGTATCTCTTGAGCTGTACCAATAATATTCTTCCCTAAGTGCTGTGTCTTTCAGAATAATTATGTATTAAATATCTCCTTTGTAGAAGAAACAAATGCAAATCTGCCTTGAAATCAGCCCTGATGAATAATCACTTAAAACATCAGGTTGCTTCTCCATTTTCTTGTTTAATGCTAACAATCTAGTTTTATTTCCCAAACATATTTCAAGAGGAGCAGCTACTCAGTTTTAGATGTTCTGTAAGGCTCCAAAAGGTTTGATACCAGAATGCTGTGACTTAATAGTGATTTGAAAGGCTGTAAGGGAAGTGTTGCTTTATTAAGGTTTGTCTTTGCCATGTGGAGGTTTAAAATAAGGTAGAGATGGGGCAATTTTTCATGAACTCAGAAGAGCCTGCGCTCCAGTGTGAATGCAGCCACTGATACATAACCTCAGATATTAATTTGCAGATACTACTGACAGCTGGCAGGGTTTAGAGGACATTGATCAAGGTGATTCTCTAAAGGTAAATGATACCACATAAATATAAGGAGTAAGTGAACATTTGATTTTTCTTCTGCTCCACTACTACAAATCAGAGTGGAATGCTTGCTCAGGAAAGGGCAGTGGTCCTGTCTGGGAATGTTTCAAATATCCTTGATCTTTGCAATAATAAAGCTCTTAGAAACATCTGAGGCTCTACCCCTCACCTGATTTCACGTCATGACATGGGGGTAGTGCTCAATTTGTGTGGTAACATGTTGGGGAAAAGGCTACGTGAGGGCTGGACTAACAAGGGACTTGAGCTATTATAGAGCAGTAAATCTCCTTCCTGTTTTAAGCCATGTCAAAAGAAGAAGGAAGGAACTAGCAGATTGCCAGGTGGGCATGGGTGGCGCCTTTGCCCTTCCTTGTTCTCCCCAGTATTTTTCAGTGTTTTCCACTTCATTCTCCTTTTTCTACTAGGTGTCAAATTGTGTCATCCAGTGTTATAAGTTTGGCTGTAGATGTGGTTTAAAGACTCGCTAATAAAATTCTCTTTGCAACTTGATTCTGTGGGGTGTTAAACATCTCCTGTTAGATGCTGAGCACTTGATGCAATGTGGGATTAGGATTTTAAATCAAGTTTGTGCAGTGATGCTTTTATTTTTAACAAATAATGGTGAAAGGATGTGTAGAATGTTTGAAATGGCAGGAGGTGGTTATCTGCAGGCTTGAACCTGTTTCTCTGTTAAAGATTGGGCACAACTGCAGTCTTTCTAATGGGCCATTGACTGTTTTAATCATCTTGAACAGTCTTAGAGACTTTTTTTAGTGTTCATCCATTTGAAAGCTGATAGTTCATGTAATAGCTTTCGAAAGCAAAAACTCCAAGAAAGTCCTTGAGAATACTTGCTGTTTACATGGTATTTATTTGCAAAATTACTTGCATTGTGTTTTTTGTATTTAACTATACTACTGTTTCATTGTGTCTGGGAATTAAAATAAATGGATCTGGGGAGTTTTTTGTTGTGTAAATGGACCTTCAGGACTTCATGTTTTTCTCTTCCAATGAATGATGATGAATTCATCATGTTCTGTTATAGTATTGGCTGAGTTCCTGAAATTAATTGTGCTTTGAGAGCTGTTGAAGATGATTTTGCTTTGTAGGTTCTAATAATGGAATAATTTTTCTTTGGTCCTGCTTTATTCATAGCAAATTAATAATAACGTAGAATATGACATAAAATGTCTTCCTTTCCACTATTAGTTACTTTTTGCTGAAATTGACTGTCCTATTGTATGAGTTACAGGAGTGTTACAGAGGATTTTGCTGGAAGTTATTCAGTTCTGTGTTGGCAATCGTGCTCTTCCCTGTTCCTTCAGGATGGTGAAAATATCTTTGCTTACAGCATAATGAAAAAGCATATAGCTCTTCTCATACCCACAAGGACAAAGACTCATGAAGTCTGCATGGTTTTTTTTGGGAAGGAAGACACTGAATTTACATTCATTATGGGCAGGCGTACACTGCAGAATGAAATGCTGAGCCCTTGCCTGAATTTTATTGCTGCAGTGAGAAGGAATAGGAGGCTGTTGGTTTTTCTTTTAGTTGGAAGTTGCAGTTTTCAGTGTAAAGCAGTGAAAACACAAGCTATAACTCCAGTCTCCCTTGCTTTCTTCCACTGCCCTCCATCCCCCAAAAATTCAACTCCCAAAAGCCCCCCCCCGCAAGCATTGCTGTCTGAGTCAGATAGTAAAACAAAACAGCATCTGTGCTCCAGAGATGGCTGAGATGAAATTAAATTATTACTAGAGAGTAAACAGTGCTCTCTTATCTGGAGGGAAATAGCCCTCAGCAGAAATGTTTTGTTTACTAATTTGACCAATTTACATAAATCAATTTAATGCATCTTTTGCCCTTGCTTTGACACTTGCATTCTCAGACACAGAAGATCCCATCAGCAAGTGGAGAGAAGGCAGCCAGGCAAGGGGAGAGATGCTCAGTGCCAGCTTTAAGTACCGAGAAATGTGAGAACTGACATCTGTCTGAGACAATTCTTCTCAAAGTGTGACACAGAGAGCAGTGCTCTGTGGGATTTAGTGGGGGAATGTGTTGTGGTACAGTAACAGCTGTCTACAGATATGGATAGCAGGCTTGAAAACACAAGCAAAAGCAAGCCTGTGCTAAGCTGGCTACTGTTTTCTTCTTAATATTTTTCTAATCAATTGTATGGGTAAAAGTAAATTCTTTGGTTATTCCATTGATTCTTCTGGTATATATTTAATTTATAAAGGTTTTGCTCTTGGTTTGTTACAAGTATCTGGCCCATCCCCCACCATTACTTCCCCTTCCAGCCAAAATATTTACCAGCTTTGGTAATAACCTTCTGTGGGCTTTTTTTTTTTAAGGTTTTAAAAAAGAGTTAGTTTCTATTTTGCTTTATGTTGTAATAGATTGAGTTAGTCAACCAAGATCAAGACAGGTCTGTAACCAGTTAAAAGATAATATGCTTCTGAGCTGGGAAGGTATTAGAGATTAGTCTGAATATCTTGGTCATGTGAATTTTCTCATTGGAGATAGATGGAAGCTTAGCAGGGGCCCCATGGACCCAGCCCTGGTCACAGTTTTACAGCATAGAACTAGAAACTGCTCTTTTAGAATATGTTTACCATCACTTTCTAGTTTAATTAAATTCTTCATATAATGTGTAACAGGTGGGATTTGGGGGGAGGGTGTGTATGCAGGCAATGGAGGGGGCCCCCAACCAAATTTTCACCACTTCTTGTTGGCTGAGTCTTAACATAGATGTGTCTTCACCAGATGATTCTGCAGTGCTCTTTGGTGTTTTGGGATAGTGTAGGATTGGACTGGGTAGCCATGCAATGTGCTTCTTGAAAGACTCATTCATGAAAGGCCCTGGAGCGGCAGGTGGATACAATCAGATGGCTCTCCCTAGACAACTGAAGGGTTAAATGCTGCTGCTAACGGTTTGTGCACCTGGGCACAAGGAGTGCAAATCGGGAGATGCATTTCGGACCACTGGGGAGCTGCTCCATGTAACTGGTGCTTCCAAGCCTTGCACAAAGGTGGACATCAAAAGCTGTGAAGCAGCCAAGTCAACAAAAGAAATTAAAACGGAATAATTGTAACAAGGCAGGGAAAAGAGTGTATTTGGTGTGCCACAGTCCAAGGACATTGAGCCTGGCTAATGGGCTGGATGAAACATTAGGCTTTGAACCAGGAAGTGTTTCAGTGGAGTGAGCTATGGATTCCCTATTATATCTGTGTTAAAATGAAAGCTGGACATACTGCTGGAAGATTACTTGCTTCAGGACACTTGCATGACCTTGAAATCTGCCTAACTCTAAAGATCTCTAACAGAGGTTTAATTTTTTTTTTCAGCAGAACTCCTTTAGTCCAAAGAACAGAAGGCCTGGTTGAAATATTAAGAGATCCAAGTGTATTCATGTGTGTGAAAAATACCTGCATGAGAACTGTAGGGCAAAGAGAATGTCTTTAACAGCTTGAAATTAATTCTTATAAAAACATAGGAAGGATATTTTCAGTGATGGAAGCAGGGATCATAAGTACTTGTGGGGCTTTCGGTTTTAATTGGTTGTTGTTTTGATTTGGTTGTTTTGTTGTGGTGGGGCGTTTTCAGTTTGGGGTTTCTTTTTGGTTTTTGTATTTTTTTTTTAGTTTGCTTGTTTGTTTTGGGATGGTGTTTTGGTTTTTGATTAATTAACCAAAAACCATGAATTTAATCTTGCAAGGAGCAAGCATTGCTATACCAGAACTTGTTGCTTTCTGGTATTGAAAGTGAAGGTGTGAAGACTGGAACCAAGGCATTTAAGGAATTGGAAACTTGCCCTTTTTAGATCTTCAGTACCTGTAATTTTTTTGTTCTAAGAGAACTTACATGAGCTCAGGGAGATTTAAGTTGGGTGGAATTCCTGCCCTTCTCCCAACTCTACCAAATCTGCAAATGCACAGTTTTAAGGTGTGTGGATCCATGGTCTGTAACATAGGAGTGTTCACCTGTGGCTGTACTTGGGTCTGAAGAGCTTGTTGAGCTCAGGCTTTTATGCAAAGTAATCAGAGGCTAATGGGAGAGAAAACAGAGCACTGGGCTCAAGAGGTGATGTGCAGGTCAGACCTTCACATTTCCAGCTCCACATGTAGGATTTATAGCGTGGGGGTAAGCACACAGCACAACACAGGAATGTGCTTCTACAGCTAGGTCATCCCAGCACACTCACACCTCATTTCTGCTACAAAGTGAGGAGAAAATGTGTTTATAGGCACAGTCGGTCAGAAGGCAATGCAAGTGGGTTGGAGGCATGGCAGTGATTTAAGGAAAGAGCCATGGACCTGTGCATGTGAGCAGGGTTCTTGTCAAGTGTGTTCATAAATGTCACTTTGCTTATCACAATGGAGTTGTGTTAAGGGAAAGAAGAACTCCTTCAGGGGAGTTCCCTCTATTTGTGAGACTTGGGCAGTTCATACGGACTGAGTTAAAGCCCCATTACCCAGAGTCCATTCTGGGAGTCTGCGTTGATTGGCAGCAGGTAATAGCTTAGTGAAGTGTGTAATATTAAGTCACTTAAAGATAAAAAGACTGAGGTAGTCACACATGCATTGATGGAAGTGGTGTGTGTCCAGCCACGAGCTGCAGTGAACAGAAGACACTTCAATCAGCTGCAAGGAGGCCTGTGAACACATTGGGGTAATTTGCCTCTAGGCCAGTGTTTTACATGGAGTAAATAATGAAGGAAGGGCATATCTGAGCAGAGGTAGCTACTGTTGTGTATCAGACTGGAGACCATGCTAGAATGTGCAAGTATAGTTTTGTTTTATTGTCTTGCATCATTAGCTATTGCTCAAACCTCCAATTACTTTGGGCTATTTTATTTGGTTTTTTTCTGTAACTTTATATTAACAGGTAATGGTCAAATTCCTCTTAGAGTGATGAGGCATAGGCACAACAGACAAGACCTGTCTCTCTCTAGTATGCATGAGGTGATGTGGCAAATACATGGGGCTAAAAGGATGCAGTTGTTTTATGTGTGGTGGTAACTTGTGATTGAGGAAAGTCTTAATAAGTGCATTTAAGTCAGAGGAAATTACTTATGCTGGAATAAATGGGCACTAGCATTGTTTTATGGAGAGGACTGGCAGAGATGAAAGGTAGACAATAGGTGCCACATTCTTTTCAAAAGTCTTGAGGAATGGGACACAAAGCAAACAACCATATGAACTTAGTGATGAAAACAAGTGTTAAAAATTATCAGTGCAAAGTTACTTGTGAGGGTTTTTTTTCCCACATACAAATGCACCTAAATTAAAGAAAAAGACCAAATGTAACAGAGCACTTCTTGCCTGGAAAAGATGTGTGTTTATTTTTTTACCCTCCATTTTGCTGAAAACTGTCTTTGTGCTCACTGTGATCCAAAGGTCTCTCTTAAACTACCTTTGCCACCAAAATCCCGTTTTTCCCCTCAGGGAAAAAACCCCTCACAACTGTTCTCTACTACTGTATTAGTCTGTTATTTAGCTGTTACTGAGGGGATACCAAAAACCAAAAGCCCGTCCTTTTCTAAAAGCCTAAAACATTCTTGGCATTTCAACTCTTGAAAAGTGTGATTTATGTTATCCTAAATCAGTCTCCTTGATACTAATCAATACTTTCTCTCAGTTTTAAAACAGGAAATAGCTTCAGTCTGTGTTTAAATCCTGCAATGTCTCATGTCATGACCTTGTAGTAGTTGGTTCCTTTTCTCCCCCTTTCCCTGTTTTCCCTTCTTTTCCTTTTCACAAAGGCCCCTCCGCTTGTCTTTGGGTTTTTCCCAAACGGTGGAAGCTGTAGATATTTCAGTTCCTGCTTTTGGGTACATGTATCTTAGAAGTTCCCAGTGCCTACATTCTCACCTTCTTTGGCCTTTCCCTTTGCTTTCCTTTTCCTTTCATATCATGCTGTACTCTTCTGAACTATTCATTTCCTCACATCCACTTCAGCCCTGGGGTATAGGCTTCTGCTCCATCTGTGGGGATAATGAACTCTTTGACACCAGCTGTATAAATCTCTGTTGTAAGCAGTAGTGTCAGGTCAGTAGGAGCATATGGGAGATCAGTTCTGTGTCCAGGCAGGCAGTGTGGGCAGCCAGTGATACTGTGCATTAGGAAGTGGAAAGCCTGTATTTCCTTGTGGCATTCTCTTCAGTAATTCAGTAGCATTCAATCTGTTGCTGAAGAGACTCTTGGTATCTCCCCATTGGTTTTCATTTGTTTTATTTGGAGACCTGGCAAACTGAAAGTATTGGAGGACTATGAGTCTTAGCTGAGTAGACATGGATTGAGAGAACCCTGTACATAACTTTAACAGACCTTGGCATAATTAACAGGATCTTCTAGGAGGGGCCCAAGGGCTAAACTGGCCAGGATATCATGCTTAGCTTTTGCAGACATTGAGAGTGGAGGCTCCTGGCAGGGCAGCTGTCTGACAGGATGCTGGTGCAGTGACATTTAAATGCTGGTGTTAATTTATTCATTCATGTACCAGAGTAAACAGATGGTACTGTTGCACTTCTGCATATTTTTTTTTCTTTTTGGTGCAGATATTTACTGTCTTTATGAAAAGAAAATGTTTAAAAAAAGTGCAGAAGAAATGTCTGCTAACTTACTGTCTGCTTTATTCCTTTTTTCTTCCCTACAAGATATGTTGTGGGGTTTTTTTTTAAGAGAGATGAGTCCCATGAGTACTGTCCTCAAGTTCAGTTTCCTGGTTGAAAATCTGCATACGGTAATGTAATATTCTTCTCCAGGAAAAATTTTTATGGCATATGTAAATGAAATAAGACCAACCCCTGGTGGTATTGACAGGATGCTGAGAAGGAAGCTGACTGTGTATTAACGTGCTTGCAGCTTAGGTCGTTGTCACCGAACCCTGCAGCTCTGTGAGGTTCAGTTGCTTGGTGGAGATGACTTCTCATTCTTTCAGTGACCCTTTGTAAAATGCTGTTTCATTAATGAGAAATATTTTTTTTACAGACATCTCTTCCCTAAACTGTAGATGATACTGAATTGGATGTGTAATAGTTCTGTTTATACAGGCATAATTAAAGAAATGTGAGCAGGAATCCAGCCAAAATGTGGTGTAAACATTACAATGGGAATAATCACTTTCTCTTGTGATCATTCAATTCTCTGGATCAAACTACCTTCTCCATATTTTAATCCTTTTGGGACTGGTGTGGTTTCCTTTACTTAAACTTTCAGAGAAACTTTGATTTCTATCAATTTCTTTGTTTTAAAGGTCAGGAGTTTTAGTGGGAATGGAATGAGATTTCAGGCAACAGCAAACATAACTGGAAAATGGATGTACCAAAGCAGCTTCCAGGCGTGCTGTGGCTTTAGATGTATTGCCCTTTTAAAAAGTTGTCTTTTGTGCTAACAACTTGGTTTAAGGAAACTTTGTAGTTCTCTTTCCAGAATAGGAGAAAAATGATCTGGACAAAACTGATCCCTCAGCATTTTTGCTATACTTGATGAAATGTGGTGTTAGTTGGTAGATTTCCTCCAGAACTTGTCAAGCTCCCTTATTTTACAGCTGGAAGCTTCCTTGAGATTTTGGTGCACTGAGAAGAGTATTTGTTTCCTATATTCAGGAAGCAGTAAGCTTTTTTGTCTGCTTTCCATAGTGCTGTTGAAAGCAAAGCTTCTCACAGGTTCTTTTCCCTTTTAATGAATATGTGTAGCACAAGGGAAAATACCCTTCAGTGGAGTAATTGGTTGTTTCCACCAAGTATTCTTGTTTAGAAAGTTGGTAAGAAAGCTGAGGAACGTTTGCCAAGGAAAACAGTAGCAAAGGAGACAAATAGGAAATTTGATGTAGCAGGAAAATCTAGTTTGTCTGATGCAAGTTTTGTTGTACCATGTGTATACTGAAGAGTCCTTAGACATCTATTCAGATGGAGTAATGATCATTCAAACCAATGTAGCTACACTGACCTCGAAGTCTTTCAGTTCTATAGTGGTGCCCATCATTTTGTTATGGAATACTTCTGGAACAGCTTTCAATGAGACACTTGCAGGCCACATGTTCTGAGTATCCTCTGCCTTGTACCAAAACTGCTGCCCTCTCATTCTTTGCTCGTGTAAGTGGTGATTCTTCCCCCTCATCTGAACAGGTGAGCACATGCATTTGAGCCACAAAGTGTATTTGCTGTTAGCATTCACTTCAATTAGGAATAAAAGTATTGTCTGGGATAACTGGTAAAATGCTGTTTTATTGGTTTTGTTGATTTTGAGATTGCTTTTTTTTTTAGGGATAACTCAAGCATGGTTAAGGAGAAATATTTGGTGTCTTTTTGCATGTACAAGATGTCTGACTGAGTCCTTGCAGGGAAAAATCTTGGTGTAATTAGATCTTTGTTATCATCTCCTGTGAGAGCTCCTTGGGATTTTGCTCTCTATCCCTTTGTGTTTCCTGTTTGCTTTGCCTTCTGGAAGTGTGTTAGGTCAAATAGGTATTTAAGGCAACTGCCACCCAAGAAGCGAAGGAACAAAAATATCAGTAAATACTTAAGTACATGGAAGAAGAATTTATTTCTCCTTGTTAGCTGTCTGAAGTTTCAGGAGCAGTGGCTTTATAATTTTTCAACTATGCTTTTCATACCTTGAGAGGGTTTCATTAGTACTAATGGCTAAAGTCTGTTAAAGACACAGTATTCTTCTTAAAACGTTCCATTGCTGTTGCATGTCCTTCTTGTCTCTCACTGCTGAAGCAAAGAAGCAGCTGTGGTGTATATGCAGTGAAATGGAATTAGGTATTTTCATTTTCTTTGTAGCTGATTATTCAATTAGAATTTGTTATCTTGGGATATTTTTGTTAAGATCTGTATTATACTGTCATAAGATTTGATTCTTAAAAGTTGCTGCAGCCTTGAAGTGTCTCATTTACAGCTGAAGAGTTACTTAAACCTAGAATAGAACAGTAGCAAAAGGGACCCTGCAGCACAGAAGTTTCTTAACTGACTTACGCTTTCCCAGATATGGAAGAGGCAAAATATGAGGTAAGGAGATGAAAGACAAAGCATATGAATCTATAATGTTTGTGGAAGGGCTGGCTTTTCTGTTTTGTGAACACCCCCTTTCTCAGAAAGACATCCACAATGAGAGTAGAAAAAGAAACCATGTTCAAAAATACTGCAACTTTTCAAAATTTCTTATATGTTTAAGATATTCTATACTTTTTTCAAGTTGCTATATGCTGTCAGTGGTAACTGATTTATTTTTGCCTAGGAGAAAAACATATAGAAAAGTTGGCTTATCACTGTCAGGATTTCAGTTCAAAGTGGTAAGGGGCAGTTACCTGGCGTGACACTGCATTGTTTCACTGCACAAACTGCTATCCAGTCCACTGCAGTTCTGCAATTCACTGCAAAAATTGCTCTCCAGTTCATTGCAGTTCTAGAAATAGAGGTGAGCTGGATTGCAGTTTTTTCTCTTCCAAGAGGTTTTTAGTAGGATATCTCTAAACTTTATGAATAATATTGCAGTATAGCTGTTCTTTGACTAGTGGGTAAATCCATATAGAAACTTTACATTTGCTGTAGTTGTCAGCTAATGATCTTAAGACTGCTTTCCTATGTGAATGTCAGAGTTGGACCCGACCCAATCTAATCCAGTTTTTTGTTTTTAAACAGTGACCAGTACTGACTGCCTTGGGAATGTGTGTGTAATTAGTGAATCAAACCTCTGTTGCCAGCCAGCTGTATCTGCAACTTGTTTACATAATCCTTCATTGATCTTTTTTTGTTCATAAATTGTAAATCTTTTTCTCTGAATGTGTTTAAACTCTAATCTCAATTAGAGATTAGTCTGTAATCTCACCCTGGACAGAGGGTTTTATGTACTGTATAGAGGAAGTATTTTCTTCTCCTTTTAAATATCCCTGGTAATTTCATCGGATGCCATTAAGTTCTTGCATTTGAAGAAGTTAGGTATAATCATATCCTGACTGCTTTTCTTCCCCTTCTTCCTCCCCATCAAATATGCCTTCAGTACATTGACTTTTAATTGTCTTTTTCAGACAGAGGGTCCTTGTTTGAAAGGACACATTTTTGTTCTTTCCCACCTCCCTTTCTTTTGTGTGTGTTGGTTTTGTTTTGTTCTGGTTTTTATTTCTGGTCTGTTTTATCTGACTGAGAGAAAAGGGCTGCCACTGAAGACTAGAACACACAATGGATTTATGCATTTGCATAATGGAGAGTATTGTAATTTATATTTTGTTGGTTTATAAAGTCGTTGCCTTTATGGACCTAGGTGAGCAATTTCCTTACACGGAGCTGAGATTGCTAGAGCCAGAAATATTATTCATTCCAAAGCCTTGCATAAAAACTGAAGTGCCGAAGGCCTGTAAACTACAGCTTCTAGCTAGTCACCTCCAAGGTGAGACCAGGACTAAGACTAATGAGTAGCTGTTACGCTGAATGTGTCTGAGATGCATGAACTGCATCTCCATATGTGTAAATGCTTTTAAGGAATGGCTTTGGTGTTGCATACTGAACATGCTACATGGAGCAGGCTTAAGCTAAGCGTCCTCTTCAGACTGGGGGAATTTAAAACCACAGCTTTTCCCCTCCTCCCTGCTCTCTGAAATCAGGTTTAGGTAAGGTATGCTATTCATCTCCCGTTGTGCCGCTTGAAGAAGACAGAACAGTGGATCTTGATTTCTAAATACTATTCCTATTGTTGCTTATAATAGTTATCCAGAGGGAAAAAAAGAATCTTTCTCTCTAGCTTTATGCCTGTCCTGTGAAGTGGACTTAGTAATCTGTCTGTACCTAAAGAAACAATTCATTTATCCTTTTGTGTTTTGTTCATTTGGGACACAGTTAGTTAAATATAAGCAGAGATTTGTTTTCCTAGCAGTTAAATAACTTCCAATTAGAGAGGAAAAAAATTAAAGGAAGACATTTTGCTGAACCCTGGAAGGGTAGAACATAACACATTTCAGCCAGATTTTGTACTACTCGTGGCACACTTGGAAGAGTCATACACAATTGGTTCAGGTTTGTTTTTGTGTGTGTGTCTTAGTGTTCTTCTGTAAACGCTACAGCAGCTTAGTAGAGAAACAAAGTATTAGGACTAGTGGAAAGTTGAAAATGTCTTCCCTAAAGTAATGCCAGAGGAGTTTGTCACTGGAATATCTCCAGTGAAAGGATGTTGAAAGAAAGGTGAGTCAGTGAAATGGAAGACAGAAGAAGGAATTTTAAGCAGCATAAAAAGGGAAGTGGGAGGTCATGTTTGTTTTCTCTAATTATGATTTCAGGAGAGTAACTGGCTGCAAAATTAGTTAATTATCTTGTGTTTATTGTAAACTCTTATGCTTTTTCTGAAGACACCAGAAGTGCTTTTGCTCCATAAATCAAGTTAAATCAAAGCCCTTTCATTATATTACAGAGCTCTATAAATTGATGTCACAACTTGAGAAAAACACTTTTATCTGCAAGCACTTAAGAATGCTGCCACTTTCAGAACTGTGCAAGACATTAGTAGCTGGCTTGTTCCACTCCTTTCAGCTTTCTTGCTGACACGTACCATATTGAAGACATGGGTTGTTTGTGTAATACTTGGTTTGATCTTTTCTCATGGTACTTTCAGTACTGTTGAATCAATCAAAGGAAGTTATTGCTCTGTTGGGCATTAGCATACATTTAGATATTTCTGCATTAAGAGCTGTTCACAGAGGAAAAGGCTTTTATGTCAAAAGGAGAGTAAACAGTATGACCGCTGCTGCTTTGAGCTATGCTGTTACTTCTGACCCACATGTATTTGAAAGGAAGCCTGTTTGTGCGAGCAATTATTCCAGTTTGGGCCATGTCGTTGTGAAAGGGTCCCTCTTCTCCCTCCTCTTTTTAAATTTTCAATTCCTTTAGTCTTTAGCAACTGCGTGAATGCTGCAGATGGGGAAAGGACTCTCAGTGGCTCTTGTGATGGTTTGCTTCATTCATTGATTAGCATGCACAACGGAGTTGATTTCTTTATCTCCTGCTGCATGATCTACTAGGAATAGTAATGCTAATACAGTTGGTAATGCTGGATATTCATAATTTGTGCATGACACGTAGATGTAACTTCCCTTGGAAACTTTTTCACATGAACTTACTGGGAGAACCCAGTTCTACCGAGGACTGACTAATCATCTGGACCTTACTCAAGCCTCATTAAATTCTGTGAAGGATTAGTTTTTTGACTGGGTTTGTAGTGATTACTGTCAGCTACTAAATTGAGTAAAGAGCCACTTAAAATGCATCTGTGCCTCTCCTGATGTCTTACTTATGCTGTTTTATAAATGTCACAGATAAGTAGTGAAGCACAGGAAGGGATAGAAAGGAATAAAAGTGTGTCTGAGATATAAGAGGCTGGGTAATCTTATTGTAGAAGTTAGCATTGACTATGATAATTATGACCCAATGCAATTAAAAAGGTTTTGTTTTTCTGAACCCTCTGTCTTTTGGTCAGCCTTACTTGTAAACATATGTGACATTGCATTCAGGAAGATTCCAAGTCAAATATATATGCTCAAGCTTCATAGAAAAATAAAACTAATGGTGAGTTTTCCATTCTAGTACTTATTCCTGATCAGTTTTCTTAAATTGCAAGAATTAGATCTAGTTCTCATTTTCCTTTTATCTAGCAGAGGTGAGGGAAAGAAACTAGAAATGTCTGTTAATACAAGGTCTGTCTTTGAGAAGTAGGTTATGATCAGACATTATGAACTACTGAGATGAAAATGTTATTTTTTGCTAGATTTTGAAATAGTAAAGTGGAGAATGCTAAAAATGTAAGTATTTGAGAGCTGACCATCTTGGAAATAATCTTTCCCGTGTGGAACTATTTTGCTGGATCAGAGCAGTTTCTGTTGAGACTACACTGGCTGTCTAGCTTTCTCAGGAGATATGTTTATTTCTTCTGATGGATTGGCTTTTATGCCAGATTTTTTTTTTTTTAAACTGGGAGTCTATGGCATAAAAATAACAAAGAAATTTTATAGTGTCTACCCAAAGAGCTGTTAACTTAAAATTTGCCAAGTCTAATGTATCCACTGCTAAAATACAAAATTTTCAAGTTAAAGAAATGATGCACAAAGTTATTTATATGACTTCAATACCAGTGGGTTATTCAGGCAAAAGAGAGGGGGTAATGTGATGGTGCCTGATGGATGAGGAAAAGGCAAGGCTGGAAGGAGGAGACTGTTTACCTGGGGAAGATCTCCAATAACATGGGATGATGCAGGGGAAGGAGATGAGCTCACTTCTCTACTGCAGTGCCCAGTGTCTCACTGGAAACCTTCAGCACACTAGGCAGCATCTGTGCTAAGTGTGCTTTTTCGAAACCCAGGCCTGACTGTGTGGCAGAATCACATGGGAACCCTCTTCAGGGACTGTTTCAGTCTTTTTAGTAGGGAAGTGCTTCCATTGTCACTGAACTGAGATTTCAGGTGTAGAGCAGTCTAGGTGTTTTCAGTCTGTGGCTGTTAGCCCTGATTTCATTGTTTGATGTGGCAGGAAATTTCAGGTGACTCGGTGTTATGCAGTAGTACAATGTTGTCATTGAACTGCCCCTTGCCTGCATGAGCCCAGGTGACACAGCCTCCTCTTAGATGTTATGTATTTTAGACCCCAGGCCATCTTAGTTATTCTCTACTGGGCTCTTTACAGTTTCTCTCCTCTTTTCAACTTGGGCTCAAAACCTGGGCATACTATAGGTGTTGCCTCACCTGTGCTGAGGAGAGGACTGATAATAACTTGTGTCTCTGTCCTGGTCACACTTGTGTCCTCGGTCACTTCCTAGGACATGGTGTGCCCTGATGACACTAAAGATGTTTTTCTGGCTCCTACTGAACCTGATGCCCACCATAAACAGACTATGGGCTGACCATTTCCAAGCCTGCGCTAGTACATGGGGTTATTCTTTTCCAATTTGTGGAGCTTTGCCCTTGTCTATCTGAACTCCATGAAGTTTGTTGGCTCAGTCCCTGATTTCCTTTCAGTAAAAGCCCTTTGATTCCTTGTAATCCAGTCCTCCTAGTTCAGCATCATCTTCAGACTTGCTGAGGGCATCCCTTTTGTCAGCATCTGGGTTACTGATGCTGTTGAGCAGGATGGAACCTCATGGTACCACTGACTGTTGCCGCTTTGTCATTGAATGTTTGACCTTATTCCTGGGAACCAAATTCTATATGAAGTGTGGTGTATTAATTATGTCTTTAATACATTAAAACTGTTGGGTCCTCACTTAGGCTAATTGCTCTGCCCTGCCTCCAACATGTTGGTTCGCATTTGGAGTGTTATTTTTATTGAACAAGGTGAATATGGATAAAATCTGTACTATTAAAAATTAAATACCAGGGTATCTATACTACTATTATGCCCAAGTGCATGTTGAGAATAAGCAGTTTTTTCTGTTCTGTGTAAATTATTTGAATATTTTTAACTTTCAGAAAATTTAGAAATTTACTTTTTTTGGTGTTCAATCTATTTTTGCAGGGTTTTTTAATCCAAATTGTTACCTTTGATTTTTAAGTCACAGTTAAGTATGAGTTTAAAGGTTATTAGTAGTTTGTGATCTTGATGGTTTTTCATTATACTCACAGGGGAGTTGCTCATACAATCTCTGTCTTCATGAAATGAGTGTTTTGAACACTTTCATGTCAAATGAGAGTAGCTATGACCTACTGGAGTTTTGTGGTTTTGATTATACCTTGCACATCACTGCCAGCAAACTTCTGGCAAGGCTACTCTGACCCTATCTGGAGAAATAGGGTATAGAGAGTTGTATAGATGTGTACAAAGTGTAATCACTTTTAAAACTTAGCTTAATAAAAGGCAGTGCCCTGAAGGTGTGTGCTGGTAGCCCAGCAAGACAGCCGAGTCTGTTTGGCTGTGCCATGTGAGCTCTTACGGTGGATTCTATACACAGTTGTCATCACCAGAACAATGGGCACATCTGATTTTAGGAGGCTTGAGGTCAGCCTCTTGGTATATTGCCCCCATCTGTCCTCCTCTGCCCCCCGGGCTCCCAGGCACAGTTTGTTTAAAGGTATCATGTACATACCTTATATCCTGCAGTGTAGATGAGCTTGTCGAAGGCATTCATTGCATGTCTACTGGGTCTGTAGAATTTGAGCACTTTTCACATTACCACATCTGTGTTCTGCTTCTGCAATGTATCTTGAGATCTTGCTTTCCAGTTGCCAGGCTATATTCGAATGAGGGGCTCATTTTTTACCTCAATGCCTGTTTGGCTGTAGGATTTTTCAGTGTGTTGTATTTGAAAAAGAATTGCTGTTATTTGAATTTTGCCACTATGGGAAACATATAACCTTATCAACTTTTGATATATCATAAAGAGATTTAAGTGAACTTAGGCTTCCAAACCTTAGCTTTTAACTAAAAGCTAAAATTTACTGTGTAAATTTACAGTTGACTGCATGCTGCTACAAAAGCCACATTATTAAGTCAGGTGTGTGTGCGTAGGCTCTAAGCTGTTCTCTAGACAGAAATTGCTGTAAGCTGACCTGCTTTTCTTGACTGGATTTTAAAAAGAAAGCATTGGCTTAGCTGTACTGATATGCTCTGGTACACGTCGAGAGTATCCTATCTAACTCACAAAAGCTGCTTTTCTGTTTTCTTTAGAGCCCATGAGTTTTTCAGCATGGGCAATTCATCATTTTTCCTCCCAGGTTTTTTGCTTCTAATCTTGCTTGAGTCATGAAGAGCATCAGTGAGTACAGTTCAACTTCTAGCAATTCCTTTTTTGTCTCAATTTTTATGGTATCTTTTAAAGGAGATGTTTCATGTGGTCTGGCTTATTCAGCTCTTTGAGTTGTAGCTGAGGCTGTGGGTGATTTGGTGTTACATTAGCAATAAATAATAAGGTAGCTCTGTCTGATACTTCAGATCCCATTGACACTGACTTGGATGTGGTCAAATTCAGCATTACTGTGGCACTAATGGTCTGAAGAAGCCCAGTGCTTAAAAATCATTGTAGCAGTGGCAGAATAACTCTCTTCTAAGGTCGATACGGTAAAGAAGTGGATATGGAAGAAATGTGCTCTCCTCCGGCCCCAGTAATGGTACCAGTGCTGGCTGGTACTTCACGCTGCCTATCAGTTGCCCAACAGTTCACCTTAAAAGACCACAAGTTAATAGGCAAGGGCTCATTGTAATGCCTGCTGAAATGTTTCAAAGCTGGTTTTCTGTCCAGGAAAGAAGGTTCTTTAGACAATGTCCTGCCAGCGTTCAGGAGAAAGTTGACGTAAGTGCACCTGTTTTCTCTGTGCTGTTTATTAGCTCCTTATGCATAATTGCTGATATATCTATCTTTATTCCCTTAAGTAAAAAGAGTGGTGGAAGGCATGATTCCTCTTGGCAACTTAGTACTAATTAAGCATGTCGTGTGAGACATGGACATGTATGTTACCAAACTGGAACTGCAGCATTTTGTGTTCTTTCTGTAAAGATGAAAATGTTTGACATTCTGAAGACCTGGCTCCTAGTTCTGTATTCTTAGCCTAACTCAGGAAGCAAAATTGTTGGCCTAGTTTGTTGTATTAAACAAAATATCTGTGCTTTTTTTCACTGTCTGTACTCTGTAGAGCACAGTCCTGTGTTAAGCTCTATCTGTACTGGTATGGCTGTGGCTAGAAATATGGATGAGAAACTAAAAGTCATAGGTGGAAAAGAAAAGCAGTTCTGAGAGTTGAGACACATTCAGAAATCAAAGCTGCAATTTCTTTGATGCATTTTTTGTCAAAACTCTTGAAGATGCCTGTCAGGAACAGCAAGGTGGCCAACTTGGGGCTTTCAAGAGACATAATTCTGAAGTCAACACAAATTTGGAAAAAAAGAGGGAATTGAATTTCTTGAGGCTTTTCCTTGTGTATTAAGCATTTCAGGCTGTGTATATATACACTGTTAATAGGAGCTCTCTTAAGGAGCAAGTATTGCCACTGGACTGTGTGTGTTCATCCTGTACTGCTGAAGTAGTCCCTGGCTCTACCTGGACTGCACCAAAATGCCTTCCCAAGCTTCTGGGGACAGTCAGCTCAAGCAGTGTGGCAGAGGTGAGACTGGACCAGGTTGGCCTCCTCTTGCCCAGCAGTTGCCTACATTATTGCAGCAAGTGGTGTGCTTATTCCTCATGTGACAGTCTGTGATGCACAGCTTTGGTTTCATGTGCTCTTCTCTGCAAGAGGATTCTGACACTTGGAAGGTGCTTGGCAATCAAGGGTGCAGGGACCAATGTGTGTTGTGTTCACTCTGCTGTCTGCTCTTCTATTTTGTTGTTACAGAAGCAGCTGCTACTTATCAGTGTTGTTTTTGCAACCACAGGACACTTCTGTGTCTTAAACAAGATATGTGTATCTATTGAACCGTGTGTTTGAGGCTTATGGATTGCCCTAGAATGTGGCTGCGTTAGTGGCTGGCCATGTGCAGAGATGTTATTACTGTATCTTCTTGATGTAAATTTGGTCATATTAACTTACAGTTGGTGGCTGAAGACTACAAAAGCACCCCCTTACCCTGGATGCTGTATTTTAATGCTGTGATTTAACCATGGGCTTAGTGAATAACTGACCTTGCTAAGAAAAGAGTGAGGAGAGGAAGGGGGAAAAATAAAGGAATAATATTCTAGAACAGTGTTGCTTGTATTGAGTCTGAGGTTAGAGGTTGATGTCAAGATCCTTTCTTGCAGCTTGTATTTGGGAGTAGTAAGAATGCTGTGAATGTTCTGCTCTAAGGTAATACCTTATCTGGCTTCAGACACAGCACAGATTTAATAGTTGTCCAGCCAATCCCAGTCAGACATCCAGTTGTCAATGGCTTTCCTATATGAAAGTAGTCTGATTCTTTTTTTTTAAAATCTTAGTGGGAACACCCTGGTGCTCAACTTTGCTAGCTGTGGAGAGATTGTGGAAAACAGAAGCTCAGTTGTTTTTTAAAAAATACCTAATTATTTAGGGACCTTGCTGCAGGCATTTTGTTCAGTAGACACTGAGCTCAAGGGAAAGGTGATAAATATCTTGCATTTTGGTGGTGTTGTAATGGAAAATTTGGGACCTCACCTTTCTTCCCTGATATGTGATGACCCTGATTTTTCAGGTATACTGATAGTTTTGAAATTTAAAGTTTCGCATTTTTATGGATGTGGCACTTTCACTTTGCATAGTGAGTCCTCTACATGATTGCAGCCCAGTGATGATAATTACTGGGTAAGATACCCTGCCCCAGATTGTGTCTGTCATGTAATTCAGAGATGCTAGGCTTTTGAACTATAAAATGTAGTTGCAAGTTGGTAATTGATATATGTTCTTATATTAAATTCTGGGAAACATTTCATAGAGAGGGAGAAAAGTAAATCATGCAGAGTTACAAGAATTCAGAATGAAGAAAAAAATCTGTCAGTGCTTGTAGTACTGCTGAAGTAGCAAACTCTCTCAAATCTACTAGCTACATTTCCCTTCATCTTCCTTACCTTTCAGTGTTTGCACATGATCCTGAAAGCAGCAGTAGTTTACAGCAGTGATGGTGTCCAAAGCTGCTTTGTATTATATTTCTGAGCTGTAGTTAGAGTGGAGGCGCAGAGCACCCGTCAGGCTCCTGAAAGGAGGTTACAGGGAGGTGCAGGCCAGTCTCTTCTCCCAGGTAACAAGTGACAGGACAAGAGAAAGTGGCCTCAAGTTGCACAGGGGAGGTTTAGATTGGATATTAGGAAAAAAAAAATCGCTGAAAGTATGTTCAGACATTGAAACAGGCTCCCCAGGGAAGTGGTGGAATTTAGAAAATTCCTGGCGGTATTTAGAAAATGTGTGGATGTGGTGCTTAGGGACATGGTTTAGTGGTGAACTCGGCAGTCCTGGGCTAGTGGTTGGACTTGATCTTCGTAGTCTTTTCCAACGTCAATGATTCTGTGATTCCGTGTTTGCTGCCTATGTGGTGTGGTATTGCTGTTCTGTTTCTAGAGGCAGGTGCTCACCCTGGCTCTTCCAGTTGATCTGTTGGCTTCACTGCTAGATGGGCTGACGTGCTTATTAATTGACATAATGTCAATTGTCACTTCATTTCACCATGTGTTGCCAAATTTTGTAAACAGCACTGCTGTGTGAAACACATGGGCACAGGCTCTGTGAGCATGTCCTCAAGGTTATAAAGGCACTAATCTGCATGTTTTGCAGACTGATTTTTTTTTTTTCCTCTGTCCTTAGAAAAAGACCAGTTTCTGTGTTGCATGAGAACTGCTCAGGCTGATTAGCATGGAAATGAATGTGCCTTAATCAGCTTGGGGTGAGGGAAGCTCAAAATTAATTTGATACATTAATTTCACTTAAAAAACACATAGCTGTTGCCACTAGTGACCATTATAGTTAAAAATGCAAAATAGTCTCTCATTCAACATTGTGTTTATGCCAACTCATCACTTTCCAAACAATTTGTTTTCCGAACTAGATTTTCCCTATTTAATCTTTGCCCCATAAAGCAGACTGGGGGAAGGGCAGTCAAGACAGAAACATGTGCAGGGAGGGATATCAAAGAGGAAGAAGATGCTGACTTGAAACTTAACCCTGTGTTCCCTGGAACATTGTGTTTATGTTACACTGCTTAATACCTTGAATCCAGCTTATAAAGAGATGATTTCCTAGCCCTTGTCCTCTGAAGATCATTTCAGTGGCAACTGGGAAAGGCAAAGGAGTAATTGAAATATGAAATACAAGTTAGAAATTCACTAGTGATGCATATATTAAAAAAACCCCTCCATATAATTAGGAAAAACATCTTTGCTTTTGTGGTGAAAAGATACTAAATGCATTTGTGTTCTTACTGTTCAGAAGACTATATAATTCAGCATCTTTATAACTACAAAGAGAGCTTTATATTAAGAAGGCATATCTAATCTATCTAAAGTGATGCAGAAGGAATGCTTTGGTAACCATTAAATTAAAAAACTGCCACGTGTCCTAGCAGCATGTAAGTAGGTGTGCGTGCATGTGTTTTTACTTAAAACTCTGCTAAGCATCAAGAATACCTTATTCTGCATAATCTGAAATTTAGAGGTAAATATGTGTTGCTCAGAAAGTCAAGTGTGCGACTGGCACACCAGTGAGAATGAAAAACTGAAGGAAGATTTTTTTGGTACTTATAAGATGAAATGAGACTCCTGATGATATGTGAAATAGGATATAAAACTCTTTAAAATTGAAAAATAGACTTGAAACCAGTCTGATAAGTTTGGATGAGTGAGGCAGTTTGAAGGACTGTCTGCTCAGGAAAAAAATTAAGTATGGAAAAGTGAGACTGCAGGAGATGACAGAAGATGATGAAGCTGAGCTTGTTCTTACAGAAGTCAGTAGAGTTTTGGTAAGACTTCTGGTTGTCTGTTCAGAAGAGATGGGGCTATAGAAAAGTATTAGCAAGAGCTGGAATCACAGTCAAGAAGTGAAGATTTTAGAAGGGAAGGTGTGTCAATTCAGCATCAGGTGCCTGTGTCAGCAGGAAGCAGGAATTCCACCTTACCAGAAAACAGGAGAGGAAGAGCTTGTGCACTTGATTAATTTGAAGGTATTTAGCACTGCACTAATGTAAAAGAAGGGTTTCATCCTGTGAAATTTTACTAGACTTTTTCATGTGAACCACTTACCTTCAGCACTCTTTACCTTGGTTGAGAGAAAGAGGCACTTTTAAGAAGAGGTGAACTACAGCCTTGAAGAACTTCTAAAGCCAGATGAATTGCAATCTAGAAGTGCCTGTTTCTGTCTGACTACAAAAGGAGTGTGCATGATTAGTGCAGGTAGAGATGTCTCCACTGAAGATGCTTATATGCAGTTGGATGAATTCCTTTGGTGCTTTTTATGAACATTAAATTATCTCATCAGTTCCCTCAGTGCTGTCTCCAAAAATGTAAGTACTGCACAAGAGCCAGTCCTATGAAAGTTGTCAGCAGGGGAAGGAGATTCAGAGAGATTACTAAATGTAAAGCATTCAGTGTAAGGCATATTTTGAGTCAACATGATGTGTTCTTTTGTTCACTTTTCTTCTGTGGGTTACTATAATTATAAGATTATCCAAGATATCTCAGGGCATCATGACTGCAATTCAGGTCTAACCCTTGTTTGGATGACACATGGTTGAAATCTGCAGTCAGGAGAAATCACTGCATAATTAAGAACTGCTAAATATAATGTCATGGTAATGTTCCTTGCTTTCTGAGCATTACTTTTAGTGGTGTGTTAATTTATCTTGCTTATTTCTCTGGGAGCCAAAGCATACACTTATGACAGTATTATTCATAGCTCTCAGCTTTCTGGGCTGTCTCTCATCTGCCTTTTCTGCAGATGAGGTCACTGAGCTTTTTGAAGTACTAATGTATTTTATGATAGAACAGGGTAAAATCATGTTCACTGCAATAAAGGTAAACTCTTAAGGGCCTTTTGTGTTGCATTAACAAGGCATTTCAAGGAAGTAGGATATCAATTTCATGTTTCATGTTAAAGACATTAATGTCTTTGTGTTTATGCCTGTTATGGCATGGAAGCAGAAAAAGGTAATTTTTGAAACAGCTTCCTTCCTTGCCTTCCTCTTTTCATGAAAGAACATTAAAAATTTAAAAGCCTGGGTAAGAGTGTCTTCAGAGTATTTTGTATCGAATTGGGGATGTGGAAAGTATGCAGTCTTCAACAGAAATGCTATAGTCTCCTTGTTTTCATGGAAGGGACCCACAAAAAAAAATTCCCAGAAAACCCAAACACATGTGGACAGAACAGAGGAGATGGCTGAGAATAGATATCAAACTGCGCCTTGCTCAGGTGTGGAAGAGCTTGTGCAACTGTGTCTCTCTCTGGCCTTCTAAGATGCTCTGGATATAATCTGATCTCTTAAAAATTACCTAATCCTATTCTCTATGTACATCTTATGATAAAAGGACTCCAATAGGATTTACTTACTTTATTTTTATTGATTGTCTCTTTCTATAAACAGTTGATAGTCACGTTTGCTAGTTCTGTGGCAGAACCCTGTCTTTATTTGGTCCTTTAGACTCGAATGCAATAAATAAAACTAATTATTTTCTGAAATACTGCATTTTTATTTCCCATCTGGGCTTATGTCTGTATACTTTGAAGTGTCTGCGGTGATGCAGCTGTAGTTTAAGGGCCTTGTGTGACAATTATTATGTACAGTTGCCATCAATTGCTGTCATGCATCTGTAACTGCAATAAATACAGATATGCATGGGAAGAATCAAGGAAACTGTTTATCAGTTTGTGCTGGCAATGTCTTCTGCAGTGTAGCCGACTGATGTGACGCAGGGATGCTTGTGCTGACTGCGTCCTTCCCATCCTATTTGTGACTGAATCCATCTTGATATATTAGATAGATTCTGGGAATAAGAGGAATAGCCTTGTAGGTTGCAGAAAGTGAGCAGTAAAGGAATTGCTTGTTTTAAATCAGTTGAAGCACATAAAAAAATTAAGTTAAAGTTCTGTTGCATTGCTTTGCTTGGTTAAAATTGATGCTTTCTTGTTTTGCTTCTAGTTCTGATGTTTTAAAAATTTTTGGTACCAAAATGAGTTTCTAAAGAAAACGTTTGATACTTACTTTAAAATATCACCGCTTCACTGTTAGATTAGAGTTCTTTTTTTGATTGTTTGGTTTTTTTATTGGGTCCTTTATTTTTTTTTTGTGAAACTTTTCACTAATTATGACAGAATTTGTTAATTCCTCTGCTTGCCCCATAAAGTATTCCTGATGAAAAAAATGGAACTGAAAGATCTTTCATCTTGCTTAAATTATCTTAAAAAAAAAAAGTAAGCCTGAACAAACCTCCCAGTGAAATGCTGAGTGGAACTGTAGAATATCTCAGGTTTGAAGGGACCCATAAATCCAGCTCCCTGCTCATTGCACCTAAGACTAGATTATACAAGTAGAACTTTTCTGAACAGACAAAATATAAGAATTTTGCTTGCAAAAATGTATTCAGGCTGAAGAAGCAAATGCAAACGAAATGTTTAAAAGCCATTGGGACCTGATCTGCAGAAGTCAGTGGGAAACCACTGACATCCTCTTTGGAAACCATCTGTGTTACTGCTCTGTGCTGTGCCCTGTGCTATTTTTTTCACAAGCTTCCTCTAAGTTCAAGAGGGACCTCTAAGTATTTACTGAGAGTATTCATATAGTATGCTGTTACCTGAAAACTGCTTAGCCACTGCCTCCTTCCACTGTTTCCTTATGAATTTAAGTGATCTAGGGATAATAAGGTCTGTGTCTTTCTGAGAATCCCTGGCTCTGAGCTGCGTTTCTTTCCCAGCTTCTTCACAAGGGATAGTTCTTAGTGTCCTGCCTTGCTTCTACATGTCCTGTTACAGAGGAGGCAATGTGATATGAAGGCATCAGCCATCTTCTTCAGGATGAAAATGCCTTTCTGTATTAATCTGTTTAAGGTGCTGATAAAGACTAAGCATGTTTGAGACAGACAAGAACCTTCTATTTTCCATATTAGCTTTTACTTTCTCGAGAGCAAGGCTACCAGGAGGAAGTCCCAGAGGTGGGCAAGGAGCAGCTCTGCTGTATGACTGACACTTGACTTCATGTAGCCCTGAATCAACCATGGACACTTTATATTGCCCAGCCAGATGCCGAATGGTAGGAACTTTATAAGAGTGTAGTCTTGACCAAAGGCGCTCTGTATCCTGTGTAGGCTAAATTCAGATTGTCAGGGAAAGAGTTCAGAACAAGAATCTGAGGAGTTGGATCTTATCAGATCTGTAGCTGTCACTACAGTTGTGGTACTTGAAACATGACTTCTTCTTTTCCTAGAGTATGTATAAAGCAGAGAATCAATCTGTTGTCGAAAATGTTTTTGAGCAGAGGCAATAAAAATAACTTCTGTATAAATGAGTATGTTTTAGTGGACTCTTGAGCTATGCTCAAAGGACCTTTATGAGACTGCTGTCTGACCAGGGAGTGAATACAAGAGTAAGCAGAAGATTTTGGTGCAACTGATGCTTTATTAATTTCTCAGTTCTTACTTGGGTGTATATCCAGGCAAGGCTTGCATCCTGATACTGTTGAAGTGAGCTCTGCAGTGAAAGCCATGGATGTTCCATCAAATGATAGTACCAATAGTTGCTTATCACTGCAGAATTCTTTTTTCATAGTAGTTAGTTCTTTTCTTGTGCTTTTTACTTTGAACTTTATGCATTTGTCCGTAATCTTTGTGAGCTTGGCTATACCTGGGGGAGCTGCAGGTTAACAGTATCCTGTGCTATAATTTTCAATTCTTCATGTAGACAGCTTATCAAATGTGCAGAATTGTACCATAGCTCTGATCATTTGGTTAAGGGGATTAATGTCACCTAATGCAATGTGTTGGGACCAAACAGATTACAAGGAGCAGAAGAGGTTTGGAGGCCGAGTCAGTGAGTTGGGGGAGGAGGGATGTAAAACCCCTCAGGAAATCAGTAATCATCTCAATTTGCAGCTTTTGTAGCTAATGTACCGTGTGCAGCAAAATGTGTTCTTTGGAACAGCAGGCTGTACTTGGTGAGGTGTCAGAGAGGATGCTTGTTATAGAGCTGCTGTTTAGAAGAAACAGCTATAATCACGTAACACTTCATGCTGAAATCTTGTCTTAGATTTCATCTTAAACTAAGTCCTTAAGTACTTGTGGTGTTTCAAATGCACAGGTAGTGTTTCCAATCGTTTGTTTGGCCTTACTAAGCATACAGGGATGTTAAATATCAACTGGGTGCTACATAACTGGGGATATAATTAACTTCATTTGGTCAAGACAGTAAAAGCATACTCCATGTACATTGTGTAGCTGATAAATGCATTTATATAGGGACATTCCATTGACTTGCCAAAAAATGGGTCATTAATGCCAAAATTGACTTAAAATCTGATGCCACACCTACACTGTAGGCACAGAAGTGAACATTGGCTGTATTAGCTTGCTTGACATGTCCCAGCTAAACTGTACTAGATCAAGCTTGAGAATCACTGCCACATTCTGGTCATGTCTGAAGTGTCTGTAGACAAGCTGCTAGTTTAAACTACAGAGTCAGAGATGCTGTTCACATTCTGTCCTTTTTTCTTCCCCTGCTCCTTTAAACATATTTGAAAATGGGAACTTCTTAGCTATTTATATGGCTATGTAACTGAAAAGTAAATGAGCATAAGTTGAAATTCCAGGAGGTGTATGTCTGAAAAGGCTGTTACCAGATATGTGCAGTACTTCGCTGAGAAGAAGTAATTGCATGAGGGGACTGCCAAAAGTATATGGTCCTGTGTAGTGGAGGTGCCCCTGGGGCTGGTAAGGGGGTCCTGTGCACTTATCAATTCAAAACCTCCAAACTGGCTTCAGGTCCCTCTGGAGTTCCCATTTTATGGCTTGAAGTCTCTTTGACTCCTTGCTCCATGCTTTTGTATTTTGTGAGTACTAGGGGAGAGGGAGGAGCGTGTGTGTGTGCATGTGTGAGAGAAAAGTTAAAATTTGGTGTAGACGATACTCAGAGCTGCTTTATAATTATAAACCAACACTTTTTGTGCTCCATGGGTTGGTAAATGTGTTGGGGTTTGTGTTGGTAATTTAACTGGCCTCTGCATTGCCAAGTGGTGTTTTCACTGCCAAGTAGTGGAGTGCTTAATAGATCTATCCAATAGTATTAAGTAAATTTTATGGTTTAGTCAACTTTTTCCTGTGTTTGGCTTTTAGGAACAGGACAGCTGCTAGACTTCTCAGGTGGTTTAGTTCACATGTGAAGTTTGAGCCCAGCAAATTTCTTTTTCCCCAAATTACTCATCAAGTTATTTTAAGAGTGATTTACTAATAAAACACCTATTTAGGTATTTACTAAACAAAACCAAGGCCATAAAGCATAATGCTGAAGAAGATAACTCTGCTTTTTTTGATCAGCAGGATCCAGACGGGTGTATTAAAGGGTTGTGTAAGTTGCTCCCACAGGATGTAAACTCTGGAAAAAAATTCCATGTAAAAAACCTCTGTCTCCCCTATTCCCCAAGCTCCATATTCTCCCCCTGTTTTAATAGTAAAGCTTTTAGATATCAGTTACATTCTTCTTTTTGAGTGGTATGTGGCTAACTTGAGATGTGGAAAAGTTTTGTCTAAAGCTTTATTTAAGGAAATACAAAATAATTTGGAACTTTAAGTAAAACTGATGGGGAAAGGAATTAGGCTTGTTTGTACAGATGGGGTTAGAATGGAAATATTTAATCTACATGTAGGTATTTCCAGAATACCTCATATGATTTGGTAACCTGATCCACCTTTTCCATGACAAAAGGGCATTTTGGGTGTCTTATCCAATTTAGAAACCTAGTCCTGAGTATTTTTCCACTTTTGCCTAGTGTAGACTAGTTCAACTCTGTTGAATTCCATGAATTTTTATTGACTTGAAATGGATAAAAATGAGAGAAGGATCAGGTTAAAGTAACTGCCAGTAAATCTGATAAGAATATTCAGATATCATGGAGTTTTTTGTTTTTGAGTTGGAATTGAGTAACATCATCACTGAGGTCAGAGTTACACCAGCACAGAAGGCATATGTGAGATCAGGAAGTGGCCTGGTGCTTTCTCATCTGACCTGCTTATCTGAGATTGGAAAGATGGCCTGGCTAATGGGGAGGTCAGCTGGAGCAGGGAATAGAATTATTAAGGTTGGAAAAGTCCTTCAAGATAATTCTAACACTGTCAAGTCCACCACTAAACTATGTCCTTCAATGCCACATCTACATGACTTTTAAATACCTTCAGGGGATGCTGACTCCACCACTTCCCTGGGCAGCCTGTTCCAGTGCTTGTCAACCCTTTCCCTTATTTTTTTCCTAATATCCAATCGAAACCTCCCCTGGCACAACTTGAAGCAATTTCCCTTTGTTCTTACCATCTTTTACTGGGAGCAAGGCACCCCCATTTCGCTACCATCTCCTTTGTGGTGGTTGTAGAGGGTGATAAGGTGTGTTCCCCTGCCCTGAGCCTCTTTTTCTCCAGGCTGAAGAATCACAGCTTCCCCAGCTGCTCCTCATCAGGCTTGTGCTCCAGACACTTCCCCAGCTCCATTGCCCTTCTCTGGACACATTCCAGCACCTCAGCTGTTTTTTCCTGAAATGAGGGACCCAAAACTGACCTCACGTTTTGTCACCAGTGCCAACTACAGGAGCACTGTCACTGCCCTGGTCCTGCTGGCCACACTATTGCTGATAGAGACCAGGATGCCATTTGCCTTCTTGGCCACCTGGGCACATCTGGCTCATGTTCAGCTGCTGCAGACTGACACCCCCAGGTCCTTTTCCACCAGGCAGCTTTCCAGCCACTGTCCCCAGCCTGCAGTGCTGCCTGGGGTTGTTGTGACCCCAGTGCAGGACCCAGCACTTGGCCTTGTTGAATCTCACACAATTGGCCTTGGCCCATCAATCCAGCCTGTCCAGATCCCTCTGCAAGGCCTTCCTGTCCTCCAGCTGATCAATATTCTCACCCAACTTGGTGTCATCTGCAAACGGACTTACGGTGTACTCAATCAAGATCATTGATAAGATATTAAACAGAACTGGTTGAATAATAATGCAAACCTGCAGTATCTTTTGCAAACCATTGAAAATGTCTCTGAATGTATTAGTGGTCTTTCTCCTCCTGGATGGTGATGACAGGAGACAGGGAAGCCTGCACTGTTAATCTGTAAACTGTCATAATTGAAGAGGAAACTCTCTTCAATGTTCCCAATATAACACCACCAGTGTTACGCCAATTAGGAGGGGTTGGGTAAGGAAAACAGAGCTTTGAAACCTTCATATTGAGTTGGTGTCTTTTGCATCAACTATCAGCAAGTAGGTAAATGTGAAACTATTTTTAAAGCTACTTTTTTCTTCTGAAATAGTTTGGCATGGGTTCTGAAGCTTAGTTGTTGAATAAAGAAACTTCCCAGCAACTGCCCTTTGATTACTTCTAAATGTAGGTTACAGCTGTTCTTTTGGGAAAGGCACATAGCTCCGCATGTGAGAAACTGACACCTTTTTCTCTCCTTTTCAGAGTATCTCCTCTACAGAAGTCTGAAATAGTAGACATGGTCAAGAAACACGTCAATGCCATAACACTTGCCATTGGGGATGGTGCCAATGATGTAGGAATGATCCAGACAGCTCACGTTGGAGTGGGGATCAGTGGCAATGAGGGCATGCAGGCAACCAATTGCTCGGATTATGCCATTGCACAGGTCAGATGCAAGAATGAACAACTGCCGTATCATCTTGTGAGAAATGCACTGTGCAGTCATGGAGTGCTCGATGCCTTCTTCTAGCCTTCAAGCTAGAAGCATCTCTGATTGTTTGTTTCCTTCTCCAGGCAACTGTCAAGAACATATTTTGGATGTATTTTGGGGATTTGTTGTTATGATTTTGTATGCTTCAGGGCAAAGCTCCCCCTCTCTTCAAAGTTTTAGTTTCCTCCTGACAACTGTACAATATCTTGGTTCTTCAGTAATTAGGGGGAAGCACTTTCTGTAATGCTTGTGTTAATATGCTTTTAAGTAACTTACCTGTCTTGGTGCAAACTCTTCTCTTACCATGAGTAGGTATTATAATCAGGTATGTGAGAATTTGGCTGTTTGGCAGTTCTTAATTTAAGGCTTCTCCTCTATTTTTATTCCACCTCACCACTGTGTTGCATCCAAGAATTGATCACAGTTCTAGAGAGCTGGTCAGCATTTTCATTTTACATGGGTTATTTTGAATGTTATTTGGGTGAGTGCGTCCAAACTAGCCCAAATTCAGCACTGATTGCTTCACCTAAAAAGAGGAGTTAAAAGCCTTTTTTTGTTTGGTTGTTTTACTGAAGAAACCACGATTTAGAATCAAGACTTTGAAAGAAACGTAAGAAAGGAAAGAGATGCTTCAGTTGCTGGACATCTTCTGAATACTATTTACACCTGAGGTGCTCTGTGTAAGTGTTTGATACTGATGCAGGGGAAAACCACATCTAGCTGACACCAAGCAGAGACAATCCACTGTCTCCTCAGTGATGTCCTCCTTCAGCTGATGTTCCTTTCTGGCAGGGTGTAGGCAGATTTGTTCAACAAGTGACATGAAATACTACCATCTTTTGATAGCTTCCAGTAGCAGATGAGGTTTGAAAAGGCAGGGATAATGCTGCTGTATGCACAGATAACTGTTTATTGTGTTAAACCTGCTGAGAAGCAAAAGGGCAGTCTCACATTGCTGCTCTCTTCTGTGGTCCAATGAACCATACTTGGTTTCAGGTTTGAATAACTGAGACCTTTCACCAAATTTATCTTGAGAATTTTAGACAGTTTTACCAAGTTCTTCTGTCATAAGCAGTAGCATATTTCGAAGTACATCACCATATAGGAACTGCCATAACCATTGCCTCTGGTATTTTGTAATGACTTCTACATTTTAAATTTCAGTGGATTATGTATTGATTTGCTGTATAACTTAATGGAATGCTCTTTATTTGGACTTCCTCAGATCATTTATTACTTCTACTTTAGTAGCTAAGCATAAGCAGCAAGAGTTTTGCCCACAGAAGGCCCTACATACATAATTTCTTTTATATTGCAATAGTGTTAAATCTGGAGAATCAATTCCACGTTCGTGTGTTGCTTTTGCATTAAGAAAACCCCTTGTATTTGTTTAGTTGCTCTTGGTTTAAATTCCAGTCAGCAAGTTACTGACAATAACAATGATTCTTTTAAGTTCAATATGAAGTAAAAGCTGGTGACACCAGCACAGAATTGCAGCTTTCAAAAATTAGTGAAACACCGTGGAACTTACTTTTTGTGATTGTGTAGAAGAGTTTTGTGCTGACTGGATTGCAAAACATATAAAGAAATTCTTCTAGTAAAGGAGACTAATACTGTGTGGTAACAGGTGCTTTAAAAAAAAAAATAGTGTTCAAAAGAAAAACTTGATCTCCATGGAGTGTATTTCTTTCAGTGAAGACATACAACTCACACTGAAGTATTACTGTATGTGCATGCTTTGAAGGCAGAGTGTGTTCTTATTGAGTAATTTAAGATGACCACTATAATGTAGCATCTCATGTTCAAATGGTATTTCAAATGCAGTGGTGCCAGAAGTAGGCACTTATAGAAGAGAGAGTCTCTATGTAGACTCATTCAGGATTCCAGGGAGAATCAAAGCATAAACCAAACAAAAATAAAAAGCCAACTTGTGCCTGACTCCACACAAAATAGCTTCCACAGGTGCAGAGCATCTGTTTGAATCATCATTTTCCCTTGAAATGATACTGCACCAGTGACCTCTATTTAGAGAATTCCCAAATCAAACAACCTGTTTAGAGAGACAGTAGTAGACTTTAATAACTTTTTTTCTCAGTAAATAGCTTTATAATCTTAATCCAGAGAACATCTGGTGTCTAGGGAGTAATTCCTTTTCTTAACTAAGGATGCTTCTTTCTTCAACAAATGTTCTTGTTTCAGTTTTCTTCTTTGGAAAAATTGGCTTGTACTGTGGATGCATTTTCACTGTCTTAAAAACCCCCAACATTCCATCACCTCCTCCTTTAGTCAAGATAGCATCTAGAAGATAATCTCTGTATAGAAGAAGTTGTGCTAGGGTTGATACAGAGATGACTGTAAAACTTACACAGACTGTTTCACAGGTAGGCTGGCCAGATAGTTGTAATGTTCCGTGCTGATTTAAAATTCTATAAATATGGGAGTGTCTGAACAGGGGCAGTGTCTTGGTAGAGCCCCTGTCCGTACTGCTCTATGCCAGTAGCTGTACATTTGCATAATTTCAGCATCAAAGCAAGTTTAATTCTTTGCCACATCTTAATGGGACTCTTCACCGGTGTGAGCAGGCTTAGTGTGTTCTTTAGGCTCTGAGTATCTTCTTTGCTGTGCTCTGCAGTGCATTCATTTTTATGAGAGCACAGACAAGAGCAAGTAATGGTAGGATTTTTTGTTGCCTTGAGCTTCCAAGAATACTGCATTCAAGATGGTCACACTAGAAGAGCTTTGGGATGACTTGTAAGGACATCATGGCAGGTTTCCCATCGCCTTGGTTGTGTTTTGTTAGTGATTTTGGTAAGGAAAGTTTAGCTATCCTGCATATTAACTTGAGGCTTTAGGGGTCTGAGAGGTCAGCTACTCCCTTGGGCGTATCCCAGTTTTAGCTCTAGCTCAAGTTAAGCAGAGAACCGTGAAAACTGGTTCACTTTTGTTTTCTCTCCTTCTGTGCTGGCATATCCTAACAAATCTGAGTTGCTGATGCATGGGAGAGAGGCTGTCATTACCGGATTTGTGGTTCAGCGATTTCATTGCTGGAAAGCATGGGAGCAGAGCTGCCTCACAACAGTCCTAACTTATTACTGTAGCTCTAAATTTCAAATAAGTTTTGGTTAAAATAAATCATCTAGAATCTAAATTTAGCACGTCAAGCTTTTCCTGTCAAGTCTCTTTGTTGAAAAGGAAGCAAAGCAAATAATTACCTTTGTGTCCAAGATCCCTCCAGGTACCCACATGCTAAACAGTAAATAGTCATCGCTTTGAGCTGTCTGTAACTGGGCAAAAGAGGAATGCTCCTGGCCATAAAAAGGCTCACTAACAAAGCCAAGACTAGAAAATTATGCATTTCCCAGTCTGGATTACAACACTGGCTCCATAAAAGTCCATTTTCAAAAGTTCTGAATTTAAGCTCCATCTGAGGTTCAAACTAGCATTAAAAGGTACACAATTATACAGGATTCATTTACTTGCCCTTTTTGGCAAGTGCCCCTTGATTTATATAATATTTTGTGTAACAAACAATCACATACATTTTGTGTTATGTTAGAAAATGTTAATGTAAGTATCTATTCTCTATAAATGCATCTATTTTCCCACTTTTGTTCCTCTCGTGTGTGTTTTATTTCAGCTCAAGACAGTTTTAATTACTAGATTGTTCATTTTACACAGGGAAAGGAGATTCTGAGCCTTGTAAGCCCTCAAACATTGAATTTGCCATCAAAATAGTAATAACAAAGACTTTTTGCTGTTTAAAGCCACTTTTTAAAACCATTAGAAGTTTTGCTACAAAAAAGATTTTAGCTGTAAGTATTTTAAGAGTTGTTTTTTGCATATATCTTCTGTTAAGCTGTTTAAATATTGCACTTGGACAGATTTCATAGCTGATTTAAGGATATTTTTTTCCTGAGTTTGGTTGGAACCAATTTTCCTGAATTGGTTAACTTTCAACCAATTTTTTAGCAATTCTTCATATATGTAAGCACCTCTTTTCTGTCTTTCAGTTTTCCTACTTGGAGAAGTTGTTGTTGGTCCATGGTGCTTGGAGTTACAATCGAGTTACCAAATGCATACTGTACTGCTTCTACAAAAATGTGGTTTTGTATATTATTGAGGTAAGAGTAACTAAATGGATGGGTCTTACTGGTGCTTATTCCTTAAATCATGTCTTACAAGTAGAAAAGCTCACCCAAATGGATTGAGCTGAAAGGACTGACCTTTTTTTCCATGTTTAATAACTTAAAATTCAGTTTCCTGTCTCAAATCAGTTCACTTGAATCTTTTAGTGTTTGTAAAGAAAAACCAAGGGCTTTCGGTACTGTGAAGCTTTGGCTATGAGATGTCAAAGTACATTCCTTCTGTGCAAATGTTCTTAGTGAAAGCATCTTTGTATTTATGGAACCATTTCAATTAGTGCTTACATTTATAAAAACTTGAATTTGGGGGCTAAATTTAAATCAGAAGTTCATTCAATAGAATTTAATAGGCAAATAATAAACTATGCAGAACCGTAGCTGTTGCTTCCAAGTTACAAAGACCATAGCTTAGCTGGAACTGAAATTAGTTGGCCTTGTTTTTTGAAAAGAACTGACATAATTTTGTAAATGACACTCATTTACAAAATTAATCAGGTTATTTGATTTAATAATTAAGACGTAACTGTATTTTGAAAATAATTTGATAGAAGATGTCAAATAATGAAACTGGATTTTAAAGAGGTCGGAATACTGTTGCGACCATTGCATTTCAGCGTGCTTAGACAGGAACGTAGTTCTCGTGCTGCAGAATATAGTCTTGAATGTAGGATGTATCAGGAAGGGATTTTTATAATGCGCTGTTGCCTACTTAGGTTTAAACACTCAAGGAAGTTAAAGTCTGTGGTTTGATCAGTTGAGTATCAAGTGATCATTTGGTACAGCAGTTTCCACCATGTTCAGCGGTTTTATGGATATATGTGGATATATATTAGATTTTCTATTTCTCTGTACAGTTGAGCAGCCATGAATGAGGTTAACAGATAAGAAAATTACAAAATTTATAATTAGGCAAATAGTTATTACAGGAGATAGTGGGTGAGTAATATTTTGCTATTCAGTAAGTCTTATAATGGCAGTGTGGTCAGTATACCTGACTCCATCAGGATTTGATCATCTTCTATGTATGATGTTAGAGAACAAATATTCTCCACTAACTTGTTCCACTTTTCCTGTGTTATTTCTGAATTAGCTGTTGTCTGTTAAAATTACAAGGCACTTTGGTCTACTGCAAGAGAATTATCATCTACACCATGTTTTTAGTAAAGGTTTTTATATGCTGTTGGAGATGACAGTAATATTTGCTATTGTGCAAAAGAAATATAAATAACTTTAAAAAGAATTCTTCTAGTGTGTTTCTTACTGAGCATAGCTGGCAATTGTTGGGATTTTCCCTGAATTTTTCAGAAATTGTTCAACAGCTTCATGATTGCCTTCCAGGATTCTTTTCTCTATTTGAAAATTAGTTTTGGAAGTCCTGTTTCTAGCTTATTATTGCACCATGTGTCTTTGCTTCTTTTACTATAGTCTGACAAGTAAATTAAGTTCTGAATCAAATGTTGTATGGCAAAACTGTGTCTTCCCATATGAGCAGCTGTGCAAGGGGTTGAATACAAGTGAAGTTCTCTGGGACCTCCATCCTGAGGTAGCTTAATTATTTTACCATAGGGTGGAATTCTATTATCCAGATATCTCTATATGATTCATAAAATCCAAGTCTGCTCTGAGAATATTAGGTCAGAGGTTCTCTCCACTGTCTTAGTCTGTGTTCAGTTCTTTCTGCATACTGTCCTGAGCCAAATGAGCTTTTGTGTCTCCTCATGTCCGTGTCTGAGGGTGAGTCAGTTCCATCCAACACCTGAGCACTGAAAAATGTCTTACAAGATGTAGGCCTGCACCTTTGTTACTCTCTGTGTTTGTGCTGCATAGAAGTTGGGAGCAAGTTTAAGGCTTTAAGGGAGATGAAGTGACAGAAATAATTTTGTAGTCCTGCAGCAATGGGAAGAGCTCAATTTAGTTTTTCCTGGTGAGTTTCCTTTACTAGCAGCCTTAAGGAACTTCCCCTCCAAAACTGTATAAAAATAGCCAAATTGCCTGGAAACCCAAGAGACAGCAGTTCTGGTATCCTAGGGTAGAGAGAAGAGATCTTTAATTCCCTCCTTAGCTTTACACAAAGAAAGAGAGGTTGTTTTGTGTGTGTGCTGTGAGGCTTGGCAGTGCTGACAGTTTGTGGTATGGAAAGATGCTCATGAAAGAGATGCTTCAGGAGGGAATAAATCCTTCAACTTGAGAAAATGGTAGTTAAGTGCCCAGCACTTCTGCACTGTTGCTTGTGCATATGGTATGTTCCTGATTGCTTCCTAGTACTCTGGAGAAGTTTAGTATTTACCTGTACTTTCTGCTTGGATCTGTGGTGTATGGGGAATATTCTTTTAGCATCATAATGAAACATGGATTTGAACTTTAGCTACTTTCTAAGTATCTTCTGAAGAACTGTAGTGAGTAAATATTTATACAGTTGAATGAAAAAGCACATCATGAATATGACTGCCAGTTATACCTTTGTTACTGTATCTGTTTTGTTTCAATGAAGTTTTGATGCTTGAGGAATAGATATGGTAAGCCTTATATAAATGGCTTTTGCAGCAGTGAGGCACTGGGGCTATAATAACTTTTATTTCCTGATACTTTGCAAATACGAGAGAGAAGGAAGAAATGGTGGTCCAGCTTGGCACGCAGAACATCTGGACACAACTTGCAGAGGCATGCAAGTTAATGCATTAAGATTAAACTTAATTAAACAACTTTCTTCTCAGTGCTTGAGATGAGCATATTGCTGTCTCTTTTCATCGCATCCCAATGTTGGTGTACTAAAACCCCTCATACACTAGAAGTTCATCTTGATATCAGTTGTGTACTCTTACACCTGGAGGATCCAAAGTGTTGCATCTCTGAAACATCAAATTTTATCAGCTTTTTTTTTAGGTTCTGGGTTAAAATACAGAATTCAGGGTTTTGTAGGAGGTATACTCAGGCAATTGTCATAATGGGCTTTACTCCTAAGAGATGGTATGGGGTTAAGGCTGTTGCTTACCTTTCTGCACTGGCTGATTCTTTGTGGAGACACCGGGGCCCAGGAACTGTTTTCAGCGGCTTTGATGACTGAGATACGTGCCCATATTGAGGTAGTTCCATGCAGCTAGAGAGGTGGTGTAGCAGAAGGCAGGCCTTGTGGTTTAGTGATTGCAGGGGAAAGGGAGATGAGAGTGTATTTTCCCCTCTCTCTTGAAAAGGCCCTCCTAATATTTTTCAAGAGGTGAATTTCAAATCAAAGTAATAAAGTTTAGTGAAGTCTGAAAAGATTTTATCTTAGCTTAAGAGCAGGAAACTCTATGTTTCTCTTCTTTCTTTGGCCTGGTCTCTCCTTTACCATTTCTTCATCATTGTCCTCCTGTCCTTCTCTTGATTTCTCCCCTTGATTTTTGAAAATAGGAAGCTAAGTGAAGTATAAATAAAAAGCACGAAGAGAAGCAGGTCCTGGAAATTCAAGTCCTTTTGGTGTGATTCTTAGCCTGATTCCTGAACACCTGTATGTTACTGTTGCCGGTGTGCTTCAGGGTATAAAGCTGAGGTTCCCTTGCTCTCTTATCAAGAGGGGTGCAGAGTCTAGCCTTCCCATCCACAGAGCTGGTTGACAGATTAATTGCTGCTTCTTCCCCACTCCTGACTATCCATGCTGGGTCTGTCCTAGTAGTGGCAGGGGAATCAACATGGAAAGCTACCAAGATGGCTGCAGGGATGAAATGCAAATATCAAGCCCTCTCTTTGGTGTCCATTCCTGTATTCCCCATGTCTGGATGCACTAGCAGTGTGCACTAAATCCATTTCTAAGGAAAGGCAACCATTCAGCATCATCCCGAGACAGAAGATCAGTGACAGACTTTTGGCTTTTAAAGATTTGACAGACAAATACCTGGGCATACTTACAAAATACCATTTCGTTCAGTAACTTATGTAGCTGGCTTCAAACTGAGTAGTGAAATGAAAGATCTGTTTCACATCTGTTGAGCAGATTAATTTAACTGGAGATGGTATGAAGTTGTCCTGTTGACATCAGACGTTTGAAATATAGCTGATTTCAAATGTAAAAGAATACAGGAATGTTGCTTTCATGTCATGCTCCGAGAAGTAAAAACACAGCAAGATCAAAGGTGGTATCAGAAATACCAGGTAAGAGTTCAAGACCTTTGGGAATGGTTCTGTGGAAACAGTAGCATGGAAGAGATCTTTCAGGCCAACTCAGTGTGCCGGCAAAATGTGCTCAGTACTTCACTGGAGTATGTTGGTTTTTTGAAGCATACATCAATATGAAGCACTTTTTTATTATATATTGCTGAATGAGTCAGGGGTGGGGATAGATGGCCCCACTGGCAAGGTCTGGCAGTGTAGGGCCATGACAGGGAAATGAATGGCAAGTGGAAAGGGGAGAGTATAATGTACATACCCTGGTTGCCGCATTGTTTTTATTTTTGCTTTACCAATCCAGAGACAAATTGTAAGCTTAGGTTAGAAAGCTGTTTCTTTGTAGATGCTGGAAGGGGAATCTAATGTGTGAGCAGTGTTAAACGAGATAGATGTGCTAAAGAGCAAAACACCAAGATTATAATTTTTCTTCTAGAGCTGAATTTTCAAGTTTCAAAGGCTCTGAGTAAACACAATACCTAGATAAACATGCTTTTTAATAAGAGGTCATTTTGTGAGTCAGCAAGGTCTGGAGAGCTGTTAAGTGCTCCACATACTCCTAGTGGTCACCACTTCAGACGAGCTGATAGCACAGGCTGCAAAAGCATGTCATGTTGCTGCATAAGACCTTGCATTTGTTTTTCTTGTTTTCATGCTTTCCCATCCAACTCAACAGGTGTTTTAAAAAATATGGAAAGCAGACATAGGAATTTTAACTCTCTTCTCCAAATGGTATGCGGAAATGAGTGTATCTGATATGGTACTAAAAAATATACAGCTCTAATGCTTCTGTGTGCTTATCCCTGATTTATGTAATCAGACTTTTACCTACATCTCAATGCTTTCTGTTTCCAATTGATTTTGCCACTCTTAGGTTACAGTCAGGCAATAGAAAACCTTAAGTATGGGGATTTTTGCTGTAATTTGAGGACTGAAGTGCTATAACTGCTGTCATATAAAGCAACTTTCTTTTAAGATAAGAGCAGTCTTTTCCTCCAGTGTTAAATTAAGAATAATAACATCTGGCTGCAAAACTTTCTAACAAGGATAACAAGAATACAGGCAGCTAGCTGCCTTGTCTTCTTATTCAAATTATTCAGTTGCCTGTTCAAATACTTCAAATGCCAGTAGGCATTTAATAATCATTCTTTCTGTGCATGTACTTGGTGTGGTACGCTTAGCACAATGCTCTTATCATGGAGAAGCAAAGAAGGAATGTGTGTGTGACTTCCATTTTGTATCATTTGGGAATCTGGATTTGGATTCTCACAAATCCATGCATATCCTCTGTAGACAGGTGCTTTAGGTAGATAAAAGGTAGGATTTGGAGTCCTTAAGATTGGTATCAGGTTTAAATTAGGTGCCTGAGAGAAATGTATGTAGTGTCTGTGTAAATAACTTTTGGGTGCTCTGCGCTCATAGAGAACAGTATGGGACGGGACCTGCAACATCAGCTGTCTAAAGCAGCAGTATTGAGAGGTCTGTGTTAAGGTAACTGAATCCTATCCAGAAAAAGAAACTTTCTTGTCCTGTTCTGTTCTTATTTGTTTTTGAAACATGTAAGATAAGAAATCCAAAGTCTCAGCTCGGGTAATGTTAATCAGTTCAAAAAATGCAGAGTATTTATGGAGGGTATCATGCAGAACTTCGAAGACATGGAAAGCATGGAAATGAATGCAGTGTGAGGAACAAAGCTTGTGAAACTCAACATCGTCTCTTGATAATTTGTGGAAAAACAGGTCTTACATATGTGCTTATTTTTCTCTTGCACTGTTCATCAGCCTCATACACAGGTTTAAGATGGAGAAGACCTAGGGCAGCACAGAACACTATTCCCTTCCTGCCCACCAAAAAAACTGATCACAGGCTCTAATTCAAGAAAACATTCTTTAGTAACAATAGTTAGAGGAAACAGATTCTACAAGGAGCCTGCCAAAGTTCTTGGAATATTATAAAATACAATTTGCCATCCTAATCCAAAATTGTCCAGATAGTGCTTTGCTTTTGGTTCTTAAAAATATATCTAAATTCTTTACCATACCTGGTTTGTATGCTGCTACTGACAATTTATTTCAACCCCCTCTTGTCTGAAGAAATTCAGCATTGTATATAGGCTGATCTCATCAACTTTAATCCATGATTGACTTCTTGTTTTTTAGCTTCCTAATTGAGCATGTTAATCCCAAGAGTTTCCAAGGAATCAGTCACAAAGATAAATCCATGCTAATTTTTCTTCCTTTTTGTAGTGCTATGCACTGCACAGTGAATCATGAGAGAGAGTCCATCTTCCCTGAAAGCCAAATTGACCTAGCTATGTAACGGCTGGGTTTGATTTTTTTCCAAGCATGACAGAAACTATCAGCATTGCTCTGAATTTGTGAGGACTGCCTTGATTACACCCTACAACCAACACAACCTGTATTTTTTTAACATTCCAGGTATTATAAATGATAAATCAGGTTCCTTTGCATGGTCTCAAAATCGCTAGATGAAATGTCCATCAGATTCAGTACACACTGCAGTAGATTACTTCAAGAAGAAATCTACTCTGATACTTTACTGGACACAAAGTATGTTGAGTGCTTGGATCAATTTGTTGTGTACATTTACATAAGAGGTATATGAAAGGCACAGTGATTTTTTTTCTTGGTAAAATGTATGCTGAACTTGGTGTGAAAAATCTTAAATTCATAATTTGGTGGGCCTGTAACAAAGCAGTGGCAATGGAGTTCTCAAAATTTGAGGTCATTCAATGCAAAACATTGAGTCATCTCTAGAGCAGTGTGTTCTTCAAAGCCAGAATCCTGTCATCAGTAAATGTTTTTTCAGTTTCACTATGTCACCAATAAAAATACAAGTTCATGTTTAGAAGAGAAATAGCCTAATGTGAAGAACCTTTTACTAGGGAAGCTAAACCTATATTGTGATTGTTAGGAAAATCCAGGCCTAGGTTTTTTCATCACAAAACCAGCTTTGAATTTCAGGAGTTCATTGTTGTTAATTTCAGCCCAACTTTTCCTTCCAAAAGCTTAACATTTTCATATAAATTGTAACTCCTCTGATGGCTTTGAGTATTGACCTGAAAAACATTGACTGCTCTGACTCAGTATTGGATAACCTGTTGTTTTAATAAAAAATATTTTAAAATAAAAAATACTTTCATCTAGGCTAATTCAGTACATATGCCATTACTTGATGGTATGGAGAAGGCTAAATTTCAAATTTGTATTGATGTTAAAAATGCAAATAAACTTTATCATGGAATTTAGTTGCGCTTAGCACTTGCATGCTGAGTTTAGCAATGTGTATATGCTGTGGTGCACTGAAGGGGGTGCTTTTGAGAGAGTTTTTTTAAAATCCAACACTACAGATACGTAGATGTATATATAGTAATACAGCTACTCACAAATATATCCTTTGGGCCTATGCTGGTTTTCTTTATATCTGGCCTATACCCCTATAAATGGACTTCCTTTAGCAGAGACATTCCTCATCTGCCTGAGAATAACTGAGAGGAAAGTAAGGTCCTAGGCATATTTCATATGTGGAACGGGGTTTTTTGTCTGTTTGGCTTTTTGCTGGATAAGCCATAAGGGTGTCATGCTGAAGATGTGAGGTTTCTGTTTTAGCTGTACCTCATTGCTCTAAATAGCAATCTTCAAAATGCGTTTCTACAGCAATTTTACTTGCTTTTTGTAGAATCATAGAATATCCTGAGTTGGAAGGAACCCACAAGGACCATCAAAGTCCGGCTCCTGGCCCTGTACAGGGTATCCCCAAGAGACACATATGCCTGGGAGTGCTGTCCAAACACTTCCTGAACTCTGTCAGGCTTGGTGCTGTGACCACTTCCCTGGGGAGCTGTTCCAGTGCCCAAGCACCCTCTGGGTGAAAAACCTTTTCCTAATATCCAACCTACACATCCCCTGACACAACTTGATGTCATTCCCTCGGGTCCTATTGCTGGTCACCAGAGAGATCAGTGTTTTTGAGAGTGGTAATACCCAATGCTTACAAAGGAGGCTGAGGAGCCTGGCCCCAGTCGCTGCTGACAAATTGGAGCAGTGCGTCTCCTTCTCCTATTTAGCTTTGAGGCACTGGCGTTAAAATGGCCATTTAAGTGTGTGTGTTCTGTGACTTAATACAGCTTGGAAAACTTTAGTCTTCCAGGGGAGAGAAAAGTAGAATTATTTCTACTCAATTAGCTGTATCTGCTGCAGTTAAACTCACATGTTATCCTAGTATTTAAAAACACTGCTTAGCCTAGGTGTGAAAAGGGGGTTGCTGCAGTTCTTTTTGCATAGCTCTTTGTAAAACGTTTTTCAGAGTGACAGAGGGTTTGGAAATGTTGCAGACAAGGTATAACGCTAATTCACAAATCATGCTTTTGTGCGATTTCACAATGTGGAATTTAGCTTGGCACCCACTTTTGGAAATGTGTGGTGCAGTGGGACTGTGAGCAGTCCCACTGAAGTGACTGAATAGTAATTGCATTTTCTACTTTCTGGGCAGTTGTTTGGAAATAGAATGAGTTTATTTGTTCCAAGCCATGTGCTAGAATATTGTTGTGTGAGCACAAGGAGTGTGCTGGTCTGTGTGGGCTGCATTTCCCTTGCCTGAACTGAGGTCTGCCTGGCTGCCAGCTGCTTGCCAGCAGTAAGGTCAGGCTACACAGCTTGGTATTTTCTGAGCATAAGAGACTTGATCGTAACACTGAAACATTCTATCTTGTGTAGATTTTTGTAATCTTGAAGCATTTTGCTCATACTTTGCCTCCTTGTTCTTGGCAAGTTGAGCAAAAAAAGCTAATTTTACCTGAGCTCCTGTCCAACAGTAGTCTCACTGGCAATGTCTCCTTTCTGATTGTTGATAAGGGCATTTTTCTGGCATCTTTGGAGGCACCACTGGAGTGTGTTTCTAAAGGTCAAATTTTCTAGTGAGTCCTTTTCAGTACAGATGCATGCAATCAATGAATTAATAACTCCTGGTGTCTTAGTACCACTTCACAGACAGCCCCAAAATCCTTCTGAGTGCTAGCTCAGGAATGTTGGGTCACCAGATTTTTGGAATATAAAATTTCTTTCCAGTATCTGTATGTGGTAGTTTTGCCTGGCCCAGTTTTTGCCAGTGAACAGGGTGGGGTACAAAGATGGCTCCTGCATGTCCTGAGTAAAGATTCTGGAAATTTTCCGCCATGTCCAGCAGAGCCAGTCTCTGATGGCTGTAAAATGATGGACAGGCTGCTGGTAAAACCTGGGCCAATTAGAGATGTTAGTTACGCCTCTGTGAAAACATATTTAAGAAGAAATCAAAACAATGTGAGCACGCACTTCTTTTTAGCCAGAGAAGGAGGAGGAGGAGGAGGTAAAAATATGTGAGGGAGAACAACATGGAGGCACCAAGGTCAGTGGAGAAGGTGGGGGAGGAGGTGCTCTAGGCGCCAGAGCTGAAAACCCTCTGCCAGCCGTGGTGAAGACCATGGGGGAAGCAGGTGGTCTCCCTGCAGCCCATGGAGTCCAGGGGATGCAGAGAGCCCCCCACAGCTGTGGGGAGGTGCCCACGCCAGAGGAGCAGGTGATGCCTGCAGGAAGCTGTGACCCAGTGGGAGTCCCAGAGACTGAGAGTTGCAAAAGCCTTGCAGGAGAGAGAAAGGCCTTGCTCCCGGGATGGAAACAGCCTGACCTGGGCTTGGAATTCTGCAGCCTGGAGAAAATCTCGGACAGCAGCAATCGGGTGGGGCTGCTCGTGAGATCAAACCCACGACACTGTATCATGAACTGAGCTGGTCCTGATTATTTTGAGGTTTCTTGGGTTTATATGCTCATGACCCAAAGAAGCTAGGGCAGAGAACAAATTTAACTGGATACAGATTCCATTTTTAAATGCTGCTAGAAAATAATTTTGCCATTTTACTTAGATGAGCACTAATGATAAAAATACCTCCATCCAGTTTCACTAATTAACCACTAGAGATTGTTTTATCTTGGGATGCATAAAAGGCATCTGTAACCTAGTTTAAGCGCATGTGAAGGATTTAAAATAAAATGTATCTTAGTCTGTCAAAGAAAAAATCTAGAGTATCGGTTTGGACTGTTTGTTTGCCCAAGTTCATGGTATTGAACCAAATTTTTTTACTATGGCAGGGTCAGAGGTAAGAACTGTACCATATTTTCCACGATCAGTATGCAGAGTAAATCATGAGGAGCATAGGGGGTGCTTTCAAACGTGCTGTTACAACCTCTTCTGCTGTAAAACCAGTCAAACCAGTGGTTTGACAGTATTTGACCCAAGGGATATCTGCCCTGCAAGGAGATAGAGATCTGTGGCAGGGACATTTAAAAAAGTGTTATCGCTCAGTGCCCTTGAGAGTCTTCTTTCCTGTGTGGGAATCCTGTGTCACTGAACTGAATAGGCATTGGGAGGCATTGGCCTGTGTGACAGCACACAGCAGGTCTAACAGCTGTGAGTAACCTGTCCAATGCAGGTTATCTTTTCATCGTGTGCTGAGGTGTTGAGTCCATGCAGATAGCTATGACTATTGATAGGCTTTTGGTTATTTCTGTGCTCTAGAGAGTGTGTAATTGCTTTTTGTAACTCCTTACATCTACTGTATCTCTTGTCAACAAAACCATTTAGAACATGTTAAAATGCACTAGAAATAGCAAATTATGCTATTTATTGATAGTGTTACTTCTGAGTTATCCACTCTTCGTTACTGAGATGTCAAAAATTAGTCAGTTGTAGCTCCTGCCCTTGATATTCCATTGATAATTCATAATGTTGTCTGTTACTTCTCTTCCTCATTATTTTGAACCTGATTCTTTTTGTGAGCCATTGCAATTTGAGTGTAACTGCTGTGAAGTTAAGGCATCCTGGACCAGTGGTTGTTTTGGTATTTCTGAGCCAGGATTCACAGCCCAGTGTAATGAGGCCTGTGTCAGACAAGGAAGAGGAAATTCAAGGCTAATACTTAAAGACTGAGACAACCATCTTCTTAACACATTTGTGGGTATTCTTGAATGTGGAATATAAATGTCAGTAATCATGGGCTTAAACTAAATCCCCAAAACTATACCCCAAAAGGCACAGGGGCCCATTCTGCGGAAAAACAAGAGCTAAGTGTTCTTCATGCGTGTTTGGGTGTGTGTTACAATCTGTTCCATCAAGACAAAGACTTGAAGAACTGGTGGCTTCCTGCTTTCACAAGAGTGAAGAAGGTCAAAACTTGGTCTGCCAGCTTTTAAACGTGACAGAATTATTTTGCTTGCTTTCTTCTTGCTCGATTTCTTTCCTTAATTGCTTTTGCATGGATACATTTGGAAAGCAAGGAGATGGAATATATTAGCCTTAGCTTCTGCAAGGATTCAGTGAAAGTATACCTGTTTTTGCATGAACTGCATAAATACTGTATATGTTAGAAAAGGAATCCAATAGTGTGTGTTCTCATCCAACCCCAAATAATGATGTCTTTGTTAGTAAATGACAATGCAGATTGATTTTGTTAATGGTAACTGACTAAAATACATAGACAGCTCAATAGTAGTAGAAGCTTAAACGTTCAGTAGACATTAACACCTGAACCTCTCAGCCTTATTTCTGATGATGGTTCCTGTCAAGTTCAATTTTGGTAGAAAAGTAAGTCTCCCTTTTCATTTTGCTAGCAGTGTCTTGACCTTTTCTCCCTTTTGTTGCCAAGGAGTGACAGGTGTCTGGAGCAGCTAAGCAATGTGACACTCATCCCGTGCTTTGTGTCAGCTGGTGTTCATTAGCCTTAAAAATGACATGTGGGCTTGTACTATTTGGAAATGTGTTTATGCCCATTAGTATGTGCTAATTAATGGACAGTATGGGGATAGACTGTTGAGTTGCTCTACTTTCCCCATTTCTCTTTTGTTTACTGTTGTTGTTGAATATGTAAATGTATCATATCTAGGAAATTTCAAGCTGTGACTCCTGTAGTGGCATTATTAGTCCTTGTTTGCCTGCTGCAGTCTGTAGTGGTGGTACCATGGTGTTACCATGCTCTTGCAGTAGGTCCAGCAGCTTTCTCCACTGGGAGCTTTGTGCAGTACTCACATCCAAGGTGCAGCCTCCCTCGGAAAGTCCTAGTCCCTCATGCTGTGTCATGGATGATGCTATACCTGTCACTGGGCTGTGCTTTCACCCTCACTTGTATCCACAACTGGGCTGCGCTTTAATCCGACATTAATGAGCACTGCCATTAAAAAGGGCAGTTTGGTCTTCATGTCTCCTTAGGGGTGTGTTCTTTCCTCTCTTTCTTAACGAGGCATTAGTGTTTGCACAGCTGCAGGATGGGCTCTTTAAGGTTAGAATTCAGGCAGATGTCATTCCTGATGTACCCAGGAGTCCCTGGGCAAGAGAAAGGACCAGCTCTTCTAACAGAGGTATAGACTTTTGTCAGACTTCACATATTATTTTAGTAAGCTAGGATGGGAGCTTTTGCTTATGCTTTTGTATATCTGCAGAAAAGACAAAAAATTTGGAGAGGTGGGGCAAATGAAGGACATGAATTAGTGTTCATTATATCCCTAGTAATCTCTCTGGCATAACTGCTTGGGGACTTAAAATGAACCAATTTTTCCCTTTTGGGCTGTGTGGGTATCCGTTAATCAAAGACAATTCCAAACACAGACTTGGGGAAGAAGAGGGAAGGAAGTTGAAAAGTGGTAGTTGATCCCAAAGACATACCTGAACAAAAAAACCTTTCTCAATGTCAGTCACTTGTTATTCATGTACATAAAGAAGCTGTGGTCTCTCAAAAACTACAAATGCATCACAGTCTGTCGTTTTAGCAAAATGTATGCACAATTACTGGATTTTATGGTGTGTGATTTCTGGGGTGTATGTATGTGGAAATCTTTAAGAATGTGTGTTAGGCCATCTGGGCAACAAGGAGGAGCTGGTTTGTGCTAAAATACAAGCTATTTCTGCAATGGAGGAGTGATAAAATGATAGCAGAGAAAGTTCTGGCAGACTTTACTTCTCTGGAAGCAGTTCCTACTACTTTTTAAGCAGCTCCTGATTTATGCTGAGTTGAAACAAGAAGGTGGGAGCCATAAATCTAGGGGAAGAAGCAGGAATGTTACCTAAAACCAGGATAGTGCTTCAAGGGATGTGAGATGTGAGAGTTGCCATTCTCTTCAAGCTGACTGATACTGCTGAGAAAGCATTGTAGGAAAGCATGAGAATGAAAGTGGAACATTTTAAAATATGGATTAGGATTGGAAATCCATATGTATTTGGCTTTTGGGAATGTAAAAAGTTACAAGTAAGCCTGGCAAACCTTCCTTTCTTGGACTTGGTGAAGGAAGGGGAGTGTGTGCTGGTGGTCTGTGAAGGGTCTCTGTGGGGTTTGTAAAGCCCAGTTTGGGGAGGGGGGGAGGGGAGGTGGCGTTTGGATAGTCACAAAGCTCTCCCTTTTGACTTATCTCCCTTCCTGAGGAGAATGACTGTTGTCTCTTCAGCAATGAAGTCATTACCTTGTTTGCATTATAAAAAGGGTAACATGTAGAATAATGCAACTTTTAGTGAGCTGATTTTGACACCCAAATACATTGCTGCTGCCTACAGGTTTCTGATGATTGTTACTTATTTCTGCTCACTATTAAGATAACCATGCTCACTGAGAACTACTCATGAGCATGAAAGTCTGTCTGCCCAAAAGCTCGATTTTATTTTATTTTTTATTTTTTAGTATGATTTTGTTCCCCACAGAGCAGGTTGTCAGATCAGTAAATTATGATCTCCGGAGAGCTCTCTTCTTGAGAAACTCAGCACAATTCCTCTGGTCATTGCCTGTCACTCTTCATGTAGCTGACTGCATCATAGTCTGAGTGTTGGTGACTGACTGGTTTCTTGGGTGGGTGTTTTGGTTGTGTTGATTGAGTCTGTCTTCCTACTTGTTTTCCTGGTGTGTCAGTGGGGAATCATGTCATGAGAAGTTTCAGGTGCTCCCTTTACCCACACTGGTATCCACTTGAGATTCATTACTAAATTTGTTACTCCTTTCTTAAAAAAATGCAAATCTGCACATTTTTATTGCAGCCCCAAAGCAGCCATAAATGATACAAATTCTGGCTACAATAAACTCTACTTGGGGTTGTGTGCAAGCCTGTGGTTAAATTTCTCATTTGTGAGGAAAGTTGCTGCTGCATACACTTCTAAAATATAAAGTCTAGCAATACTCCTACATCTGCTGTCATGTTAAAAATAATGAAGATAGATAAAACTTTAATTATCATAGTTCTGCATTTGGAGGTATAGCTGGAAGCCACTCTGGTGGGTAGCAAATGTCTGCTCTCTTCTGTTTGAACAGAGGCAATTACTATTTAATTCTAATAAATGGGGACAAACAGATCTTCACCTGCTGGGCTTCACTTATTTCCTCCTACTCCACTGGCATCAGTCACATAAACTCTGTAGTCAGTATGTATCTCATTTCAAAAAGCAGTCTTGACAGCCAACTGCCTGCTTAACAGTATATGAAGAATGAGATCCTAGAAGATGGCTGTTGTATTGCATTTAAATAGCTCCTACTTCCATTGCAAATATGAAATCCTCCTGGCCTTGTCTTGTGGAGTTTGTTACTGACAGCAGTCTCATGAGATAATGCTGTAAAAGGTAAAATTTAAAAAGGTCTTATTAACTTTTGTCAAAACTTGCAGAGCTGGTGTAGATTTTGAGGGTTGTACATTTTCCCCACTGGGTGCCTGGGTCGTGCAGCAGTGTCCCCAAAATCATGAAGTATCTGTTTTTGCCAAACTGTTCTAGGAAGTCCTGAAAAATAATTTGGGGTAATACCCAAATTGTTCAGGTGCTCACTGCTGTATCCTCTGAGACTGATTGTAACTACATCAGAGAAGAAGTAGAGGTTTAAGGCATTGTCGTAAAAATGCATGTGTTGTTTTGTAGCACTTGTAGGTTTTTTCCTTCCAAACCATTAAAGGCTTCCTTTTAAATTGAATCTGCATGTTTGTATGTGCACCACCTAAAGGTGTCTTGCTTTACCAGCCATAAAAATGTTTAATGTCTGCTGTAAAGCAGAAAGGTACCTTTTAAAAGTTGTCAGTCACTGCTGTTCCACTTCCTATGTCGGGGAAGAGGAGCAGTGAGTTGTTGTAGTACCAAAATGAAAACAGACTTATAGGTTTCTCTTTACTGTTTCAAACAGCTGGAAGTCCAGCACAGTTCCATTTGAGAATTAATAGCTTAGCATATTCTATTAATGATTAGTTAATTTCAGCTATTTCCTGAAAAGTATTTTGAACTGAATCCCTTGGATGCACACATCTCTTTGTATCCTTGATGTATTTCTCAAAGAGGAGCTATTTCTATGTTTGCATTACTCTTGCCTAAACCTGCTCCCAAACTATTTTGAAATCCCCATTGTATGTACAACAGGAGACTATAGTTGCAATGTGTCAGGCTTGGTAATTCCCAGTATTCCTCATCTTTAAAAGAAATCAGTTGCTAATGAAAATTTAAAAGGAATAGAGTAGAACAAGGGTATTGCAGTTAATATTTTCAGTATTTCAATTTGTGGTGGTTGTTACCCAAAATCTGAAACAAGAATTATTTACTAAATTTTATAATGTGAATAAAATCTTCTAAATTATATCTGTAGCCTTAGGAAAATTAATCTGATACAGTCAAATGAATTGCTCCTGTGGTGTGAGTATAAAATGTTCCTGCTTGGTGTTGCTGAAAAGGAAGTTAGAAAATTCAGCCATTGCACTGTTTCCTTTTTTCCTAGAATGACAGCTTTTTGCAGCTACAAGTCATTTATGGTTGCTTGTCCATTGTACTGACACCTGCTTTACGACAAAAAGGTCAAGAAGAGCTTGAAGATACTCCATTTTGGTTTCTTCTAGGAAGTATGCATGGTTTTGGGATGACATTGATTTAATGTTGAAAGTCAAGAGTTTTGTTGAAAGGCCATCTTGTTGGTAGGCACAAGAAAACTGACCCTCAGTACCCTTTGTTCTCTGTTTTCTCCCTTAAATTAGGAGGAAAATGCTATAGTTATTGTTTGGGGAAGAACTGGGGCAGTTTCATACTTTTTTCAAATTGCTGTGCACTGGTGACACATTATTTCTCAAAGCTGTTTGCCTGTCTCTCTAACCTGTTTTTGGACATGTACTTAAACCCAGTCTCTTTCATAAAGAATATAAAACCCTAGTGCACCTGAATATTGGAAGATCTTATCCCATAGTGTTTCAGCACACCACATGATTTAATCAATAATATCCAAAACTGAGAGCTAGGGAATTCCTGAAGGATGACAGATTGTCATTAGGGGTGACACAGGATGTAATATGTGTGCATTTTCAGTAAGAATGAGTCTCTTTAGAGCCCGGGGAGGTCTTAGGAAATGCAGCAGACTTGAAGAAGATGCCATTCTGGCTCAGCCCTACAGAAAGGTAAGCTCATTGTCATGCCTGTGATAGTCTCTATCATGTTAGTGCTGGTCAGGATCAGGAGGATCTCTAAACTTCTGGAGGGTATTTTCTAGGGGGTCATGGCTTTTGTAATTATTACATAGATTATGAATACAATTCAGAAGTGTAGCTTATGCTTCAGTAGTGTTGGTGTACATGTCAATCTTTCTTATATGAAGGAAAGGCAGCCTTGTGCTGCGGTTGTTTGTTCTCTAAAGTTATTCCTGCTCTCCTACCACAGGTGGTCTTTTTTCTTCACATTATTTATGTGTTTTCTTGTCTAGGCTTTCCTGAAATGAATCTGCTTATGTCGCTTGCTCTTTCTCTCAGAACTTGTCACAAACTTAAGTGTTTACATGGTGTCTTGTATCATTTATTTCTGTAAAATAGGAGAATTGAAAATGTGAAAGTGAGTCTTCCTATTCCCCTTTACTTTTCTGCGGCAATGCCACTGCAGAATTGAGATGTTAGAGTGAAGTCCTGATTCTTTACTGGGTTTAATCGCTTTGGACCTGAAGTCAGATTTGCAAACTGTCAGCTGACTGGGGTGGGCCCTTGCTTTGGCAAACAATTCATAAACTCAGAAAGGGAAAGATTAACACTCATGCTTAAAGAAAATAGAAGAAAGTAAGAGCATCTGTATTTTCAGCTATTTGAAAATATGAGAATGCAGTAAAATTTTTCTTATAGCTTATCAACAGAAATATAGCAAAATTATTAAATACCTTGTAAATTATTCATGTAATGTATGGTTCTCTTTTTCCTTCATGTTTGATTTACGGCATGGCTTTCCAATAGAGATGTGTGGTGTGTAATATAATATATATGCTGAAGTTTTGATTTGAACCTGAATAACCTATATTAAGTTTGATCATGTGTGGGTATTAAAATGGTTTACAGTAAGTAGTAATCAATCATAATAAATGGCACATGTTGATACCAAGTTGTAACTCTGCTCAGTGCCCACAGCATTATTCTGATTTGGAGTAACCCACTGCAGTTAAATGGAGCACATACACACAATGGGCTGAATTTAATTGCCTGGCAGTTTACTGTTTGGTGTCATGGTACTACACAAGGTCAGAGCACTGGAGTGTTCAAAAAAACCGAGGTGTCTAAAGTTTTCAACTCTTTATCTGTCAGACGTGGTGACATGAAGTGTAGAAGACCTTTAGAGAAAAGACTGAGAGGAAAAGACACCTTTATATCACTCCAGGGAAAGCTTCAGGAAAGCAGAATCCAAACCAGTGCTTCTCTACTTTCAAAGCAACATATGCAGGCATAGCTGCATGACTCTCATTAAGTTCATTTGAGTCGTGCAGCTAAAGCCCCATGCAATGTTTTGAAAATGTGGGAAATAAAAATGGTCTTAAACCAGACATCTGGGCTTCTATCCAGTTTTCCAGTGATAACGTCTGAAGCATGCCATTAATAAAGCATCATCCATGGGCTAAATTATTCAACTATAGAACTCTTTGCAGAGGGCTTATAAGTCGGCTTTACTTAGAAAACAAACAAAAAAAAAGCCAAAATAAGCTGTTCAGTCTTCACTCTTAGCAGCAACCACTGCTAGGCACAAGGCCCTTTTCTTTTTGAAGTGTGTTAACATTTCTTTTTCCCCTTGTACTTTTCAAATATTTTTTTTACTTTTTCTCTGAAATTCTCACAGGGTATTCATCTGAATGTTCAGATCCTAATTTCTGTAGAGGAGAGAAAGTGCCTTCTCTTTGCTGGTTCTTTTATCTCAGGTGAATTTCTATACAGTCCAGATGTCAGGATGGAAAAAACCACACCTTTTCAGAGGTGTGTAAATCCTGCTGTTCTCCTATCTTTTGTATTTTGATGCTGACAGGAAGGTAATGATTTTAGTAATGCTTTAGAACCTGCAAATCTTAATAATTTTAAAAAATCTTAATAGCGGGGAAGGTGATATAATTAACTACTTCTATAGATGAAGTTCTTCATGAGCAAGGTTTCAGTTTGCTTCAAATACCAACAAATGAGCTGTGTGTAGGTAAGAGGTTATTTTAAGATTTCAGTAAATGTAGGTAACTTGATTGTATTACTGTACTGTAGCATCAACTGTGGTATCATTTCATAAGTGTTATCAGTTTGACAAAAGTTTTGTTTTGTCTTAATTTGGTTTGAGGTGTGGGAGGAATTACTAAAAATGTAATTGTGGAACGGTGAGGTATTCACTTTGCTGTGATACAGCTGTCTTTGGTGGCTTTTTGGAACACTGGAATCTTAATAATTAGCTTTTAATATCTCTAACTTTGTCACATTGATGGTAAAGCATGCAGAGTAGGCTAAAGGAAATATGTCTATAATGGGTATGGCAAGTAGGAGACCTTTCAGTTGTGAGAAATAGCTTGCAATGTACTTTTGTGATGTACTTTGTGTGTTGGTTTTTTTAATTAGCCAAGGTAAAAATTACTTTGCCATAATGTATTTCCTTCACTGTGTATGGTTCATCTTCATAAAACATTGAAATAGTTGGTTATAACTCCAAATCTAGTGCTGTGTTGAGAAGAATAATTGTGCTGTATTAGAAATAACCTTGAAAGGTTTTTAAATTTCCATACAAATGAAAAACAATTTTTCTGTGGGTTGTGTGTTGCACCTCATGTGAGAGACCTTAACAGTGAGTGCAATTAAAACCTCTAACTACCAATATTCTCTTTCCTCTTCTGTTATTCTTTGGGGAAAATCTGACACAGCAGTTTTGAGTACAGTTTTAAATCTTATTTTAAATATGATTTAGCCTGCAGGTTTATCCATGAGAATGAACATGAGTTGATGTCGCATATGCCATACTGTGAACTTGCCATATCAAATGAATGCTCTTTATTTGCTGTACAGGGGCTTTGTTCTTCCCATTATTTTTTTAATCATGGGAAACCCAGAGTTCCTGGTGCTCAGAAATAGTCATATAAATGGATTTCTCCAGAGAAGCACCTTGTTCTGTGAAAAATTACCCAAAAGGAGATGTAGCAACTCCTCACTTCTGGTTGCATCCTCCCTTACCTCTCTGGTTGCATCTCTAACAGTGGACAGAAGGGAAAAGCCTCTATAAGCTTCTGTGGAATCCAATTGCATGTTTTCTTGCCTGTGGTCTGTTTCTTGGTATCTGAACTGGAAGTCTGGAAACATGTAAAAAAATTGCACCGTACTTCTGTGGGCAGCCCAGAGCTTTTGACTGTGAGTTTTAGGTGGGTTCAGAACACTGGGCTCAAGTGGAAGCCTTTACATGAAGCAGAAGATAGTGCAGCAGGTGACAGGTTTATTTTTTTAGGACCTACCTGGCTAGGAAGGGGGAGGAACATTATAAACAGGACACCAGTGAGTGAAAGTTGAAGGATTACCTCTCACAAATTTCAACACATCCAGCAGCTGGTTAATTGACAATATTGAACACTTTGGTGTAACAACAGATTCTTGTCAACTCTACCTAGAAAACAGGGCAGGTAACCCAATATATGTGAAACAGAGTCGTATCCCAGATCTTTTGGGGCCAGGATGGGGGAAAAAATATTTTTGCTAAACAATGGTGCTAAGTGGTAAGAGAAGTAGTGTTTTAATCTAAACATAAGAAAGATTATCCAGTGGCAGAAGCATTTAAGCTATGAAATGCTTTTCACTGCATATGGCCCACAGCTAGTATGAGAACTGTCACCCTCAACTCATGTAGTCCTTTAAGTCATGTTGGTAGGCTTAGTACCCTCAAATATCCTCTTATCTTGCCCTATATCCACAACACGAGACCTCACTAATTCTATAAACACAAACCTCATTCTTTCCAGCACTTTCAAGTTCTGTAAAAAAAAACCCACAGCTGGCCTACTCAGACTGAGCACAAAGGGCCACAGGACAGCCAACCTCCTCTTCCCCCAGGTGCTAACGCTGGGCAGTGTGGACACAAGCCAGTCCATATCTATAAGCCTGGTAGGCAGATCTCTGGAAGAACTGAAAAACACAGCATATATTGCTTCCTTAAAAGACACCAGAGACCCATCTAGAATTGAACCAAGCAAGCCACCCTTGTATTGCATAGGGTTCTCCCAGCCTCCAGTTTCTCAGGAGCATTTTCTCAGAGTCATTTCAACTCCAAATAGAGTATCACAAGAGACAGTCACTTAATGTTTCATTTAAGATTGTCTCCCATACTGCAGCACAACAATCAACTCAATTTTAAATGGAGGTTTTAAATCTGTGGAACAAACTATCTGGGCTATCATTTCAGTTTAAATCAGGCTTAGAGTGTTCACAGAACATTTGGAACCAATTTAAATGGATTTACAATCACGTTGCAGTTAAACCACTGTAACTTCCTTGTGTAGACAAGCCCTTATGGGAGGCAAGGGAACATTTGTTTATAGTTTGGATGACTATATGAGGGGAAAGAGGATGTCAGAAATAGCCTTCACTTCACTATTTGGGGATTTCAGCCCTTAAGGTTGAAAGGTGGGGGGGAAAGCTTGTTATTATGCTTGCACCACTCAAATATTAGAAGAAACATTAAACCACTTTACACTGGGGTCTGTCTCAGTCACTCAATTTTAACAACAGAGAATGTACCACTACTTACAGCCACATCCAACCACTTCTGGAGAAATACATCCAGAATTTACATGTCAGACTTTCTACCCTTAGTGAACTACATGTTTCTCAGGTAAATTATAAATATAATTAATGCTTTTAACCCAAAACTTTTCATCTTGCTTAATCCCCAGAAACACTGTCCAGTCCATTTTCTCTGCTGTAATGTTAGCTCTTCAGATAATTTTAAGATGGTAAGTGGTTACTTGCATCAGTGATCTTGTCATTGAGATGTTGCGGTTCGAAGTTGGGGTTTTATTCCCCTGAAAATAACACACTGAGGAAAAGCCCCAGCCTCAGAGCTACTGTGTGTATGGCACTTCTAATTCCTGAGCTGACATACAAATGTTTGGTCCTTGGTGCCTTCCATCATTCCTAGGAAATTATCTTCTGCCTTGTTTCTCTTATTAGTATCAGTTTCTAGCATGAACACTTGTTCCTTTTGTTCAGATACTACAATGTCCTAATTGAAGACTACTGAATATTTTCTTCTTGAGGGAAAGAGGATTTGACAGGTTAGGAAATATTTCCTAAAGTAAAGGCTACAACAGCTTAGGTTTAATCATCTGAATTGCCTCACAATCAACATGCCCTCTTTAGGGTCAAAATATTTTTTGTGCTTCTGCAACAGAATAAAAGTTATTTCAACTTCCAGCTGCAATCACCACCCTGCCCCTGGAAGTACAGTGCAATTTTTTTACATGTTTCCAGACTTCCAGTTCAGATACCAAGAAACAGACCACAGGCAAGAAAACATGCAATTGGATTCCACAGAAGCTTATAGAGGCTTTTCCCTTCTGTCCACTGTTAGAGATGCAACCAGAGAGGTAAGGGAGGATGCAACCAGAAGTGAGGAGTTGCTACATCTCCTTTTGGGTAATTTTTCACAGAACAAGGTGCTTCTCTGGAGAAATCCATTTATATGACTATTTCTGAGCACCAGGAACTCTGGGTTTCCCATGATTAAAAAAATAATGGGAAGAACAAAGCCCCTGTACAGCAAATAAAGAGCATTCATTTGATATGGCAAGTTCACAGTATGGCATATGTGACGTCAACTCATGTTCATTCTCATGGATAAACCTGCAGGTTAAATCATAGTTAAAACAAGATACTGTTGCAGGATGTTTACAGGCCTTAAGAGAAAACAAAAAAGTGACAAGGGAATAGAACTGTGGAGATTACTGCATACGCAAGGCACAGGAAACTTCAAAAATCCACAGAGCTGGGTATTTGCAGATACTGGCTGAGTACCTGGAAACTGTGTGGTTCATACTCTTCCCTAGGGCTTGGAATGCATATATGCGCTGTTAAAAACAGTCATGTGGGTGGGATTAGCCATTTGTTTGAATGTGTGTGACTGTCTTCATGTTCGTATGCCAAGTCAGCATTTGCAGTTCTTGGTGGCACTGAGATGCTCCTTCAGGGAGCTGAGCCCTTTCCCCAGGAACCAAGATCTTAGGAACACTGATACGTGCTCCCAAGGGGGAAACAATCTTTATTGCATATGACATGAATAGAAGTTTCCCCATGCAGCTGATTACTCTTATTGTCTGGTTGCCTTCGGATAACATAAAGTGCTGTGATGGTGTTTTTGTTGTTGGGGTTCTTTTGGGTATTAAAGGTCTTATTGTGTCTCCACTCAGATGTTGAGCGGCTACATTCTGCACCTGGGAGAGCTGCTTTTCTAAAGGTGTATTCTATTCTAACCTTGAGCGAGGGAAGAATGCCAGAAGGGGGAAACCATAACTAAGATTTAGGTGGACAAGTTTTCGTATAATACATGGTTTCCATGCAGAAGAATGTCTTTTGGAGCCTCTGCTGTGTTTAACACTTACTGTCCCAATAATTCATTAAGAGAGAATAAATATACATCTCACCTGCATTTAATTAATCTGGCTTTGAAACTGAACACACCTGTTTATCCCTTCTTGTTTTATGCACCAAATCTAGTTCTGAAGTACAGCTGCTGTTGAAGCAGTAGAAGGGATGTGTACCATAGCTAGATCAAGGGAATCATGCTGTCTGTACACATGCCCCTGCCTCCCATTTTCTGCTGCATCAGAACCTAGCAGCACTTGTTTTCTTTACCCTAGTTAGTTTGTGGAAATTCTACTTGGGTTATAAATTCATTTGGTGTCCAAAATAGCTTTGGGGTCTTGGACAAATAGTGTTTCACAGTTCATATGTATTTGCTAATTTTTAAGTAAGCTTGTAGCTAGTTTTTCTTCATGAATTTCTATGTTGTGTAAAAGATGGCAAATGCATCTTCATTCTCAGAGTTTCTCCTTAGAGTATTGCCAAAGCTGAAACCTTATTTGTAGACTTTATTCCTATGAGTGTCATCTCAGATTTTCATTGTGTGTAATCTTACCGTGGTTTTGAGGAACTTGTTAAAAAGATAGAGAAATCAGAGTTATATCCCTGGCCCATGTTTGCAGGCAATTTGTTGGTCATTTGTCTTGAAGAGTTCATCCAGCAAGAAGGTGATGGTGCAAGTTAACTTTCTCTGGTTAAACATTAATTTGCAAAATGCTGTGAAACTAAGAACTGGTTTGTAGCAAAGATCAGCAGTCTGCCACAGTCTCTATTACCCAGCCTTTGTAGGAGAGATTCATAAAAAGAAGCAGTCTTTTCTGCATGCTTGATATAGTGAATGAGTGTGCAATACCTTCCTAAAACCACTGAATGAAATCTTAGACTGAATTTGGGAATCATGTGAATGCTTTGCTCCTGTGTGTGAGCTTATAGGTTTTTCTTCTCTAAGGTATTTTTCCTTGTTACTTTGATTTTCTTTGTACACAGCTCTATCAGAAGATACAGCAAATGCTTTAAAGACACACCAAGAATTTCTTGGTACATATTGCAGGGAAAGCAAGCTAATTGCTTTCCTAAAGAAGTTAAAATGTTATTTCTGTAGTGAGAAGTACATCAATAGGTCATTTACCAGTGAAGTGATTGCACATGTTTACAATGTGCTGCATATTTTGGCAGAAGATGTTTAGGACCCAGTTCTTTTAGCTTTTGCCAGCACATAAAGCAACAAATGTAGACTTAAGTTACCAATATTGTATGTTTTTTGTACATGAGAAGAGAGGCGAGGAGAGCAGGGGACAGATCTTTTGTTATACCAGTTTTGAAACTTAAGGGAAGGGGTAGCATGTTTAAAAGCAGATGTGTAAAAAAGAAAATGCTTGGTCCTGTCTATTTTTCGATTGTCCCACTGACCAAGAAAATGGTTATATTAATAAAAATTGAACAAATGCAATAAAAATACTGTGAAACTTTTCAGATTGCATCGTGTTTCCTGGTAGTTTTGGACTAGAATATTGTCTCTGTGCTAATAGAGCTGTGGGTAATGAGAAACATGGGCTGCTCCTGGGATTACCCCTGTAAAGGTTTACTCTTGTCAGTATGACAGAAGGTGAGCTGCAGTTTCTGTAGTAGTCCAGCTTTTCTGTTGCTAATTTTGCTATTTTCCTTGGGTTCCAAGCTGTCAGGAAACTTCATATAAACTTCCTGGATAAAAGTCGCTTAATTCAAGGTCTTACAGAGACTGAATTTTTTTCATAGGGAGGAAGGGGGGAAAAACAGACTTGCAAGGGAAACTTGGCCCTTCACGTAGCCATAACAGGGAATCCTAAGGGGACTGCAGTTCCAGACCTAAAATGACCTTGCTACAGAACTGCTCCTATTACACTTAATTCAGCAGCCCTGCAGAAGGATTCCTTTATGTGGTGACAAGAAAAGCAAAGTCTGTGAACCTGCATTTATAACTATAGCATGAGGGACTTCTGCAAATAAAAGTAAAAAGGGAAAGAATTCAAGTGAAATGTCCTATAAAATAGGAGCTGAATAGTAACAGTCAGTAGTCTTGGTCACTGTCGGCTTTATTCAGTGAGTACTGGGATTACGTCTCGTCCTTGGAAATTTTAAAGTAATTTTGATTACTTTTAAGGCATTGCACAGCTTCATATAAAAAAAATAAGAATACACGACTATATTTTAACATTAAATATTTATTTTCATATTATTTGTTATCCTATTGCTTGTTATGCCATATGCAGGTATAAATGAATACATTTGGACATGGATTGGTAACTCTGTTAAGCTACATACATGTTAAATGGCAACACAATGCTGCTAGATGAAGCAAACGAGGAGCAAAAGCTGTACCATTTTCTTAATGAATTGTACCATTGTATACATTTCTCTCTCTAATTCAATACCTATCTTGCTCCTTCCTGATACCCTTTACCCCTAAGAGGTTAATGCTTCTACATTCAAAAAAATCTTTACTACATTTCCACTCTCTCCTTCCCAAATACACAGAATGTGTGGTAGCGGGGGAGGGGTGTGTGTGTGTGTTACATTTTCTGGGCTTATTTCAAGAACGAGATTTGTATTACAGCTCCTGGTCTCTCTCTGTTTTTGCTTTGGTATGAGAGGTGTGGAAATATTTTGTTGCTCCATTCTGTGGTGATGTGTTTTATTCAGATTGCAGTGAGCTGTTGGGTAGGAAGACCTGGCAAAAGATGATATTAAAACCACGGGAGAAATGGAATTAGGAACAAGTTTTGACTTGCCCAACCCCAGTCACTGAGATAGCCAGAGGGCAAGGCTTGTCAACCTTTGTTAGTGTTAATGGACGCTTAGCAGGAAACAAAAGACTGCTCCTGGGTGGACCCCGAAAACTCCCAAATCTTATAATTTCAATAGAAGGTTGTAAAACCAGTTTTTAGGAGTTTAATATGTAACATCTATGGTAATACAAAGACTCTCATAGGCTATTATGTAAATAAAGTAGAGTTTGCATCTTGTACTGGATTGGTTGGTGGAATTTAGAATGTTCTTCAGAGAACCTTTTTATGTTATTGGAAGCAACACATTGTATTCCTTTTTTTCTATCATTGCTTTTCCATCTCCTTTTTCCCTCTGTAACTCTCCCAATGCCCCTGCTCTGCCACGGGGCTGCGCCTGGCAGCCTCGTGGCAGGGTTCTCCTCCCCCCTCCCCTCTTTCACAATAAACTACCATGCTTTGAAACTGAAGGGCAGAGAGAGAGCTGATTCAAACCGTCCGCAGAGGTATCCATGGCAGGAACCCCATAATTTCTTCCTTCAGTGAGCCATCGCAGGTGTGAAGAGCCTTGGTGCATTTTGCCTCAGTTTTGACTCATGGCATTATCAGGCTTCACTCACAGAGTGCTGTGAGTTTTGTTGGCTTTCCTTCTGCTTCTACATCCAATATCAGACTGGTTGATGGTTCTGGTAGCTGATTGTGTGCTTTCTTTTCATTGCCCTTACTTGGGTTATAGTATTAGCATCTCTTCTTCCACAATTCCCTAGTCTTCTATTTCAAATACTGCTTTTCTTGCTACTGGACGTGTGTTTTACTGGACTTGAAGTACTTAGCAGAATTTCAGGTGGATAAGTTACCTGAAACTGTTGACATTTTCTCGCCTATCAATATAGTTAAGCTTCTGTCTTTTTTTCATTTATTTCAGTACTAGAGAACAAATTCAGAAAAACAAATCCAAAGCACTTCCATTACGTTATCAGTGCTTAAAGATACCACATAGCTTTGGAAAAGCCTTTGGATCATTTAAAACCATATAGGAGCATGTCCTTATCTGGTGTGTGTGATGTGGGTCAATTACACAGTTGTGAAAGTTGTATCAAGACCAGTCTGTCATGATTATGTGCTGAGGAGATACCATAAGCTATTAATGGTTATATTGTACTTTTCAATTCCACAATGATGTGCTAGTACTCAAGGGCAATTAAGGAGGTTGATTAGGTAAATCCAAGAGGTAAAAAACCCACCAAACAACCCCCCCAAAACCATGTTAACATGACTGAATTGACTCCAACGCTGCAGTTACTGCTGCTGTGTGCATAAGGATGATGGCCATGTCAGTGGACACCTTTCTTGACAGTTGTTTGCTTTGTAAAGGAAGGCTGATGGCACTGGGAGTTCGTAGCATGAGTTTCCATTGCTTGGCAGCAGACAATGTGGCCTGGCGTGATGCTCCCAGCTTGCCAACCAAGCAGCTGAGCCCTCCTCACTCCTCAAGCTGGGGGTGGGAAGAGGATGTGGACTACAAGCCTTGTTTCCTCTCAGCCCAACTCCCAGCCAGAGCAGGAGGACACTCCGGCTGTTTTGTAGCACAATGATTGGCAATTTCCAAACATCATCTGTCCTGGTAGCCTTGCTCTAGCTGCAGGTTTAGACCCCTTTGCCCATGAAGGTATGCTGAAACTCTGCATCCTGATACGGCTTGATTGAACTGTCCTGAGCCATGTTGGGTTTTAATTTGATTTTTGACAAGACACTATGTGAGTCCTGTGACTTCAAGGGTGTCCCATATATATGTACGAAAATCCTAGCACAGCAGTGTCAGCTTTCTTGATACTCCAGAAAACTTACGGAAGGACAAAAAATAAACTCGGAATAGAGCTGTCTGTATTTGTACAAGGGAAATGTTCTGAAGAATTTCTAAGTTTAACCACATCTTTTGGCAAGTACATCTGCCCTGTGGCAAGATAGGCCATTTCTAATCACGTTCTCATAGGCTTGCTTCTGGAGCAATTAGTGTGCTAGACAAAAATTAAGTCCCTGGAATACTTCACACCAAAAGAGATGGAGAAATAGCCTAACTTTTCTCTCCTGCATTTCATAAGATTTTTTTTTAAAGTTATATTACAGCTCTATTAAATGTGCTCTAATGGGCTGTGGCTTCATTTTACCAGTGATGTAAACATTAATAGGATAATTCAGCGCACTGATTAGTTGTTTATGTAATTGCAGGAACAAAAAAAAGTAAACCACTACCCAACAAAAGGCATTGGCATGGCCTACTGTGTGTTATGTTTTTAAACATGTTTATCAGCATATTTGGGGCCAAATATTGCTGGAAGAGGCAATCTTCTTATGTCTTAGTGGGAAGGTCCTTTGATGTATACTATATTGTCATTGGCAGGTGTGGTATCATTCCACAATGCTCAAAACTCCTGGGAAAAGTAGCATGATTGTTCTCTAATGGGAACCACTGAGAAAAAAAAACAGATCTTTGCTAATTCTTACTTAATTTCAAGTCTTCAGAATTATTCCGAGGACTGAAACTGTAAGAATTGTGAGTCTAAGTCTGGGGTGGATCTCCTCTTGCGCTCTCCCCCTTCCATTCTGCTCTGTGCCTGCTTCTCCTGTTGAATGTTACCTGTGCTCTGGAGGAAGGATGTTGGCAGCTGATCAGTTAGAGAAGAGGAGCACAGAAATAATTTCTATATGGAAGGAGTAACATTTTCTGCATATTCCTCTTCTGTAAACAGAGAAAGACAAAGCTGATAAAATCTCTGCACTTTAGTATGCTGAAATATAAACTATATGAAGTCAGCAACAGAAGAAATAGAATAGAAGAAATAACAGCTGTTCAGGCTTATTTAATAAATCAGTGTTTAAAACCAGGAAATCTCTATTGTAGTGGCTGCTTTAGTATCTATCTGACAAAGCATTGCAGTCAATGCATAGGGTTTTTTTAATGAGACAAAAGCAGCGTGAAACTTTGAAAATTGTTAACACTGGCAGAGAAGACTGTAGATGATTTTTAACCTTGAATAGGCACTTGTTTGGAGTGCACAGGCCTAGAGCAAATGCTTTTTGGTTGTAAAATATCGATCTGTTTTCAGCAAAGAATTAATAAACACTGGGGGGAATAAAAGGAGCAAGGGAAATGTTCCTCAGCAAATGAAGTGAGACTCAGACAACCATACCTACCCTGTCAAATCTTATTACTAAGACACTTTACCTATATTATAAAATTGGTGCTGTACATTCTCTAATGAAGGGATTATTTTAAGGCTGTGAGCATTTGGGCAGGAATAAGAGCCTGGTGTTGAGAGAGACATCTATAATGAGAGATTTTAAATCAGGATACATTATTAATGAACTGCACAGGAGACACACAAACCTGCTTTATTGGGCAAACTGTAAATGAGCCTATTTGGTAAGAACATACAAAATGTGTGTGTGCTGAGAGAGGATATTTCGAGAATTTAACTAATTTCTGAATAGTAAAGGCATCCAGTCTGGTTATAATTGGTGCCTGTGGCAATTGTTGATACCCTGACTACATTAGCTTTCTGTGCCCTTTAGCAGAATTGGGAAAACATTTCTAGTACTCGTTAAGCTGTCTATTATCAAGACTTCATAAATATACACATTTAGAATAGATGATTTGCTATCCCAGTGCCTTAGAGCACTTAAATAAATTAGTTCCTACTATTTCAGGCATTAATTTTGCAGTAATTATGCATAAAGCAATAATGCAATTAAAATTGCCTTCCAACTCGCTCGGGTGGGAATATTTTTTGAACATAATACTTGATCTTTTCTCAAAATACACTCTAGAGCAGGTGGATGTGCTGTGTGGCTCAAAACAGCAGTGCAGGACTGTTCTACCTTGAGATCCTCAGTTTGCCTGCAGCTGAAGTCAATATTAACCAAGTATTACCATCTGTTGGCTTTTGCTGACCTCTGATTTATTCCCCTCTCCCCTTTCTCTAGTGGCAAAGTGCCCACATCACAGCTGGCATCAAGTGCTTCAGCAGTGGGGTTTCTTATTTAAAGAATGCAGCCACACTTCAAGGCAGGAAACATGGGCTGGTTTTTAGTTTGCAACGTTCCAGTTTCTTTTTGCACAGTTCCTACTGGTTTCGCAGCTTTGCAATATCTGCTCTAATAAAGCACAGCAATGTGTCGGCCCAGATTTCAGCCTTAGGTCTGAATCTCTTTACATTTAAATTGGACCTCTTGTTTCTTGGGAGAAAAATATATATTTTGTAGCTGTGTTACAAATAAGCTTTTCCAGCTTTTTGGCAGGTAGGTAATAGTTAAAGTGAAAAGATTTCCTTTTTCCAGCCAGAAAAGAGGTTTAATAACTTTGGGTCCATTTGTTCATAGCAGTACTGGAGCTGAGCCTTGCAAACCCCTGGAGCTTGGCAAGCCAGGCGGACTTGGCAAGTTTTCCTACCAGCTTACTGAGTCTGAGTCAAGCGTGGCTTGTTGCAACTTCAAATATATTTAGTACATTTTGTTAACATGAACGTTGAGGTGGAAGGTTTTTGCGGTTTTTTTTCCTTTGCTGACCTTAAGGTATACCATGCTCTCTCTACAAACAGCTGGTCCTTAAACCATGCGTGGCAGTTTATGGCTTGTGTTAAATTCAAAATAAATGTGTATTTTATACAGAGGATCTGATTTACTCTTGACATGAGGATATTGAGGATGTATGAGACAGTATCCCACAGTCTTTCTGTCAGTTGGCATTCGATAGTGTGAATCTGTGAAAAAAACAAGCATAGCTATTGCTATTTGGTGACTCCTAACAGTGACAAGTTCTGCCCTCTGTTTGGAGCCTGTGTTGCATGAAGAATTGTGTAAGTGTTGAACATCTTCTCACTTCTGATTTTCACCTGCATAGATACTGCTGAAATAAAAAGAGTTCAAATTGGACTTTTGGAATAGCAGGACACTGAACTTCCTAAATGTCAGTTCTTGCCTATCCAAATTATATCAGCCTTTGAAATAGGAGAAAACTTTACTATAGAAGAAAGTCCATTCAATGTTGAAAGATGCTGCAGAAGACTCAAGACAGTGACAGCTAAATACCTACTTACCCCAGTCAGACACAGCCATCTCAGTATTCTCCTATGTCAATTGATTCATCTCAATGTGGCATTAGCAAGGTCTTTAGTGAATTCTGTATCATGCAGTTGTGGCAGGGTAGTACATCTGGAGTAGAAAGAATTGGTCTGTTGAGTGGGTGTTTTTCACTTGTACTTTGACAGTCTGCTGCTGTGTAAGGCATCCTAACAGCTCTGCCCTACCCAAGTTTTGTGTGATTCTGTCATTATAATTGCTAATATTTTTGTTGGGAAATGTGAATCTAAGAATCCAAGATGTTAGATTTGCCTGGTTTAGGGCTTGTCTTCTAGCCATGGGCTAGCTACAGAAAGTCTGGCTGCTTTGTTTTACCCTCTTGATGGAAAATCAGCTATGTCTGTTGCTGGAGGACTAGTTGTGGGAAGCTATGGTTTCAGAAAGGAATTGTTTCCTAAGTAGCACGAGCCAATGTTATAAAAGGCCTCATCATTTGCTACCAAACCTTTGAAGTTCGCTTTGCCCAGTGGGATCTAGAAAACTGAGCAGAGCACAGTCAGGTTGCCAACTAAGCCAGACAGGCTTCTGATTTGTGAGCTATTTATGGTTTCTAGAACTGCTGCCCTCATTCATTGTTGCAATTAATTGCAACAAGCCTGGAGATGATAAATGCCTAGATCATTATTGCTAAATATCTGGGAGTATGCTTTTTTAAAGCTCTGATTCTCCCTAGAAGAAACCCTCGAGTTTCTAACTTGAGCACCCCAAATAAATTGTGGTTTCATTTTGGAACCTCAGGCTTTGTACCAAAGATCTTTCATATGTTTCATTTGAAGGGCTGATGTGTAGAACTGGCTGGAACACTGCAAGGGTGAGAGTGTGACTGGCCAGTGTGCTGCTTTGGGCCATTAATTGTGTCCTTAGAGGGAGATTTAGAGAGTATTCCTTCAAGGTATCAACACAGTAGAATGGATGATAAAAAGTTCGGATGTAAAGTGTGTCTCCTGTCCTTTTAGTGGACAGAGCTGGTGAGATGAATGCTTAAAGGCTTATTTAATTGAATATGTGTTTGGAATGGGAAAGAAAGGGACACTTTTAAAAAGAAAATGAAGAAATATTTTGCAGTTTATACTAGGTTGGTGCATTTCAGCTAAGAGGTAAAGGAATGAAGCTGTGGGCCCTTAACAAAGCTTACAAGGGCACATGTAAACTATGAGCTGCAAGAAGGGCAGCAGGTACTGAAAAGTGCAAACTTCAGAATAATATAGTGAGAAATAAATAGAAACTCCCTACTCGAAAGAGCAGCTGAAGGTTAAAAAAATTACAGGAAGTAAGTTTAAATAGATGACCTACTGTGCAAAGCATAGCTATAAACAGATGAGTTGGAATCAGTGTCATTGTTTCTTACTTTAACACAGAGTGCATTAGAACCGAAGATTAATTTTAAACAAGAATGGTGATATAATAACTGTAAGAACAGCTGTAGAGAAATAAGAGTTCAACTAACCTGGTCTCTGGTTTGTGAAAAGTGGTAGTTGTCTGGCAGATTCATCTGGTCTCCAGCTTTCCTTCTCTGATTTTTTTCAAATTGCCTTTTGCATCCACAGCATCATCTGGCAGACATTTCCATAGACCAGGCATGTATTGTGTGGAAAGGTTTCACTTTTTCTTTTGTGTAGCTCATGAATTTCATGTCTTGCAGCAGTGCCTATTTGAACAGCTATTTGTTATTCTTTCCAAACTTGTAAATACTTTAAACTTCCATTAACTTGCCTCTGTCCCATGTTAGAGTCCTGGTCTAGTTTAGATAGTGCCTTTATGAAAACAGTGATAGGTCTTGATGTCGTCTTATTTTCTTCCTGGTTTTTTGTTTTGTTTTGTTTCTTTTTCTCCTAATTATTCTATATCCATTTTGGGTGGGAGCAGAGAAGAGATCAGATGATGTACCGCTAACTACTTGCTATCAGAGGTGTTCTGCTAGGACACTAATACTGCACGAGTAAGCCAGGGAATCAATGATGCTGGAAGGAGAGTGCTGCCAAATGAGTGACAGAATGGTGTCAGAAAAGACACCTGGCACTAAGTGCCACGGGCTCTCAGGGAGTGGGAAGGGAATGGGCATGGTTATCACTATGCTGCTCTGCAAAACCTACTGCATCCAGTGCAATGTGAACTTGTAAATGCAACACAAAATATGTTGAAATGTATTTTGTTTCAACAAAATGAAACAAAATTTTACATTAGAGGGAGTGTTCTCACATTCAGTATTGAATTAATTTTGAAGGAAGTTAACGTGGTGTACTGCGGATTTTAAAAGGGACTATAGCCACAAATTCACAGAAATATTTTGTTACCTAATCAGTGTAATGATTTCACATGCAACCTGTTTCAGGACGCCCTTAAAATGGCTATTGTCCTTCCAGTTTCCAATTTATTTGGAAAGTGGTAATTATTTCCCTCTTTGTTATATTGTTTCCTAAGCTTCTTTCAATGCCCACTAAGAAACTTTGTTCCAAGCCAGTACAGAAGTTCCTGCTTCAAAAAGGTGCTTGAGCAAGATTAGTAGGCTCAAAGAAGCTGCATCCAAGGAAATGCTGAAAAGAGTTTACCTATGCACTGAAACTTAAAGCTGTTTTCCTGGGATCATGTCATTGCAGAGTCCCCCTCAGTTGGAAGACAACTTGGAGTCCATCTAGTCCAACCTCCTGTTTAAATTAGGGTGAATATTAAACACAAACCAGGTTGCTCAGGGCTTGCCCAGTTGGGTTTTGTAAATTTGTTAAAGGATGGAGACTGCAGCTTGTTTTTCAACCTCTTCCAATTTTAATTGTTAAATTGGTAATTTATTAAATAATAGTGTTTGCATCATCTAGACTGTAAAATTATAATGTAATCATGGTCATGACACTGACAAGTAGATATCACTAATTCTGGGACTGTAAAAATGCAACACGAGTTAAACAGAGCATCCATCAAAACACAGTTACCTTAAAAATTCTAGTCTTTACCAACCATGATGGAAATGAGGTTGGCTTCTGGCTTCAAGCGTGTAAATTTGCTGGTGATAAGGATTTTGAAATAGTTTGATGCCATCTATTTTTTTAGAGTAATGATGTAAAGGCAGCAAGTTGCTCCATAGCCTGAGTATTTTATTTTAAACAAGGAGTACTCTGCCGGTATTTAAAATGTCGGACTTGAAAATAACTGCCTGGCACTGCTGATAATTATTTTTAGAGCATGACAAGCATCTGTCTCCAGATGGTGGTCTGTATTCCACATCCTTCTCCTCTACTGTAAATGGAAGCATTTACTGCAGGAGTAATCTAAAGCTTTTTGTAACTTGTCTCTTTTTCAGCTTTGGTTTGCTTTCGTTAATGGATTTTCTGGGCAGATCTTATTTGAGCGATGGTGCATTGGTCTGTACAACGTGGTAAGTGCTACATGTTTTGACTTGATACTGCATAGGAGTACTGTATTATTTTGTTGTGTCCTGTTTTTCACAGGTAACTATCCTAGATGTATGTCAGGAAAGGTGAGTTCAGTTGTAAAAGCCATTTTGAATCTGCCCTGAGGTAGGAAAGAATTATTTAACTTTATTGCAAAAAGAAATTTTGGAGAACACCTTGAAAATAGATGTTTAGCCTAATATAACCTGCATAAAACTCTGCAGATTTTAGACAGAATTTAATTTCCTGTTTGAAAGCATTTTCAGTGTTTTGTGGTGAAAATTTTGCTGACAGTTCATGCTCGAAATACTCCTAATCTTTGAGTCTTGATTAATTTTTTTCCTCTCAGGCCCAGTAGAATTAGATGCTCAGAGAAGTGTTATGCAGTTGCTTTGGGTTGACTCATGCTACATTAGGTACAGAAGGAGAATCTGCATCACTGTACCACCAGCATTTTGCACTTGAAACAAGAGCAGGATATGTCAGTCTGGGAGTTACTTTCTGATCAACATGGCATTCAAAGTGCCAAGCTGTATCATATGAATGTATAACTTTAATCAGTAATACTATTTAATGAATCACATGGATTAAAGTCTGAGAGATCTCTGGAACCGAGTCCCATAACATACCATAGACCTGTGTTGGTGTTTTCGACAGCGTTACCTTTGTAATGTTACTGACAAGTGGCCTGGTGCCTGGATTTATAAGCTGTTAGGACACTGTCAGTGTTGAAGAGTCTCTTTGCTGGGAGGGAATTTAATTTTTTTCTTTAAAAAACTCATTCCAAATATATGCTAATACAGAAAAAGCCAGCAAATTATCACTGAGTGATATTAATGGAAACACTTAACTTCTGTCACATTAATTTTAAAAATGATGGCACAAACTCCCATATTCCATAAGATTTCATACTCTTAGTTGAAGATACTTATTCAAGGATTTATCATTCCCTTGATTCTCTTCACCCTAATTTCTTGACTGTTACACAGTCTCTGTCATTCATGTTAAATATTTGCATCTATTATCTTTAAACCTCATTTGATGAATCTATCTTCCCTGCCTAAAGCTTCTGGATAAAACTCATCTTCTATAATCAGAAACTAAACCTTGTTTTGTAAGGTCAGTATTTTCTAAAATTAGAACTAGTTGTGTGGACTCATGGAGAATCAAGTGCTGGTAGGATATAAGGGACTTCCACAATTTGAAAAGGTTAGATTTTGAGGTGCTTTTAGCAAAGTCACTCTCTTCTGTGCAGATTAACCCCTTATTTCATTAGTAGTCTCATTAAAGTATAAAGTGTAGGAAATCATAGTAGTGTCATAATTCCTGATTTTGCACTGGTTCACACTGGAGGTTTGCCTTTGTAATTAAAACTGTTAGAAGATTTACTCCAAGTGAGAATTTAAGTGCCACAATAAACACAAGAAAGCTGGGGAAATACATTAAAGCTGTATGAGAACATGGTCTTCTTGGAATATATTGGACCAATGCTCTCAGTTTCAGTTCTGTACCCTCAGCCTGCTGCCACTTTAGCCATCTGGTTTATCACTTCGTGAATGGAGAGGCACAATTCCCGCCGGATCAAGGGTTGTAATTACTGATTCTCACTAGTCTCTATTCCTCCACATTGTTCTTTGTCTGCTCCCCAGCTGCCAGCTTGCTGCTGCTGGGAATCATAGCCTGCCTTCTGCAAATGTGCATACGCCCTAGAAACAGTTCGTAACTCCAGCCTGCCTCTTAGCTTCCAGAACACTTCTCAAACTGTTAAAAATATATGTATATATATATAGGATTAAAAGTGGTGTTTCTGATATGAACTATTAATGTAAAAGGAAGTGAATGAAGTTTAGTGTTCAGACTTGCACCCTGGTGCTGCTTTCACTCTGTGTCTGCGCTGCGGACTATAAGAAACATGGATACCCAAGCTGGCTTTAAATGAGCTGCCTTGGATCCTGGAAACACTTTAAGAGCAGCAATGTCAAAGTCAGTGAGGCTAATTTACTCTGCTTCTGGCAAAGTGTCCTGCTGCCTGTCTTGGAAAGCTTCCGAGGCTTGGTCATCCAAGCGTCTGCCTGCAGCACAGACACACACTGCAGTTAATTTGTTCCTATCAGTTCATGCCTGCCAGGGGAATCCCCAAAGTACCATAAATGCAGAATGGCCTTTGTTTCCCAGTGGTTTTTTTTTTTTTAATACGATTTCCACATTTGCCCAGTCTGTAAACTTAGCATTGGTTAAGCACATTGCTTATCTAATTAAGCTACAACTGCAGCTATATTGGAACCTATTCCCACAAGGCTATTTTGTAAAAATACTTGTTTGTCTTTCCTTTGCAGTCTGATGTCACTGGATTAGCTGGTACATCAGACACTAATGATGCTTAACTTCTTGGGTTTAAGCTTATTGGTTAATAACATGAATTTCCTTTCATGTTTCTTTTGTTCATTAGTCAATACTTGAGAGTTACAAATTGGTGAAATTGATGTTTGGACCATTGAAAATTATGTCAAATAACATGCTAGGTAATAGTAAGTCTTCACTGAAGTTTGTGGGAATTTTGTTGTTGTCTAGATAATGAAACATTATATGAGATACATTTAAGACTAAGAGCTGCTTTCAATTAGTATTTGCTTTTCTTGCAGATTTTCACAGCGCTGCCACCCTTTACTCTGGGAATTTTTGAACGATCGTGTACTCAAGATAGCATGCTTAGATTTCCACAGCTATATAAAATCACTCAAAATGCAGATGGCTTCAACACAAGGGTAAGGGAAACCCTGTTACTTTAAGAACAAACATAAGCATTCTTATATTCCAGATTTTTCTTGTCAGAAAATAACTTATTTCCCACTGTTACTTCTGCTTTATGCTAGCCACTGAGAGTGATTGTTCAGCCTCCCAGTTCTTTCCAGGGATTATTTTTTATTTAAATAAAAAAATCCTTTTTTATAAATAAGGATTTTCTGCTGTGACTTCACCTGAAAGTTGTCCCGAACTATCCATAAACTTTGATTCAAAGTTGGGTTCATATCCAAGTATGATTTTTAAATTCACAGCTACTGATAAGTCATGTGTTTACCACTTCTATAGGAAATAGATAACATTGCCTGGATTTTATTTCATATATGCTAGGGTGCTCTTTCATAGTTAGTGTAGCTGTTTTCCAGTAGTTCTTTTGGAAAATAAAATTTGAATTGGTTTGTTTGAGTTCTGAGTTTTGAAGAACATATTTTGCTCTGTTTTGCTATTTAGATGCTGGAAAATGCCAGCATTTGGTATTCCATCTTTATTCCATAACAAGCACATCTAAATGTACTTCTGAATCAATCCGTACTTCTGAAACTGTACAATAGCTTTGTTTGGAGAGGAAATTGTAGAGTACATAAAGCTCTAGTTCATGCAAAATGGCATTATCTGCAAGTTAAAAACTGTGGGGCAGAAAGTGTTGGTCCATTAAAAGAAAATAGAATGTTTCATAATACTGAATCACTCTTTTAAAATGATTCTTTGGGGTAATTAAACAAAGTTGACTCCATCTGTCTGCCTTACTTCAATAAAGATCTTAAACTGAAGCATGCTTGCCTAGTATGTTTTAAGTTGGTAGAATAAAATTATCTAACTGGACCAGTGTTTTCTCATGAAGGAGCAGAAATTGTGGGAGGAAATAGATCCTGCAGAAGTTTAGGTATTTCACTTCAGGACAAACGTTTTCTGACTCTAAATTACACAATGAAGTGTTTGTTAGGAGTTAGAGAGAGGTCAAGAGTTTTGGACTTTACTGATGGCTTGGTTTGTTTTCCCTCAGGTTTTCTGGGGTCACTGCATCAATGCCCTTATCCATTCCATCATTCTTTTCTGGTTTCCACTGAAGGTGCTGGAGCATGGTAAGGGCTTCATTATTTCTTACATCAGTAACTGGTGTTCAGTCTCACAGAACCAGTGTGTTTGCAGACCGGGGGGTCGTGACAAGAACCAAGAAAATAATGCTGTCAGACAGTTCAATAGTCTGTAGCTGCTAAACTTGGCAAGTTGTCTGGTGGCTTTCAGGCAACTCAGAAATTATTCTAATTTAACATAATTATTGTTCATATAGTGACTTTAATACGTGAGAAATGAAACTGCTGCTTTGCTGAAAAGTCCTAACCAAATACTGAATGGTGTTCTACAAAATGCCCTTTTTTTTTTTCTTAGAACCATTTGCTTTATATTTTGTTGGAGCTCTCCCATTCCGTAACACAGTACTGTAAAAAATGAATTGGCTGGAATGGAAGTAAACCGGACCAAGAGTCAGAGATATTGAGGAAATAAGACTTTTTGGTGTACAAATTAGCATTATTAAGTCTTGCTTTTTAGGGTAACGCAACTACATGGTATTTCAGGGATCAGTAAACCCCATATGGTTCCTACCTCGCTCTCCAATATAGTTGTGTAGGTGGGAAAAACCATGGGAAATCTATTTGATTTTGTTAAGAAATAGGGTTAGATCAGATGAGGAATTTAGGGGTGATGAAGAGAATATTTATCTAAAATCATCACTTTTTCATAAGTGAAACTCTTTCCTGGAGGGCACTGATTTTAAGAAAATCCAGAATGGATTTATTGGGGAGGAGATGAAAGTAATGGAAAGGGAGGGAAGATGAAGTTCACATCAGAGGCATGGTGGAAAAGATACTTGTGGGGGTTAGGTTCATGTTTCTCTACTTGGCTGAGTAAAATGTCAGTAGCATATCCTCAGTGGGAACGTCACACGATGGCTGATGGACCATATAAGAAAGGGACTTCCCTTTTCTTTGTATATGGGCTAAAACAAGGTTCAGTTATGTGGGAGAGGGGCTTTTATGGTTGGTTGGTTTTTGTTTTGATTTGAGGAGTTTTGTTGTTCTGTTACACTGTTTTTATGGCAAATGTTAATCTTGAATAGCTCTTTTAAAAACTCAGCTTCAGAAATTTTAGGTTGACATCTACAGTGATTACAGTTAAAGAAAATTACATAGTCTTCCATAGATGTTTTTTTAATTCCTAAATAGGTAATGTGCTTTTCATTTCAACAATTAGAATTATAAGACTGAAATACCAGCTCAAAGGGTAACTTTCTGAGTTCCTTTGAATATGTTGCTTAGTTGGTTTTTGAGAGAGGAATGAATATTGTATTTTCAAGTTTCTTTGCATTTCCAAGTGCAAGAAGGATTTCAGTGCCAGGGACAAGAATGTGCCATTCACACTGGGATGTTTTTTAACCTCTCGAGTTCCTTAGAATGTGAAGTACATATAGTCTATGAATGGGCACTTGTATAGCTTCAGAAATGAATGCTCACTGAGCATCCTGCTGTTCTCATTAGGACAAATATCATTCCTTTCAGGACCATGTAGCCTTCCAAAGTGAAAGGTCATGGAAATTACTGAAAAATAAAGACATTAACTTACTGCATTAAAATGTAGAATTTTAAAAATTGGAGACTTATAGGAAAATTTATTCAATTACTTAAATGTTCACTGTGATGTTACACTAGTGCATGACTGCATCATGTCAGCTTATTCTATCAAAACTGATATGTGTTTGGGCATGCCTTTTTTAAAATAAACTGCTCTTTTTGGCACCAGCAGGGTTCATTGGGCATGGGAGACTAAATTCCCTAGTGCTCTTCACCTTTTTCACTGGCACCAGAGGAAAGAGCAGGGCGACAGTTAAATTTTGGTGCGTCTCTCTGAATGATGTGGTAAATTCCTGAAGCCACTGGGGAGGAGCTGGGCTGAGGGAGATGCCAGTGGCTAGAAACCATGCCAGTTCCTAGCCCGGCTGTCTCAGGCTTTAGCTCCAGTTGCAGAGTTAGTCACTAATCTATCTGCTGCTGTTTCTTAGTAGTTAACATTGAAAAGGAAGCAGGGATACAGAACTAGCGACTCCTGGAAAATATTCACAGCCTGTCAGTTCTTGGGAGACAGCCACGTGCAGCCATCGTAGAAGAAAAACAAAACGAGTAGCTTGAGTTAACTGCACTGTCTAAATATGTAGGGTTTTATCTGTAAATTGGGCAGAGTCTTCACCACAGAGGTCAGGGTGTCAGGAACTGTCTTTTTAGGCTTAAAAATATTCTGATCCTGGAGTACACAACCTTTGTTTAAGAATGTCAGATCCAGTTTTGCAAATAAATCTAACAAAATGTTACTGTCACAGTAGGAGCTCACTGTGCTGGGCAGTATGTGTTTAGGAATGAGTCCAAGGTTTTATCTTAAGCCTTTTTGTCCCTGTTGTTCGTGTATTTCCCTAGAAGTTGTCTTAAAACATGTGAAAATAGCAATACTTACCATGCTTGAGAAATGCTTGAGAACTCCTGTGAGTATAAGTTCAGTTGGCATTTGTGTGATGATAAAATGTGTTTTCATGGTGTTCAGGTTTGATTCAGCAAGGGCTAAGAGAGACTAAATGACATTTGAAGTATTGCCAAGGTTGGCACTTTCAAATGATAGATTAACTTGTATGGACTTACCCTTGTGCACACTTGATAGAGAAAGGGTGGGTGGAGACTGAGTACTGCTCAGTTACTGAGCTAACCTCCAGTGAGATATTGTAGCTGTTTATATGTGTCTTTACAGATGAAACTTCCACTGCTGTTCTTAATTCAGCTCTCTTTCACCACAAATCAGCTGGTGTTGTACTGCTTTTTCATCACAGGCACACAAATAATAAGTTTTGTTAGAGGTGACAATAAGTAGTGCAGGACAGATAGAAACAGAAAAAGTAACACTGGCATACCTCAGCTCTTACAGGCAAATTACATGTTAGGGTCTGGTGAACCTTTTGCTAGGCCACCTTCTGGCAACCAGGACTATGGGAATGTGCTCCATCTGAGCATTGTGTCTGAGGCCCAGCTGAGCACAACTTCTGCATTACCATCACAGCTTCTAAGAATGCTTTTAGATGTTCAAAAAGGCTAGGTTGGGACCAGTTATTTTGTCCTGAAAATCTCCTTGTTATTTTGTCCATTCTGTTGATAAACGTATAACAAATGTGATCATTTTTATGTTCTTCTTTCAGATGCAGTTTTCACAAATGGACAGGGAGTTGACTATTTATTTGTTGGAAACATAGTTTACACTGTAAGTTTGTGCATCCCAGTAATTTCTCAATGGTAGAATTTTTTTCCAGCTTTTTTTTTTTTTTCTGTGAGAAAGTGGTGTAAACCTGAAGAAAGTGTGTGAGCAAAATAAAATCAAACTGATGCCATGTGCGTGGCTTTCCCTCTTCCATTTTTTTTCCCAGAGATGCACCAAACACAGCTTCTGCTCTGTCCTTCCCCATCCCACACTGCCAAGTTCCTGGGTTGCTACCTAAAAGCTTTTTAGGTGTAAAGGGGAGATTGGGCCATAAACACCTAGAATCTGAGAGTTAGTAGTGAAGTTGTCTTCTTTCTTTTTTTCCCTTGCAGTATGTTGTAGTCACTGTTTGTCTGAAAGCCGGCTTGGAAACAACTGCATGGACTAGAGTAAGTACTTCCCTGTATCTTTTATTGTATTAGCACACCTTCCTCCCTAATGAGTATTAATACAGATAAGAAGTAATAAAAATCATTTGGGGCTTCGAGGTTTTAATTCGATCTTTCATGTAAGGATAGACTGCTAAGCTCCCTAAGTACAGAATGTGAGAGGAATGAACTCGTAGATCCCATGATATCTGGGATGAAAAAGGGAAGCCTGACAGAAGTGGGAAGAGTACATTAAAGGTGTATTGTCAACATCTCTACTTTAAAATGAGAAAATTTTGCGTGAAATCAACATACTACTGTAATTGCTTAAGATAATACTTGAAGAAACTTATCCTTTATATTCTGTAGTTCCTTCAGAATTAATGCAATAGGGGAATGAAAGGTGTCTGCCCACAGATAAACAACGGGCCTTTGAAAATGTCTGTGAACCGGGTAAAAAGAACTAGTGATGACTTCATATTGGTTGAGACTTTTTAAATTTTTTTTCCTTTTCTTTGGAAACTTAGTGTAATAAGGATGTTAGCTAAATAGTTATGTTGGTTCCTTGATTTGAGTTATTTACTTGCAATGAGCGAGTGCTCTGTTTCTGGTAGATGACAGAATCCAGCAGGGCAGCGAGCTCCCAAGAGTGTAGGGGACAGGGAGGGGAGGCCTCCTGTGTTGATAAACCTTCAACACCTTTCTCCTCTTCTTTCACCTAGCCCCCCTGAAAAACTAATTTTTTAATTTTGATGGAGTCCTTGTTTCTCCACACCAATAAGATACTTTATGGAAATCCAGTTTTTATAATTTACAAAGAAACTCTGCCCTCAAGACCAAGCCATTTTGAGGACTCATATTCTTATTTTACCAATTTCTTGGAGGGTTTGGCTTAGATCTTGTAACCTCATTGCTTCTGTTAGTTGTAAAATGTTTTATTTCATTCCTCCCAGAGGAATTGTGAAGATCAATGAGCTGATGTCTGTTCTGAATTTTAAAGATGAAATGCTACTCGTATGGATTATTTAATTTAATTGTTAGGGAGATGCTAGTATTTTCTGCCCCATTCTCTCATCTGAAAATAAAATCTGGGGTTTTTTTACTGTTACTTATGCATCAGTTCTGTGTTGTATATCAACATTTTAAAATACAAAAATCCTTAAATTCATCCCTCGTGCACTAGAAGAGCATATAGCCAAGTCTGCATTGAAGGCATGTGAGCTTGTTTAGATCCTGTTTTTCTGTGAATTGTTTGGTTTCTCCTTCCTCCTCTTCCCTGGATAGGTTATGGGTGTCTTTTCAGTCACTTGGGGATAATCAAGTTCCCCTAATTTCTAAACTTCTTTTTAAAAGATACCGTAACATTTAGTAGATATTGGAGTTCTGTAACACTGGCATTTTATAAATTACTGTTATTTACAAGCCAGTTGTGTTTAGAAACAACTTTTTTCTATATACCCTTTTAAATCCTGTCCCATTGCTTGGAATAGTGACTCTCATCATCCCGGAATCTGATGTTGGTTATAGTTTCATCTGTGAGTGAATCAACATGCAGAAGATCTTTAGGTTACTTGAAGAGTATTAAATTTACAACACTGAGTTAAGCCTCTTCTCCATCATCAAGTGGATTGGTTACAGGCAATTTGTTCTGGAGAGTGAGAGGGACACTGCCACTTGGGAGAACACGATGGTTCCAGCAGAAAGGTTTAAATAAATAATGCAGTCAAAGTGTTTGGGAGTCTGGTATATCCAATAGGTAGTGTGGAAAGAAAGGCTTTGATAAAAGTGGTAACACGGTGCATAATAAAATCCACACATTGAAGTTAAGTGGAGTAGCTTCATGTTACATGGTGCCTATCTGGAACACTGCAGTAGCTTTTTCTCAAACGCAATTTCTTCATCATTGCCTTACCAGACTGTATGAATTGTTTAAGGTAAGCAGAGCACATGGGAGAGCCACACACTCTGTCTAGTTTTTATGCAAAAACTTTGATTTCTTTTTCTTTGTCATTTGTTTAATACATCTGATGGAGTCACTTCTGGTTTTGCACATGCGTTCCCTAGGGGTAAATGATAGACATCAGTGGAGAATCAACAGTGCAGAGGTTGGTGGGATGAGTGTGTAAGGAACATTTTCAAGGAGAGCTCTTCCAGAATGCAGAAGCTCTTTTAAAAGCAGAGAAGTAATTTGGGCAGATATAAGCCTGACATAACGAGATAATTGGGACAACCATAAGAAGAAGGTAAAGACAGCATAAAATGAGCAAAGTCTGCTCAGCTGGAAAGGGTGAAGAGCTGCAAAATTTCAAAACTGTCCTACCAGCAGAATGGAAAGAAAAGCCTGAGCAAGACAAAAAAACCTGATGTCATTTCACTACATAATTACAATTCCTACAAAAGAAGGCTGTGTCTGAGATTGGTTTCTCCACTTGCTTTTATTTTTACTTGTTTTGATCATGAAGTCCAGGAGCTAGGGAAGCACCAGTCCAAGTTATCCAGAGCCTTCTGTCCACTTGTCTGAGATGGAGGCTGTGGCTCAAGAGAAGGTCCTTTTCAGAAAGTAGTGCTGGTGCCCTTCTGCCATTGTGTGGGGCTGGCTTTTCTTAAAGATGAGTTCTTGCAGCAGCCTTGCAGTACTTGATCTCTGGAGAGCTGAGCACTACAGTTTCTCACTGGGGCAGGGCTTCTAGAACACTGACATGAATTGTCCCTAGCTTTCAGAAAAGTAAATAGATGGAAAGGATAAAAGCCCTCTTCTCCTACAAGTGTTTTAAAAAAAATCCTTCCGTTTCTTAGTTTTCTTCACGTCAAAACTGAATCAAGCATGTATGTGGGTGTTTTGGAGGTTTTTATTTGTTATGTGGGGGTTTGGGGTTGGTTTTTTTGTTGTTGTTTTTTTTCTCATTTGTTTGCTTTTAGTGAAGTAGTTGCTGGTCAAATCTCCTGGGTGAAACAATAAATAGCAAAATTTGAAAACAAATCTTCCTGCCCACTGTGTCTCTCCAGGAAGGGGCCTATCCCATGTCTTGCTTATTATTAGCCCAGCAGCTTCCAGGGTTGAACAAAATTCCAGCTTTCTGAGAGTGCCCAGAAGAGTGTTCTTTCCATTGCCTCTGACATTTTGTCGTATGAATGCACCTATTGTAAGGTAGCCTCTAGCTGATCCCAGCTATCTGCCAGTCTGCACTGGCGCTGCAGGCTCCTTGCTTGTTTTCACTGCTTATGCTGGAGACAGCTCTTCTTTCTGAGGATGTTCAGCAGTTGTGGATTAGGAGAAATCTACTCCTTCTTCCAGAAGTTTGTATCTGTCTCACAGCATGCAGAACACAATACTCAGACACTTCTTTGCTTCTTAGACATACTGTTCAAAAAGTCAACAGACACAGTCAACCAATAGGAAATATAAAGCCGAGAGCTGAACAAACACGCTGTGTCCACCAGTAACCAGTATGTGAATTCATTCCCATGTTCCTGAGCTCATATGTAATTAGTAATTAAGATTTATGCAGGTACTTCTCTGAATTGGAGCCAAAGTCATCAGCCACAGGAGTTGCTGGCATCTGAAAAAGATGGAGCCAATAATGAGCTCAGTTGCTTGTTACAACTGAAATTACTGATTCCATCCACTGCAGTGTAAAAGTAAAACAACTTAAATCATCCTGAACAGAAAAATAGTTTGGGTGTAGCAAAAATTACTTTCTTTAATGCAATGGAGAAGAAGTTTGTGCTGGACATGCTCTTGGTCATGTAATAGTACTTTTATTTTCTCTTAATGAGTCTACAGACTAAAGAACCAGTAAAGATGTAAACTGCATTGCGTATCTGTAAATCAATTAGAACACCTTTAACAACAAAAAAGCAAAATTGCTCAGTAGATGTTGATTGCGATAGTGTATTACACAGCACTGAGTCTTCCTCCATGAAAGGTGAGTGATGTATATGGCTTGTATGTGTATACACTGCTATAAGGGATTTGTCGATGTGAACTTTAACCTGCGCCTTTGAAAATTTCTGCCTTGATTTATTTGTTGAATCTGGCGTGCGCATGACAGGATGCAGAAACTAGATGAGAGAAATCTTGGTTCCAAGGAAAATCTGACGAGTTTTCAGGGCCCCAAGTAAGATAGATTGGCTGAGAAGAGTATCTGTCTGCCCTGTTGTGAGGCAAAGATTAAAGAGAAGTGGTTTATGCTGTTTGAACAACCTGTGCTGCTGGCCCGGTACCAAGAGCAGTAGACAGGTCTGAGTGGGGCCGACAGAGACCTGAACAGGGCAACACTTCTGGGCTGGGTGGATGGAGGAAGTGCCGTGTGTTGACTCTCCTTCTCTCCCTATTCCTTGGCAGTTCAGCCACCTGGCCGTGTGGGGAAGCATGCTGCTGTGGCTCGTGTTCTTCGGGGTGTACTCCGCCATCTGGCCCACGTTCCCCATCGCGCCGGACATGCTGGGGCAGGTCAGTACCAGCGCCCGGCTCTGGGGACAGTGGCCCGGCACAGTGCCCTGCTGCTGCCAGCGCTGCTGCTCCCCGTGTCCTCAGCGCTCACACCGTGCTTGCAAAGGAGTTGTGCTCTAGTCAGAGTGCTTGCACTTCATTTTAACCTTTTCTTAATCCCTCTATTCATTTAGTATCGCTGTGGATGCTACTCCACAATTCTCAGTTCACTGTGATGGCAGTGGGACAGGCTCTTTTATTAGTGTCTAGTCCCCGAAAGACTTTGTGTGTTTGACAATATGCTGTATTTGGTTTGGGGTTTTGTTTTGTCATGGGTTCGTTCTTTTACATATATTTTGCTTTCATATTGTTGATTTTTTTCCTTCATTCATTTAAAATAAACAAAATTGCCTTGAGAATAGGTTGAAATTGTCAGAAGCAGAAGGGGAGCTGATATGTTACTGATTATAATACTTGTGGAATTTTGGATTTGTTCCTTCCATGTCAGCTGAGTTCCAGGTGTTGAAATTTTTCCTTCAGTGTCATTATTTCAGCCCGTGGTGAGATCAATCACAAGCCTGTCAAAATCATTCAAGAGCTTTGTGCATATTTAAAATAGGGGGATTAAAATTAACAACTGTAATAATTAAGGATTTAATAAATGTGTGGTAAGAAGGTATTCTGTAGAGGGGGAGCTGCTTTCAAATTTACCAGAAAAATGTATTTGGTAATAAGTTTAGACTTTAATGCAAAGATGTGGTTTACTATACTGAAAGAAGAAAACCTATCTAATAATTTTAACAAATTAGCCAAATATGCTTAGATTGCTACCCTTGCGTAGTAGAAAATAATAATAATAAAAAAGTCAAATGTTGGCAAGCCAGTTAGATTTTTGAGAATATGCCCATATTTGTATTCAACAAGAGCAGTCAGGCATGGTTTTGTTGTTTTTCTGGCTTAATGCATATTTTATTATCATATTCTGAAACACTGAGGATAATGGAGGCTATAGTACATTTTCATGGACAGCTTTTTACAGCAGAGACTGACAGCTGACAGGCTGGGATCAGCAAGTCAGTGACTGACACACAAAGCCTCAGTCCTCTGATAGTATTTCATGGTGATCTTCACACGTTTCCCAGCACATACAGCATCTGTAGCTCTAATTCACATTTTCATATATCGGGCAGGAATTTGCCTTCACTATTGTGCAGAGTTGTGAATGAGTTGTCCGCCACAGCAGACCTTAGTGCTGCCATTAACATGTCAGCCTTCTAAAATACAAACAATATGGTGAGTTGTTGCTTCACGCATAAAGGGTCAGACTATCGGCTTTAGCTTGCCCTTGCCTTTTTTTCCCCCCGGAAGTGACTCTTTTATTTTTTATTGCAACTTAAGCAAAATTTGTGTTGTGTTGGTCATTAGCATTTGCTCCAGCATATAAAACCCCAAGTCTTGGACCAAAACCTTCATGTTAATAAGGCTTTGGTTTTGCTTAAGTATGTTTTTAGAAAGTGTTTGTATTTAACCTTTGGTTTTATGCTCTGATTTTCTGACACTATAACTTGAGAAGTACTAATATCTTGCCAAGATGAAAATAATGTATTGTAATTTAATGGAAAACACATTTATTTTGACTGATAGAGTGTCCAGTTCAGTACTTGTGGAGCTAGGTACCTGGATCAGTAATTACCTATGTAAAACATTAAGGATAGGTCATCATTCTAGAAAGGTGTTTTTTGAATTCAAGCAGTCAGAAATAAGCTGTTGCTTGGCTTTCAGTGTGTATTAGAGGGGATCAATATAATTCTACCAGTTTTCTTGTATTTTTGAGAGAAGGAGCAGCAGTGTAAAAATGTGGGTTTTTTTCTTTTTTTTTCTCTTTTATCCTTTTGTGAAATCAAGGAAAGCTCCCAAAGTAAAGGGAGCTTGTTTACCACTCGTTTTAACTCCCACAAAGTCTCTTGAGTAATCGGTTGCTGTCATGAAACCAGCTCATGGTGAAATGAGCTGGGACTGTGCTAGGCTCTAGCAAAAACTGAATTGCCTTGCTGCTTCCCAGACTCAAGCAGTTCCTTTACTCTTGCTGTATTCTTTTGTTCATTTATAAGTAATCAAGGTGTCTTAAAAGCTTTGTTCTTGTTTCAGATCTTGGTAGTGTGTTTATCTTCAAATAAACTGAACTCCAGGATATTTTAGATCCTCATACTATGGAAATTTAATAGCACTTGAAGTGGGCTGGTTTTAACTGTAATAGTCATTAGCATTTGTGCCAGGCAGGACTTTTTGCTATCAGTAGAAGGAATAGGAGGTGCAAAACATTTTATTCTGTCGATTCATCAAATGTCGGCATGACGCCTAGCAGACTTCTAAGTATGTGAAAAGATGCTTTGTTTCTGCTGGGGTTTATTAAACTGTTTGCACTAAGTATTTCTTTCTCTTGCCCATGATATCTTGAGCATTCTCACAGGGAAAATAATACCATTTTTCCTCCTTGGGGGCAAAGGAGAGAGACTTACTTATTCTCTCCTGTCAAAGAGTCAACATATTTCTTCTATTTCCACTACAGTATTCATAATGGAATACATGTGACATATTATGACAAAGCTTTGATTAAAATCTCAATAGTCCTTAATAGAAATTTTCCAACAGTATGACAACTGGTATTTTGGAAGCAAACTCTGTCTGTTTTGGGGGGACCTTTTCAGACACACAATCTCTCTTTAATAGTATCAGAAATAATAATATAAGAACAAGGAAACCCTAGAAACCCTATGGTAGCTCTCCTGGATTTCCTGAATATTTGTACTTTTTAAAGTGAAGTTTTTTTTATATTTGCAGAGAACAGTGACATTGAGAAAAGTTGATGTTTTTTTTTTGTCTTGCCTTTGGAACCAAGATGCTTTCATAGGAACTGATTGCTTTTGAATGGTCACTTCCAGATAACAGTATTTTGTGCAATATATGAATCATTTCCCACCTTTTGGTACTTATGACTTACCACCGCAGATTTTTGAAAACAAGTAGATGGTTGTGTTTTTAAAAAGAGCTACCTAATTTGATACTCATTAACTAGAAGTTGTACAGAAATGTGCTGCTCTAACGATGAGAGTTTCTTTTTAATTATCATGTCCTGAGCTTAGGGGCTTGTACCTCATAACACAGTGGTATTTTGTTGACCAGCACATTAGCCACAGTCTTGCCCTCATGCAATCTTGCGTATTTTGTTTGTTTGCCTGGGGATGGAGATTTGGTGTCCTGAATAGAACAGCGAGTGCTAACATTTGTGCTTATTTCTTACATATGTCATACACATGGTGTGAGAAATATGCTTCTCATACTCTGTTCTTGTATTGATTTCTTCACTGGAATTGAAACATACTTTAGGTTCATGGGAATAATATTGCACTGTATGGGATTAAAGTCTGTGTGCAGGTATTCCCACACACATACGCCTAAATACCTGTACCTGAAAGCATGTGTATGTGTACAGGAGGATGTTATGAAAGTGATCATGCTTTGAGTCTTGATCTAGACATTATGTAAGATGAAGAAAAACAGGTATTTTCTTCCCCTGCCTTGAGCTGAAATTTTTAGTGTTTTAGGGGAGAGTAAAGTTGGAAGGAAAAGAGGTATTCCCATCACCCCTCTGAAGCATCTGCTGTTGGTGATGATGAAAGAATTTAGCTGCAATTTCTTTTTTCCATTTTACTTACCTTAATATGTGTTGTGTTTTGTGTCTGCCTCATTGTTTGTTGTTTCCATTAAGGAAATACCTTTAGGAAGATGAGTATCAGTCCTACTCTTTCTGCTTGAAGGAGATAGGTTTTAGTCTGGTTTTGAGAGGGACATGTGTTGTGGTTATTCTGAAGTGCAGGTTAGTGTTCCTAATTTTTTAGACTTTTGCTTTGTGCTGTAAGTGGTCATGTTGCAGAGCTGGGGTTTGTGAATCATCTTGATCTTAGGATGTCATTAGGAGGCCTCATGGCTGGAGATTTTGAAGTTGGAGCTGCTGCACTTCCCAGTTACTTTATACAATTGCATTTTTGAGAAGACTCATCAAATCACAGTGCAACTAATTTTACCACCAGCGTAGTGGAAACAGCTCCACGTAAGAGCTACTTTCATAGATGTAATGGCAGGCGTTTATTTCCTGGTGCTCTGCACATCCTTGTCAGAAGATACTTCTTTTCCAGTTAAACTGTGAAATTCTTGCTAGGTTATTTATCTGCTTATGAAGACTTTAAAAGAACCTGTGCATTAGCTTTACCTGGATTAAAGGTGCTTTTTAAAAGATCCCAGTAATGGAGATCTCTGGTTGATCCCATGTAATGTGACAGTAGCAGGACTTGCTTGTATTAATGGTTTGTTAAGAAGACATCTATGCCTCTTTCAGCAAAGCTTCCCATTCCTCTGTGTATGGCATTAGCAAGATGGGCTTGCCTTGACTATTGTACTATTGTTGGCTTTTGAGAGAGGGAGGTGATGTAGATAGAGGGTGTGATGGACTCAGGTTGCATGGTTGGTTTTGTAGTTGGCCCTCGATCTGAAACTCTCATGAAATCGTGCTGATTGAGTTCTTCCCAAAGCATGTGAGAAAACTTCATGGTTTGCATGACTTGGAAACAACACAAAACAAACCCCAAAAATCCTGGAGGCAAGATAATAATCATTACTCCAGTGTAATAAACAGGTTTCACATTACTGCCCTTTCAAATCCACACTGCAAAGCTGACAACTTAATGTACATTTTCATGTTTTCCAGAATATTTTTATCTTACTCTACATTTGAATCGTTTTCCAGGGGTCTTGGTTGTTGTTCTCTCTGGCTTCTCACATTTCCAGAGTTTGGTGCTAGTTAGAAAATTGGCTGTTCTGATTGTGGTTTGTTTGTCTGCAATCAGTTGCACATTACATTGTGGTGTCAACGTTTTGGTTGGGGAAAATGCTTCATCCAGCTGTTACACGCACATCAGACTTCGCCTGCAGATTGAGGTCCTTAATGCCTGCTGATCGTGTTTGTTTTTATTATTATGCACAGAGGTCGCCGTGGCACTTGATGTGGTTTCGGAACATTTTCTGCAGTTTTGGACTAGGCTCTGAGCAGACAAATTAGACTAACGAAGCATGCATATATTTTTAAGCATCTGTTGAAGGAGTGGGTTTGTTGTTTTTATGAGCCACACATGGCTTTCAGAAATTAATCTCTCACTTCTAGATCTCTGGCATTGTGTTGTACTATGTCATACACCACAAAGATGAAAAAATAGAGATAAATGAATATTTTTATAAGTCCTGAATGTGAAACTAATAGATTAAGCATGCTTATTTTCTGCAGGCTAATCCCCCGAAACATACCCCCTTTACCTATTTGGCAACTCTGACACAAACCTGTTCTAAATATTTCTAAAAGATGTCCCAGACTTAATTTCTCCTTAGGAAATACTTTATGAAGGCTTTAAAGCAGGACTGTATATACAGCTGTGCCCAGCACTGTGCTGGCATTTCCTATATAGAGCCATGTGAAAATAGGGTTAAGCCAGAAGCATAAATACTCATTCAGATTTGGGAACTGGCAGTGCGAGCAAGGCGGTCAGATGGCCTTCAGATTTCTCCAAAGTTTTCGTGTGTTCACCTTCACTTCTTGATTCCTACCCTGCCGAAGATCTGTGGCTAGCAGGTGAGTGTGTTGGATGGGGAAACAATAGGAAAGGGAGTGGTTGTGAATGGTTACCTGCAGGTTGTACAGATAGTGCAGAGGTGGTCAGCTGTTTTTTTCTTCAGGTTTGGGGTGTCACCTGGGTATTAGCCACACCGTCTGAGCAGTGTTGGTTTGGAGATAGGTAGTCTTAACAAGTGTAAATACTGCGCAATAGCTGAAATAGAAATACAGAACATTTACACTTATGTGTAATTGGCCCATTACCCAGATTTACTGCCTTTGGAGTGGGGAAGAGCAGTGTCCAGGAACAAGCTCCTTCATTCAGGATGGAATTATCATTCTATAGTAATGGACTGAGCTTCAGAAGTTGCATCTTTTTTTTGATTTGGAGTTCAGTGTTGCCTCATGACCCTCAGAATTTCCCCAAATAACTTTATTCATATATTTAGAAGTAGCAAAGCCTTGTTGCAAGTTTGTGGAAAGATGTTTGGAAGATATCCTGTTCTTTATTTTCTCAATTAGAAACAGCTGGCTTTTAAATATACAAGAGCAGCTACTGTATTGTACCAGAGGCAGTGTGTACTAATACTCATGTCTACAAAAAAAGTCTGTGTTTTGAGCCGTGTTGACAACCAAGGACAAACTAAGAACGTATGACTTGCCATACTGGATCAGAGCGTTCCTGATGTAGGCTGTGTTCTGCATTAGAAACTTAAGGAGGAAAGCCAAGCAGCTCTGCAGTGTGGGTTTGTCATGTATGACAAGGGTTTGTGTGCATCTCAGTAAAAGAAAAAGCTGTTTTTCTGCTGGATAAGTGGAAAGTAGCCAAACCGTTTTTATGCCTCTTGTGAAGCAGCACTCGGCCTCTGCAGCATCTTTTGCAGATGAAGTTTGTAGGTCAGCAGTGCTGGGCTGGGGGCAGTGCAAGAGTCTATGGAACCAGGAGATGTGGATCTGCCTCTGCCTGTGGTCACTGCTGTGCACTGCTCTGTGAGCTTGCCACGTGTGGGAACCAGACACGTTTCCAGGTGAAGGAATCGAGTGATATCCCGTTCCTGCACGGATGTTGTTGCCTAAACAGTCTGGCATGATGAGGAGGGCCATGAGAGAGAGGACAGCAAAGTAGGCCAGTATGCTGCCATTCCTATAATCAATAGGACGGAAAGAAAGGAAGGTGGCAGGGTAATTGTGTAGACAAGATGATTTTTAAAGGAGCGTTTGAACTCATAGCAATGAAGCTGTGACTCCTTTAGAAAGTAAGAGGAGCAGCAGATGGGATCTATTCCAGAGGGCAGGAGGTGACTGTCTGTGAGTTGGAATTAGTGGTTTTATGGCTTGCTTTGGTCACACTTAAGTCACTTCGTTTTCTGATTAATGCAGGGAAGCCCAGATAGCAGATATTTGGGGCATGGTTGGGATGTTGTTTTTACCTTCGTTCCTTGGGGACAGAAGGGTCATGTTATGTTTTTATTTGAATTTACATATTATAAAGGAGTTTTGTTTGTGCAAGATTGTTTGTTTAGCTGAATTTGTGCTCCATGCCACTGTTTCTTTCCTTTGCTAGCGGAATTCATTTTTTAAGAGACAAGCATAACTATTTCACATGGGAAAATATTTCCAGATCAATTTGAAACATACCTTTATTCCCTTTCCTCCCTACAGTATATATTTCATGAGATCATTTTTTCTCCCAATTGTATTATGTCAAAATTTGATCCAAAAAGCCCTGAGGAGTGGAAATGATGTCTCTTATATTGTTCTAAGGCAAACATAGGTACACAGGCTTCAGGAGTAGTGAGGCTGGAAGGAATACAGCCCTTCCAAGTGCCCTGGCTGTTGCCGTGGGTCAGCTGGAACAGCCTGGCCCCCATGGCTTTCCTGTTAACTCAAGAGCTGACAGCAACTATGGTATCTTGTGCTGCTTCTCAATTGGCAGATGTGGCAAGCAAAAAGCAATAGAATGCAGCCACTTCTGAGAGTGCCTTTGGGCTTCTGAGTCTGTGCAGGAAGTCAGACTGCACCCATTTGGCCTGTAGAGTGTAATTTCTCATTTGGGTATTTGCAGCGCTTGAGCTGGTGTTTTTATACCAGTCCTCTTTTCAGAAGGTACGGGAAGGAGACTGTGGAAAAGAGTCACAGTATTGTAACAGAGGTGCTAAGTGAGTCCACACGTTTCCAGAGGGCTGTGTTTGCTTTAAATTAGTGTGTGATTCAATAGGGTTGATGGGAGAAAAGGACAGATTGATACAGGTGCTGTCCATAACATAATGCCTGAAGTGTGGTGGAGTCGCTCATGGTTACATGTGCCACCGTTGGTCTCTGTAGCACAAAACCCAGCAATGGCACTTCTCAGGTTGATGTTGGAAAGCAGGTTTCTTTCACAATTAAGAGCTGCAGCCTCTTGCTGGGCATATTGCAGAGCTACATCTTGCAGCTCTGGACACGTTTCCCTTCCCTAGGGTATGGCTGAAGGCAATTTCATGCTTATCATAGAGCCAGCATGCCAGTGCAGAGAAACCTTGGACAGTAGCGTTGTCACACACAAAAGAAGACAAGCAAGTATAAACATTCTTTCTCTGTACCATGCAGTGCTTTATGATAGATGCTGGGGGAGGAGAAGGAAGGATTCAGTACAGTGGCCAAAATGCAGAATAAAAATTAGGATTGACCCAACATGGCTTTTTTTCAATAAATTAACCTAGATTCAGTAAATTGCAATAAAGTAACCCAGCATTTCTCTGGAAGTACTACTTACCGCTTATCATTTCTTACCCTGTTCAGTACCTGGGAGCTGCCAGTTCCTTTAAAAAGAAAAGCCAAAACAATATTATGAGCAAACTTACTTTCTTCATCTCATTCTCATTTGGATTGAAATTGTATCTCATTTTAGAAGATTTCTGAGAAGGAAAAGGATGAAAACCTACCAGCCATCAGCTCCTGTAACAGGCTCTGAGCTGCAGTACTGAGCAAAGGATATGCTGAGGGAGTGAGAGTTTCCACACCATACGCAATTCATTGCTTGCCATGACATGGGTGTACAAAACATGTGAGTGACTCAAAGAGAAGATACTATGGTTGTCAGAGTGTCATTTTATACTTTAGAAAAAATGCCTATCACCTTTCCAAGGACTTCTTTTGTGCAATGTTTTGGAGGAGGTATCTGTTTTACTTAATATCTAAGGGTTTTCTTTTGGCAATTCTTCATTAGTACTCTGGTTCCAGTGTCTGTCTAAGCTGTTGCTTGCAGCATGTTATCCAGCAGTCTGTGTACATTCAGTAGAACCACCAGTATTAGACATTTCATTTTCACATGTGGAATAATACTTCTTGTTGTGGGATTCTGAAAGAATTTGTAAGAAAGGCATACCAAAAGGGATGTTTTTAGGCTATTTCTATTTCAGAGAAGCATGAAAAGTAATTACTTCAAGCTTTGCTTCAACAGAAGCTGCATTCAGGGAAAGCCTTTCCAAATTCAAGTGAAGTTTGTCCACTCTGAAACAGAAATCAGAGGAATTTATTTGATAATGTTACCCAGTTGACTTTTGTTGTGCTTTTGTAAAATTGGATAACTATATAAAAGAAAATTTTAAAATGTGGAGGAGGGGGAAGTGAGTATATGGAATAACAACACAGGTGGGGAGCAAAACAACTAAAAATAAGGCTCTGTCAATCAGGTGCCTATAAAAAGTGCTGCTATTTGGGGTTAGGCAAAATCTCATTTAGCTGATGAGTCTCAGCATTACTGTTCATTCAGAATGTATGTGAAGAGCAGCTGAACTCTTTAATCACTGGCAACCTCACACAGAGCAAAAGGTGTATGAAACGCAGCCACAAAATCCAAAATGTTTTCCAAAGACCCAATAGAAGTTCAGTGACAAGCGTATTTGATTTTAGCTGTGTGTAAGGGAGAAAATACTAATGAGGACAATGGAATTCTGTCAAAAAGTTGGAAATATCCAGAGGACTGAGAGGGAGCTGACTGAATTTAGAGCTGGAGCTGTGAAGAGTAGGTGTGGTCTGGTCTCCTGATGCTAAAAGTCAGAAAAATAAGGCTTCTTCTGTGCAAGCTAGGAGAATTGTTTAAAACCATATAAAGTCTGCATCAGCTTCTAGTGAAAGTGGCGTGCAAGGACTCAAGTTTAGCCAAGTGCTGTCACAGGCAAGACAAAGTAAATGACAACCTCTAGTGGATCTGACTACTAAGGTTTATTTCAGGACCAGAGAGATTAATGCTCCTACTCTAATTATTCCCATTCACATTCTCCTACTACAGCATTATGTTCCCTAGGTCTCGACTTCTCATCCCTGTAGGGAGGTCACTGCTGGCCTGGAAACCTGGGTTGGCTCCTGCTGTGCCACTTATGTCACTGCTGGCCAACTGCAAGTGTTACTGGTGAAGGTCCCTGGCCATAACCCAGCATTCATGTTTATGTGTGTCCCTGTTCTCTGGGATCTTCTGCCACTTCCAGGATCTTTCAGGCAGCTAGCATTTTCACCTTCCTCTTTCCAGACATTCTGCCCTGTATTTTTCTTAAGACAGTCACTTCTTTTCATGGACCCTTCTTTGTGGCATAGAACACCTAATTCCTGATTTTCTTCATATAGATAGTCTATATGCAGAAGCACAGCATCATGACCAGCCTTGAGACTGGGGATAGCATCTTCTGTCTCTTTCTTAGTTAGGGAATTCAGGACATACCACTTCTGTATAGTCTAAATGTTACCAAAATTTGCTACCAAAATTTGCAATCTGTGCCAGTTGCACCTAGAGCGAGCTTCTTCTTCATTATTCAGAATTTCAGTTTCGGACACTGAAAGATGTACACACTCCCTCAGTTCTTTGCTGCCTTGAAGCTTTAATAGAATCATAAAACCATTAAGGCTGGGAAAGACCTCTAAGATAATCGAGCCCAAGCATTAACCCAGCATTGCCAGGTGTCCCCAAGTGCCACATCTGCTTGTCTTTTAAATACCTTCAGGTATGGTGACTCCACCATTTCCTTGGGCAGCCTGTTCCAATGACTGATGATCCTTTCAGAGAAAAAATTTATCCTAATATTCAATCTAAACCTCCCTTAGCACAACTTGAGTCCATTTCCTCTTATCACTTTTTACCTGGGGCAAGAGACTGATCCCCACCTGGCTACAACCTCCTTTCAAACAGCTGTAGACAGTGATAAGGTCTCCCCTTTTCTCCAGGCTAGACAACCTCTGCTCCCTTAGCAGCTCCTCATCAAACTTGTGCTCCACACCCTTCCCCAGCTCTGTTGCCCTTCTCTAGGCGCGCTCCAGCTCCTCAATGTCCAAGCAGTGAGGGCCCAAAACTGAACACAGGATTTGAGGTGTGGCCGCATCACTGCCGAGTACAGGGGGACGGTCACTGCCCTGGTCCTACTGGCCTCACTATTGCTGATACAGGATGCCGTTGGCCTTCTTGGCCACCTGGGCACACACTACATCATGTTCAGCCAGCTATTGACCAGCATCCCCAAGTCCTTTTCTGCTGGGCACCTTTCCAGACACTGCCCCTGGCCTGTAGCACTGCCTGGAGCTGGTGCGACCCTGGTGCAGGACACAGCACTTGGCCTTGTTAAACCTCATACAATTGGCTTCAGCCCATGGATCCATCCTGTCCATGTCCCTCTACAGAGTCTTCCGACCCTCCAGAAGATCAACATTCCCACTCAACTTGCTGTCATCTGCAAACTGGCTGAGGGTGCACTCGATCCCCTCATGCAGATCACTGAAAAGATATTAAACACATTTGTCCCTAATACTGAGCCCTGGGGAACATCACTGATGACCAGTGGATTTAACTCAATTCCCCACTGCTTTCTTGGCCCAGCCATCAAACCAGATTTTTACCTGAGGAGCAGTACACCCATCCAGACCATAAGCAGACAGTTTCTCCAGGAGAATGCTGTGGGAAATGGTGTCAAAGGCTTTACTGAAGTCCAAACAAAGGTCCACAGCCTTTCCTTCATCGACTAAGTGGGTCACCTCCACTGTTTCCTGTCCTCTATATTGTATTTCCAGTAGGCATCTTGTAAGTTGAACTCCCCCACAAGAGCAAGGACCAGTGATCATGAGGCTTCCCCCAGCTGCTTATGGAATATTTTTTCTGTCTCTTTATCTTGGTTGGGTGCTCTATAATAGACTCCCACCAGGATATTTGCCTTGTTGACCTTTCCCCTGATTCTTACACATAGACCCTCAACCCTGTCATCACCATCATCAAACTCTAAATGTTCGTAAGGCTCCCTGTAACATACAAGGTTACCCCACCACCTCTCCTTCCTTGCCCATCCCGTCTGAAGTTGTTCTAGCCACTGCAGCTCTCCCGTTGTGTGAGACATCCCACCATGTTCTCATTAATGCATCATCAGCTTTCCTACCATGCAGTTGTTTCCAGCTCCTCCCCTTTGTTGCCCATGCTGTGGGCACTGGAGCAAATGCGCTTCACTTGGGCTAATGTTCCTGCGAGCTTTTTGGTGAAGCCCTAATTCCTATGTGCCCATTCTCAGGAGCTTCCATGGTTTCTAATGCATCAGTAACCCTTGCATCTTTGCTGCTGCATCGTCTGCATCCTCTACCTCCACTGAGACATCAGACCAAAGAATGTCACTAGCACACCATCCCTTACACTTTGGCATGCCACCCCCAGGCTTATATCTAGTGAACCTGACTTTATCCCTTTCATCCCTCAAATCTAGTTTGAAGTTCTTTCAATGGCATCTGCTAATTCTCGTGCAAAGATCTTTTTCCCCCTGTGAGACATGTGGACCCTGTCTGTTGCCGGCCGTGTCCTTGTAAATGTTGCTGATTAAGTGCTGATGTAGCAAATGTATATATCACTAAAGATTTTATTCGTTTTCTCTAACAGTCTTCCAATAGAAGTATATGGCTTTTGTTCTAAGCCTTTCAAGCTTCATGTGTTATATACATTGTGTGAGAGATACATTCTATACGGGGTGATAATATAGGAGCGAATGGACTTCATTAGTCACATGGATGTGAGTATTTGAACAAACATTTTTGAGCTCTGTCTCTGCCATAACACATTTGAAACACTGCTTTGCTCTGGTTAGCAGCATAACAGAAGCTTCCTGTATGTGATGTGTCCATATAGTGCCTACGGGGCTTGTTAATGGTGGGACCCCTTATGCTGTGGGTGCAGAATTTCATATTTTTTTGAGGGTGGAAATGGGCTGGAGACACCTGAGAAATGGCTTACTAAATATAGTGTGTGAACATTAACGACTGTAGATATGTTATAACATCAGCTGCTCTCATCTGTTGCATCAGAGCTCTTTCCAAGGCTGGGTCTTTGAGTGATTAAATATTGAACTCTGTTGCTAAACTGACAAACTTGGATTGAACAGAGCAAATAAGTCCAATTTAACCTTCTGGATACTCATTAAGGGGATCCTGGACTTTCCATAAATTAGGCTGTAAGCAGTACAAGTTTATCAGCTTGAATGCATCTGCAATTACTTTTTTACACCCGAATCACTTTAGATACTGCTTTAAGACAGACTACAAGAGGGGTTGTGTGAGAGAAAGAAATGTCAAGAGGGGCAAAGAGAAACAAGAGCTGTGGAGGACATTGCCTGAGTTATATTATGCTCATTAATTCAATTTGAGGCAGGAATGTGTGTAAATAAACCCTGGCAGCTGCAGCAGCTCTCATTTCTGCAGGGCTTTGGCAGGAATGCAGGGGCCAATGGATATGAAATCCTGGCTCTCTTTTGAGAAATTGCAGGCAGACAGCTCTGCAGCCAGAAGAAAGAACAATCTAAGATTTACTGAGAAGACGTAATCACTTTAAGCAGACTTGAAGAGTGTGGAGTTTCAGACATGCAGATTTGGAGGTAAAATTAGTGCAGACAAAAACTAAGTCATTGGAAAACCATGGGGCTTACCTAATTCTCCTGGGTTAATGGCATTATTCATGTTCCAAATATTCAGCCTCAAAATGGAACAGGAGAACTGCAGCCGTACCATTCAGTGTCTTCAGAGTAACCTGAGTCTGGATATTCCCAAGCAGTTGTCTGCAGGTAGTGTAGCTGTTTGTGCTGTGTACTGAAAGTCAGATATGCTGAGCACATTAAGAGAACTGGCTTGTGTCCCGAGGAGTTCAGTCTTCGGTGCCCTTCCTGGTACTGGATCCCCACGAGTGCCTGGAAGAGCATTCCCATCACTTCACATGGTCCTAGAATGTGCTCTCCCCCGGCTCCCCCGCCAAAATATTCAGAGGACAGATTCCTCAATGGGTGCTGCGGAGCGCAGGATGGGAGAGGGATGGTTCTGCAACAGTTAACAAGTGATGCTGGATTTTCAGATCAGTGGATTTTTCAGCTGTGTTTTTTTAAGTAGTAGTAGTTGCTATTTGTCTGAAACTGATTTGAATATGAACTTGATATATCAGCTACATTTAAAAACAGTTTAAAAAGCAAAAAAACCAACCAAACAATGTGAACAGTCCATGACCAAAGGAGAATCCTTCATTTTGCTGGCTTTAATCCAGCGTTTTAAATAACAATGTCACCTAGAGTTAAAGCCCTTTTAAAGGCACACTGATGAATGCTTTAATGACAGTATTAGAGGTAACTATTAATTGATTATATTTTATCAGACACTTAAAATCTGACAGTTACTGTATTGATCTATGAAAAAGGAAGATTTTTTCCTCAAATGGAAACCAGCTTCTAGTATAAGTCTTGTTTTTATCTCAATTCCATTGTCTTCAAATATTTGCATATCAGAAAATTTAATTTTGTTAAAAGTGTGCTGGCAAGGGAGTCTGTGTGAAAATGAGGTCTAGTAAGGTCAGAACTATAGAGCAAAGTATAAGCTGCGAAAGGAAGAACTTGATGTTAGCAATAATAATAATAATGCTTAGTATTTGAATGTTCATTGGATTTTAGAATAGCTGCTTTGCTTTGCGCATTTGATAAATTAGTGTAAACAAAGGTGTTGATGTATTTAATTGTAACCTTTTTCATGTAGCAAAATTTGTCAATAACACTTTCAAATTATGTTTCCTAAATAGCACTTTGAAATATTTATGTACTCTGACTTTACCACTGTCTTTTTCTGTAGTACAGGCACCTATGTATGGCAAATGATAAGCCAGGAGGCATCCAGGGAGTGTCACAAACAATCAGATTAATTATTCAGATTCCAAACTGACAGCTATTTTGTTAAATAGCTGTGTCTCTGTAGCAGAAGCAGAGCTACATGCAATACCTGGACTGACACATTTTTTCTTAGTGCTCTTCAAGAGAATCCACGAACAGACCACAAGTTTTGTGCCTTTGAACTTGGAGTACTGATGGACATTTGGAAATACAGGTCATAAAACCAGGGAACTGGAAAAAGGCAGCCCAAGAGTCAAGCAAGGATAGACCCCGTCACACATAACACTGGCATTAATTTTGTTGAAAATGTCAACATGCAGAAGTTTACAGGTCTTTCAGACAGTTTCATTGTAAGCTTGTCATAAATCTGTTTCTTTTACTGTGGAAAGTATCTGCTTGAGAAACGGTGGTCAAAACTCAGGGCAGACTGCTGAGACACTTAGTATGTTTTATGCTCCCCTCTATTTTAAGCTCTTGTTTACATCCAGTGTTGTTATTGCCCCTTTCAGCCCAGCTCACCCTTGACACCACTAGCTTCAAACATCATCTAATGTGTGATTTAGCAATAGAAGAGCAGCAAGATCTGCTCACACCTGCTGTCTTTCAATAGCTGCCTCTGGGTCAGTAGCCTCTGGCTGGCTTTGCCGTTCTTGAGAAACTTGAATTTTAATCATTTGCTCCTGTCAAGAGCAGCATAAGGAACACTCTTTCATCAGTTTCAGTACAGTGAGTCTGAACACACATGTCCGAGTCCCCTGGAAGTCTCTGCTTACTGCTAGTTTTGGCTGGAATAAAATCAGTTGTGATTTGTATTCTGCCTCTTGTGGGCTTCTCTGCTGATATGCAGAGAGGCATAGAGGGTTTGAAATCTGCACACAGCACAGCCTTGGTGGAATGGCTGTTTTCTTCCTGTTTCTTTAGCCACTGCTGCCCAGCACCCTGGTGTATATCCCTGCATAGGTATTCCTGGGTGCAGCCACAATCATTTCAGGTCCCCGTGGCTGTCGCCTTGCACCTCATGTTTTATGTACATTTGGACACGTACAGCACTTAAAACATAATTTCTACTAATACATCTGCATCAGTTTGTAGGTAAGCTTTTCCCTTTGTTTCTCTTATATCCTGTATTTACACTGCTTTCTCTCTTGATGCTCAGAGACAGATGAGGAACAGCTTTTGCAGTGTCAAGTTTGACTCCTCCCTGGCTGGCTCACTGCAGGGCCCCCGAGCTGTGCAGAGCTGGCAGCCACAGTCCTGTTCCCACTCACTCTCGAGGCCCCTCGCACCTGTTCGGTGAGCCACCTCTGGGAACGTCCCATCCCGGGAAGGTGGCTCCTTTGCCCCAGACTGTGCAGTGCATATTCCAGTAGGGCTTCAAAAGAGCAGAGGGGTCTTGAGGGAGAAATTGTGACTGTGAGCAGTCACAGCAGGGGATTGAAGGGCATTTTCCAAAGTGCCCTCAATTAATTAGTGTTGCTGTGGCTAAAAACTTGCTGGAGCCTAGGTACAGCTTTGAGTGCTAACACTGCAGGGAAGGCCCTGAAGAGTCATTTCGGCGAGTTCTTTGCTTTATATTTGATTCCTTCCTTTTTCCTTTTTCTTCCGGTGGGACTTAACTATGACAGGAATCACAGCCTGGCTGAAACAGAATTTATCACAGTAGAATACATTACTGAGTTAGAGCTCTTTCTCCCTGCTTAGCTACTGCTGGCCGTTTGTGTAATCTGTTAAACAGTTTGGAAAGTTTTAAACTATGTGCCAGAACTCAGCTATGCAACATTAAAAAACAGCTAGTTCTGTCTTAAGCTGAAAAATCGATTTGATAGTCTCAAATGTGGCTGCACTGCTGTGCTTTGGTTATCAGGGTGACATGCAGAGCCCTTCTTTGCCACAGCTGCACTCTGCAGTTAGGATTTAGCATTCCAAAGTCCAGTTAGCCTCCTGTTCTGCCTCCATGGTCTGCCTGGTTTGGGGATTTTTATTTTTTAAATCAGATATCCAAAGAGGTTCTCTCTATGTATAGTTTTTTTAGATGTGGAACTTTCGCCTTATAATCTGTATTGACCAGCATTTCAAATTCAGTGGTTTTTTTAGCCTTGAGCCAATGATGAGTATGAAAGCTGTCTTAAGGTTATGAAGACAGCTTTTGAATTTGATAGCAAGGGAGAAGGAGGAGATTCATCGATTCTTATCTTGAACATGGGACAATATATGCTTTCTACCAGGTGGTGTTGTCTTGTATGCCATTTAAAACACTTGATAGGGATGTTTTTAATCAAATTAATTCCATTAAGAGTAGTTTTCAGATCTACTAAGGGAAGTGGAGGCTTTTGTTGTTGGAGCCCAAGGCTAGAAGGCTGAGAGGATGGGAATGTTAGTATGTTGAAGTAATTATTGCTGTGATTTTATAGCCTAATAGGTTGTGACCTTTCTCTGCCTCTCACTGGAAAGCTGGGAATTTTCCCCTTTGTGGTAATCGAAATTTCCTATGGTTGAATTCTTACAGTGGAAAGATCCCAAGTAGCTGTTAGCTTTCCTAAGAAGTCAATCTTGTTGGGGGCTTGAGCAGTGTCACTGTAAGGCTTGGGTGGGTTTTAATGTGACTTGAATTCTACCATCGGTGTGTGCTTTACAATATGACTGCTACTATAATTGCATATTTGCCTTCAAACAATAGCTCGCAGTGCTGTGTAATTTTTTCCATTACTTGGGCACATGTGTCATGTTTGATAGTGCTACTTACTGTGCTGTGTGCAAGATGATATATTCCTTGAAATCTTTTGGGGAGGGGTGTGGGAGTGTGGAATATAGTAACCATTCATACACACCAAGTATGTCAAGCTGGATACTAGAACATGGGATAATCATGGAAACGTGGTAATTTTTAAGCCTGTCTAAATTAGCTTTCTAACCCACCACATCATCCCCTGAAGTCAAAGAAATGATGCAGTACAGAGCCACCATCTAAATTATTAAAATGTGTTCCTTGGAGTGGAGATATGTTCATATTTAAGTCTAACTCAATAAAGATTTATTGGATTTTTTGATAGTAGGAACTGAGTAAATAGACCAGAACGGGGGAGGTGTGTGGGGGGAATTAAAGGGGGATGTATACCAATGATCAGGTGATGAAAAAGTAGCCCATGTCATGAATAATATTTCTATTTAAGTAATATATGCAGAACATTTTAATGACAGTATTGAAATACTGTACTTCAGCTGTATAATACTCTTAGGGCCTTCACCAATGCTAGTTCAAGGCAATTTTTTTTAACTTGGCTGTGCCATTTCCCAGCCTTGAACTACTGTTCCAATTTTGTCATTTTCTCATCCATCTGTTGTCTATCCATTTGTCAGTGTTGATTTCTGTGTATTCCTTTCCACTTTATTCAAGATCCTTAAGGAAGGAGAAATCAAGATCTGATATAGCCACTCTATATTCTTTCCTGCCATATCTGGCATCATTGTCATCTTCTACTTTTTCCAGCAGTCCTGCCCCAAACACATTGTTTTCTGTGTCCCAAGTTCTTTGGTAGCCTATCACTTTCAGTGTTATTGATTTCATCTGACATTTACCAAACTACTCGGTACTCCTCTCTCTCGTCCTTTTTTTCCTATTGTTTCTTTATTCACTGTAATGTTGGTGACCCTTTGTTCAGTTTCCCCTTCTTTTCAACCAGAATGGTCTTCAGTCCAATTCTGTCATCTACTTATCACAGATCTTGACTAATTCTCAAGCTACTGGCTTTTATTTGTCTGGATTTTTTATGATTTTGGTCATCTTTGTAGAAGCTGCCACTTGTCCCAAGCTATCATGTTAGTGTCTTGCCACCTCAATTCATACAGGAAAGAAACCTGATCATAAACATCAAGTTGGACTTATCTTTCAGTTATGCAAGACACTGCTGAGAGAAAGTCAAGTAGGACCTGACACAGTGTCCCAGCAGAGAAGTAACAGAGTAGTGGATGGAACAGAAGTTTCTTAACAACTATTGGCTTTGAGTGTTTCTAAGCAGTAGTGGTATTTTGAGCTATGTGAGAGGCAGATGGCAGATCCTACTGCCAGGGAGGGTACTGGTGGTGTTGGTAGTCCAGAGTCATAGGTGCCATGCAACATCATGACAGTGTTTTCCAGTTTCATACTTTGATTTAGGAAAAGCAGTGTAGTGGATTTTAAAATATTATTTCTCTGTATTTAATTTCATAAAATACATGCTAGACAGTTCTTCATTCAAATGCACCATTGACAAGTACTTGTAAGTAGTGTTCAAAATAGATGTACAGCTGTAATATCTTAGTAATAGTGTTCACCGACAATAAAGTTGTATTGTAAAACTTTGTCAAGGGGAGAAATACATCAAAAGGGTTAAGAATCCATAAGATATTAAGGATCAAATGGCTCCACAGAGGAAGAGGGAACTCAAAACTGAATAATGCTGTGAGCTTTCTTGGAACAGTGCACTGCCAGCTGCTGTTATAATCCCATCACTCTCAACCGGCACAAAGCAAGGCTGGGACAATTGTGTCTCTGGGTTCAGTATTAAATGAGCTACTTTTGAAGTTGGCATGCAGGGTTATGTCATCCTCTTGATGAAGTGGCCTGCAGTGTGCATCCTTTGCACATCTGTAACTACTTAGGAACGCCCCTAAAGTTTTCCAAATGCTTACAAACCACAAGATGATCAAGAGGTGAGAAAGGATAGGAGAGTGGGAACGCTGGATTTTATTATGAATAAGCATCCAGTCTAGAGGATAGTAAATAACTTTAAAGGAGAGATTTCTGCTCTGACTAAGCACTTTGCTTTTTCTTTTTTTGGAAGCCAATACCATGTCACTGGATCTCCCTTTGCATGGCTTGTACCAAGCAGACATCTGGACTTAGATCTCTTAACAGGCAGCATGTGAACTCAGCACAGTAATGGTAGACACACAGTTTGACATTCATACAGTTGTCAGTCTTCTCACAGGTACACTGAAGTGAGCTGAGACATGGAGGCAGAAGCAGGGAAGTGTGAACACCTGAAGGGCGTAGACTTGCCTTTGGAAATCACTTCTCCAGCACTTGATTTTTCCCTTCTCTACCCATCATCTTTACTCTGCTCGTCCCACTGACTGTCTGCATCTTTCAATGCCTGAATTCCTTTGCTCAGAAGAGATCAGGAAACAGATTACCATTTCCCACCACACTTGCTGGTCTAAAAAGAATAAGGCAGAGGCCAGCTCATTACTCAAGCTTGCAGGCCCTGATGAGCTTTGATGGGAATCTTAGTGCATCAAAGTGTAGTGTGGGAAGCACTAGTAAACAGAGTAAAAAGTTTGAGAACAAGTTCATACTTTTTATGCATGCCCTGATAGTTGTACTGAAACTGCCCCAGTATATAGTTCGGACTGTAACACTGACTAGATCAATATCACTTTTCTAGGAAGAGTCTACAGCATGTTGTTTTCTTAATGCTGAATCCTTTAATTCGAGTCTGGCACTAAGGGTCTATAGCAGGAACTGCTGAGCAAGTTGAGGGGCCTTGTACAGAGCTTTGAAAGAGGCTCTGGAACTCACACAATCCATCTCTCCTGTAAAATTATAATCCTGCCTCCATCTGAAGTGCCAGCCTCTTTCTGAAGCGTTTCTTCCCATGGCAAAGAATCGCCTTTCCTTTCCAGTGCAGGTGCTAAAGCAACTTGCTGGTCTGACTGGAGCCATCCCGAGTCTCCACGTGTGTGAGCTGAGCTCTGACACCATTCTGCATGTCAAAATTTCTCTCATTCCAACTCAGAATCTGTTTAAGAGCAAGGATGTCTTCTAGCATCCAGCTGCCCCTGTCCACTCTGAATAACTTGCTGCACCTATTCTTTCTGAAATAGTAGAATGGAAGGAATTAATTTTAAAAGGGGATTCAAGCCGTTATTCCCTGAGGAAAAATAGGGTTTAAACTCAGATTTGCAAATGTGTCTTGGAGTTAATGAGCATTTTTGTATGCCCTTGTGTCTTTTGCTCAAAGCTGTGTTCTTTCTGTGTTAATTATCTCCTTCCTTGATTACTCCAAACTCCACTGTTTTGATATCGGTAAGTCCCAAATCATATGTGTAATGTTTCCAGGCTTCAGCATCCAAAAAGTCTCTTTTTAACCCGTTCATCAGAACCTGTACCATTTTGAATTTTTCCTCAAGCTCCTCATGCACTGTTTCTAGTGTTGGCAACTCTTGCCAATTTATAAGCAGCATAAGCCTAGTCTTTGCTCAGGAGGCTATAGGAACAGGAGGAAATTTCCAATATAACTCTGCTTTCATATGGTTTGGAAACTGAGTAAATCTCCACATGGTGTATTGTAGCATGAAGGAAGTTGCTCTGTTCATCAGGGAAGGATCCCACGTCTTCACAGTTATCAGTGATAATCATTGAATATATGTATCTCTCAGCCTTTTCTGTTACTTGGTAGTTTTTTGGACAGGTGACCCATTTAACACATAAGACAATTCATCTTTTAAAGCTAGCTTCAGGCCATGCTAAGAATAAAAGCTTCTTGTATAAATATAGAGAAAATATGTTGTTCTTTGCCATACAGCCTAAAAAACAGTCTGTGCTGTAGGCTTAATTATCCCACCCGGGTGTCAGAGGGCTTTGCATCCACCTACACATGAGATGGCTAAAAGTCAGTGCTGATGTCTCCATGCTAGTCCAGAAGCCCACTCTGGTCTGTCTAGTATATCACATCCAGTACTGTTGTGTTTTGGTTTACTCCCTGGTCTTGTCAGTACATAACACCCTGCCCATGCACCCAGAATTACTTGGTGCCATATACCTGACATAGGAGATTTGGCAACTGAAGCAGGGGAGGAAGGTACTTTAAGCTTAGTGCCATATTGATTTAGCAACATGGGTGAAACTTTGCCATCTGTTTTCATCTTTTGTGGCAGACCTATCAGTGTACCTTTCCAGTTTCTTTCTCTTAAACTCCCTTTCAGGTAACAGAAGGCGGATATGATGTTTGGTGTTAACCTTCTGGCATTGTCGAGTCCTGGCTTAGGTTACATCTTCTCCTAAGCAATTCTGCTGCAGGGCACAGCATGTTGCTGTATGTGATAACATTTGTCAGTGTTGTTTGGGTGTCTCTAGGAGAGAGTTCAAAATGAGGACACAGACTACTTAAATTTTATTTGTTATTGAGTCAAGTGATAGTTCATAACAGATCTCTCAGTACTGGCTACCTTTTTATTTCTTGCAACTCACCACCAATGTGATAAGAATTTTACATTTAGTTTTGTAGCTTCTGAAGATCAATGGTCTGACTTCTGATGCTCCGTTTCTGAGACTTTGTGGATAGTCCAGCGATGGCTACACTACTGATCTTTGTCTTTAATATCACTCTGGATCTTGCCAACTTTCTAATTAAAACACAGATTAATAAAATACAACCATGAATGTAGATTTTTACTTTGGTCTTTGCTCCTGAAATATGTTGCAATTACAGTTTAGGTATGTGTCAGATAAGCTCCTCCTTTGCTTAGTCATTTTGAGTTCTGTCTTGACTCCAAATAATATTGCATGTTCTTTGAACTTTGACCTCTTCTGACTGCTTGGGTTTATTTTTTTCACTCGATCTTTTGCATGATCAGATGGTCCGTGAAAATTTGCACAAGGCAGTTGGAAGTCTGACTGAAACTGATGTTAAATCAGGGGCAATTTTAATTCAGGAAGAAGCACTTTGAGTGCCAATAATCAGGAGTCGGCTCCTGTGAAGTCAAACTGAGATGAGACTTGACCTTTTATTTGAAGGAGGAAAAGGCTAGTGCATGTTCTCACTGTGTTGCCAATTAATAAATGTTTTTAAGACAAATAATCTGCACTACAAAGATTTTCTTTTCAGTGGGTGTTTCCAGAGTCAAAGGAAACTCCAATAGCCAAGGTTTATGCTTTAGTACACAAGGTGCATTAGGTGTTTTGAAATAATCCTAGAATCATAGAGTGGCCTTGGAAGGGACCTTAGAGGTTATCTGGTTCTAACCCCCTGCTGTGGACATGGACACCTTTCACTAGACCAGGTTGCTCAGACCCCCATCCAGCCTGGCCTTAAACACATCCAGGAATGAGGCATCCACAGCCTCTCTTGACAACCTGTTCCAGTGCCCTACCCTCCTCACAGTAAAGAATTTCTGTAAAGAATCCTAGCATCTAATTTAAGTGTGCCTTCTTTCAGTTTGAAGCCATTTCCCCTTGTCCCATCACTACAAGCTCTTGTAAGTAGTGTCTCTCCATCTTGTAGGCTTCCTTCAGATGCTGGAAGGCTGCAGTTAGGTCACCCTGAAGCCTTCTCTTTTCCAGGCTGAGCAATCCCAATTCTCTCAGCCTTTCCTCATAGGAGAGGTGCTCCAGCCCTCTGATCATCTCGGTGTCTCTCCTCTGGACTCATGCCAACAGGTCCATGTCCTTCCTGTGCTTGGGGCCCCACATGTAGATGCAGCACTGCAGGTGGGGTCTCACCAGAGCAGAGCAGAGGGGCAGAATCCCCTCCCTTGCCCTGCTGCTCACGGGTTTTTGGATGCAGCCCAGGACATGTTTGGCTTTCTGGGCTGCGAGCACACATTGCTGGGTCATGTCTCTCATCCACCAGCACCCCCAAGTCCTTGTTTATCAGGGGTATACCTTATTTAACCTTCATGTCCTGAAGCAATTTATTTATGGACTATAATTTCCACTATGGTCAAACCCTTACTTTGTGTCTGAGTCACTCACCTGTTGATTATTTGTCTAACACATGAATCTACCCTGCAGCCTTTTCCTTCCTAGGGCGCCTGAAGGGTCACTTGGAACATCTCTATCAGCCTTCTTAGTTCAGTAAAATGTGAGTGAAACTTAACTACTGCCAAGATGGGATCTCCTGCCAAACTTCTTTGAATTTAGCCAGTATATTCCAAAGTTTAAGAAGACTGCTGCTAGGATTTGAGGCTGGAATGGTAGAGTATTTTAAAAGTTACTTTGTGCTATCAAGACAGTATGATGAGTGGTGAGAAGTCTGCTAGAAGAACAGTACTGCATCCCTGAAAATAAATCATCTTTCATCCCTTGCTAGGACATGCTGCTGACCTCAACATGCCTTGTTATTACTGTTTTCATCATCTTTTTAGACCAGGGTTTGAAAATGAGATAAATACCTGTCTTTTATGCATCCTAGGTAACTTTATTGATACTTTTGAGGGCTCAGAAGTTTAATTGCATTGAGTGCACATTGCCTTGAGGGGTTCTTGGCTTCTTGTGTCATTGTCCTCCTATCAGTCTTCATCTTGTTTACAGATAAATATGTTGGTGAGAAATTGGGCCAAGCTAGCAGCCCTCTGAAGAGAGACAGTTGCTATCTGAGCATGAATTCATGCCATTGTATGAACTCTGGATTGGGCTGAATGTATTGCAGCCCAGCCTCCTGGGAGGTGCATGAAATTGTGAATTGCAGCATGATTAAGAGGAGAAGCTTAAAGACAAGTCAGTAGCCTGTGGTGCAGAAGGAAAGCAAGCAGGTCATCAAATTTTACAAACCTAGGCAAATTGCTGAGCCTGTTCTCTCTGTGTAGCTTAGACACGGCCATTACCTCTAAATAGGAAGTTCTCTTGTAGGTCACAGGGTGTCTTTAAGAGTGTTACTTTATTTTCATAGTTTGACAGCAATTCTACCTATTTGCTTCCATATGTTTTGCTTAGTTCAGCTGCTTCTCAAGTAGAGGCATTCACTGTTCTGTATTGCAGAGTAAGGGTGGTGTAGCAGAATGTAGTTACTGAATCTGCTCATGGTGCCCCAAATTGGGGAAGCACTTCTTTCTCAGTAGTTGTAATAGCAGTACAGGACAAAGAGGAACACATAATACTTGGAACCAAGTCTCTGGAGCACTTCTAAAATCATAGTAGTAGGTAGGAGCTTACTCCTTAGCAACAGGATCAGTTGGCTTGAGGAATATGCCTACTGCACCACTCTGTACAGACTAGGATGTCTTTCTGTTAATTACTTGTAGTTCTGAATCCTATCTAGCCGTTTCATGGAATCATGTAACATCCTGAGATGGAAGGGACCCGCAGGGACTATCGAGTCCAACTCCTGGCCCTGCACAGGACATCCCCAAGAATCGCACCCAGAGCCTGAGAGCATTGTCCAAACACTTCTTGAATATTTGATTTTTCATGTGAGATTTTCAGTGGCAGTTGTTAAGTGTAGAGATTTAATGGCACTGTTTCTTCCAGAGGCTTTGCTCTAGCTGAAGCTGTCCTTTTTGGGCTGTACTTAAGTATAAGATAGTCTATGTTAATTTTGAATTGGAAAAAACATCTTGCGCTTAGTTTTATCATTCTTTGTAAAACCTGGGAATACTTTCAGATATACTTAAAAAGTGATAACGTTTCTGCTCCAAAAATTAAAACTCTGAGGGCCTTTTTTCTGCCTTATCCTTCTGCAGACATGACCTAATTAAAGTCATCTAAAGATTCCTGTTTAAAAAAAAAATCCTCTGTATAAATGCAAAGAACAGAGAATGAAAGGATTTAACTGGCTTATTGTGAAAGGACACAGACCTATTGAGTGCAAAGACAGTAACCCTTTCATCTCTGTACTCTGTGCTTTAGGTAACTTCCTAGAGACTCCGTATCACCTAGCTGACATCTTGCCCTGAAAGAGAAGGGGAATAGAACAAGATCAGCGGTGGGATGAGGACAGCAAGCAAATAGTCGTGTGTCTGTCTCTGCAGTTGCAAGCAGGCTTCTACACAGGAAGTTTCCACCCTCAGGGCTGGCTCTTAATAAAAATTTGAGGGTTTGGGAGGGCGGTGTTGTTTGGTTTGGTTTTTTTGGTGTTGGGTTTTCTTTTCCTGGGAAATGAATGATCAAGTCTAATACAGTTGGTTTGCAGTGAACTGATACAGGGAATGCTCTTGCACATTGTGTAGTGTTGATTGTGGTTTGTAATAAGCCTTCAAGTCTTCTCAAGGGCCTTCAATTGATGTCCTCCCTAATAGCGCATCACCCATCACCAAAAGGCCGTGAATGGGGAGACCACACAGTTTTTATCTTTCTGGTATTCAGAGTGAGAGCTGAGAAAGGCAGCATAGTCCTAGTGCCTGATTGCCTCAGCCCTGCAGGCTGCCTGGGACTGAGGAACTGCAGCCCTTTGTGCAGGGCCGAGTTCCTCAGTGGTGCTGTGGTGGGTGAGTGCACCTATCACCTGGAGGTGGTTCTTTGCTACTGCGGCTCTGGAATTTTTGTGGTTAGGCATGGAGCTGCCTTGCCTCAGTTTGCCATTTGTCCCTGATTCTGTGCTCTGGAGAGACATGGGGACAGCAGTGACCTCCAGCTGGTTGATCCACTGACATTGCATAAGGTTGTGTAGGACTTCTGCAGCAGAGCTGATTGTATCCATAAATGCGTTTACACAAGTGGGAGAAATATCTCTACTGTAAGAGAACCCATGCAATTTTGGACAGGTTATTTAAATACTGTAATGTTTTTGGTTTGCAAATTTATTTATATCATGCTTTTCATAGCAAAGAGGAAAATATCTGTTACCTATTTTATGCTTGTCTTTGGGGCATCTGTTGTTATTTCAAGCTAGAGTTAACAGGTAAAACCTCAGGAAAAATATGTAAGAGTTAACATGTAAAACCTCAGGAAACCACTACTTCAGTGTTTCCAGAAGTAAAAGAAATAATTATTTGGATGCCAAAGAAAATAACTTTTTTCCTTTTAAAAATAAGGATTTCTAATAGAAATAATTGAGTCCCATGGCAAATCTGAATTATTCAATCAGGTTTGCTTAATTTGATCTTTAAAATCATTTCCCTTCCTACTTGCCAACTGTCAGACAGAGAAATACTGATGATTTTTAAGGAAAAGTGAATAAGACCCGAACTCAGGACAAAAAGGGATGAAGAACTAAATTCAACACTGTGGTGTTTGTGTGCTTGAAATTCCCTTGACTAGCTTATTTGTACTTTTGTCATTGTTATCAGAATAAGAATGTTACAAACAGAATATCAGGAATCTTGGGAAATAAGCCCACGTTCTTCACTCTGAATTCTGGTTTTCCAGATTCATCTTGATTCTGTTCTATTTTTTTCATGTTATGAGGAAAATATCCTGTGAAAAATTGAAACCGTGAGAATTAATGACACTTTAACAAATTATAAGGTTTCATAAAGAAGCTTACTGGTTAAACCTCACAGTCATGATCTGTGGAGCAAAAATGGCCTGTTGGCTTTAAAAGTGTCTCAAAGCAGGTTACATACAGTGTCTGCAAATGATAATTTCTCTAGCTGAAAATAGGTTACCAGTGGCATACTCAAGGTGACTGATCTTTTAAATTATACATATATAAATAATTTGAATGAGAATATGAGATCTAAGATCGTAGTAAACGTTAGCTGACGATACTGAATTTAGAGGAAGGGAATAGCAAACACTTCAAAATTTATGTAACCCTATTCAGAGGGATTTGGGATCTTTAAAGTATCTGAGTCGTTCAGTGGAAAACGTGCTTTAATGCAAACAGATGTAAAACAATGAGCCTAGTGGCAGCCACAAAAAACAGAGTATGTATTAAACAGAACAGTCATGAAGTTCACTGACCAGACACAAAATTAAGGTTTACTTTACATCTGTGTAGCTGGGAATACAAGCCCAGTGTAGCTGTGCAGGAGAAAGTAAGAGGAAGGTATTAATGCTAAGAATAAGAAAGGAGGAGGGAAACCCAGTACAAATCTGATTGTAGAGTGTGTTGTTGGATCCCAGGAAAGGCAGATTTCAGTCAGATGACATGCATGCAAGTAGAAGAAACCTCCAATAGTGAGCTCACAGGATTTGTCTCAAGGGCTTTGTTTCACTAGGGATTTCAGTGTGATAGGGCTGAAGGAACAGCTGGAGTCCAAGTCATCCATTTTTTAATGAGGGAGAAGAGCTCTAGGTGGGTGGGTTTGGGTTTTACTTTGGTGCGTGGTTTTTCCTCCTGTTTTGAACCTTTGACTTAGTAATTCTGAAACACAAAAACAATACCAGGAGGCCTTTAAAAAGGAGAGGCTGAAGGGTCTGGATACCAATGTATGTTTCCTCAAGGTGATAGGGTAACAGTGAATCTAGAAGAATGATTAGAACAACAATAGAAGCAGCAGAAATACCCAAAGCAATCAAAGCTCAACAAATAGTTGATTTAAGTGTGCTGAGGGTCAAACAAGGAGATTGTTTGTTGTTACCATTTTTAGTATGATTTCCAATGACAGCACTTTGCCCTAAAGAATTCAAGTTCAGATGGCATCACAAGCATAAAGGAATAGGAGCTGGCAGTGTGAAGCAAATACACAATTGGACAAATCTGTGAGAAGGTGCCTAGTCCAAGATAATTTTAATATGGTAAACCTAAGGTGTAAGACTGATTTTTTTGGGCATCAAAAATGTGTTTATTCATACTGAATAATGCATTACTTCAGTGGTCTGTGACAAGGAAGGAAGATAGTGTTGCCTCAGCCATCTTAGATATTGAGCCATGCTTCCAGACATGCCCAGAGAAGGCAGCTTCTGTTTGGATGGTAGATGGCCAACATGTATTGTAGTAGTCGATGAAAAAGGGGTTTGGATTTCATTCCCCTTTACTCTGAGATGACATATCTGTCTTAGAACTGTGGCAAGTGTAATACTTCCTAAGAGGACTCTGAAAGAGGGAGAGGGATTTTTGTGTTGGGATTGTCTGTTTCGGTACGGGTAAATCATCTTGAGATAGAGCATAAAGCCAAGCTCTAGAGGAGAACTCAGTACTGTCTGTGGCTTGCACTTACCTGTCTCTTGATGCATCCAAACCAGGTTCACTTTATCCTTGTCTCTGTTGCAGCAAGTACTACTGTTATGTCTGCCTGGCCATGATTTATTACATGTTAGTCCATTAGTCTCATCTTCCCCTGATGCTTCTTTCTTCCTCACTTCCTGAGATATTCTTGGGGATGTTATTGCTCTGGGATTTTAATTTCTGACTCCATCTGAAAGAGTAGGTTATTATGATCTTGGGAAAGTAAGGCTTTTGTCCCACTAGAGAGCATATATAGGATATAAACTTCAGGATATAAACCCTGGGCCAGAACACTGATAGAAGGTGGGATTGTGTGATGCTGAGTATCATAGCTCTTAGGAAGAGCAGTGGAAGGAAATTTGGCAAACCAAAATCCCAAAGCGGGTGTAAAGAGATAGAGAATAGGATTTCACTCACCAAATAACAAACTGTGGTTAGGTTAAAAGATGCATCTACAAGTTGGTATTGAGGTTTGGCTGAAGCGGGGCTGATGATCTGTTGCAATTATAGCAATGTTTATGTTGGCATAAAAGGGTTTGGGGCAAGTGTGTGCCTTTCTACAGACTCGTTTAATCTCTGCAATGTAAAATTTAGAAAGAGGATTTGATATATCAAAGGATCTTTATCAAGAAATAGTACCTACTTTTGGTGGAAGGAGGAGGTTGGTTGCAGATCATGGCAGATCTCTGGGTCATCTGAGCAAGCACCAGAGAAAGCAAATGCTGTGGGGATGGTAGCGGGGGAAGTCTGTGGAAAAGTACACACCTTCTAATGTCACTGGGCTTTTCCCAGTGCTGTGCATCTGTAAAAATGAAGCTGTCTTCTCTATTTTAAAACAGAAGTAGTAAGGATTTTCCCACCAGAAGCAGAACTTGTCACAGTTGTATGGTGTGTGGACACTAGTCTCATTTATGAACTCAGTTACAGGTACAAACTTTGCAGATGCAGAATGCATTTGTGAATAAGAGTCCTTCCTCTGATCATTTCCTTTCTGTATTCCACATTTGGTCTTGATTGCGTATCCAGTGAATTTAGTGGGAAATCTGCCATTGACTCTGATGGGAGCTCAGACCCTTGGGTCTTCATGCTTCTGGTTATTTCCAGTCTTTTATTTAACTAATAAGAATTACAGAAATGCTTCTCTTACAAAAATACTCTTTCTGGCAGTAACAAGATATATTTCCCCTGAGAGCTGTTTTTGCTATATTGCTATTACTTTCTGATCCTTAACAGCCAAATCCTGGTTGAGCCCCTCATGCAACTAACTAGTCTGTGGGCTTATAGGCTATGTAGTCAATCAAGGGAGCTAGGCAAGCACAGCATGGCCCAAGGACTGTCTTGCTGCTTTTATTAAAAGGTGAGTGGGGGGTGGTAGCGCTGTAGAAATGTAGTTTTCTAAAATGCATGTCTTAAAATTGACATGCAGATGTGTTACACTAAATAAGTATGTTTTAAAGGTGATCTAATCCTCTGCACAGTCAATGGCATGAAGAGGAACAGAAGCCATAGAAGTTTTCTCTTTTACTGAGGGGAGTGGTTTGGGCCCTTCTATCGTGTAACTTTACACCTAGAGATGGGAGCGGGGTAGCAGCAAAAGCTGTTCATATCAGGTTGTAGATAAGGGTGTCACTGGAACCTTTTGCCCCCTTGGGTGTCTTGTAACAGCCTTTCATAGCAGCTGTTCCATTTTAAGGATGAGTGCACACAACAAATTCCAGACATCCCATGGCCAATGCAGTTGCTGAATAGTGAGTTTAGGCTTCATTTGGTACGAGCCTTGAGAGGGCTGAGACAGAGCTGTCAGGGCTTATTGTTCAGCCGACAAGATCTAAATAAAGAAAACATTTCAAATTCCAGTTGAAACTGTTGTTTCACCAGACAGAAGTAAACATAGAGCACATATGTTCTTAAACTAGTTGTATCCCTATGGCAGGTTTTTTTTGTTTTAACTATGTGCCTAATAATAGGATGAGCTCAGGTTTATATCTTTATAACCTCCGACAGTTAAATAAAGGAATTAGAAAAGCAGATTTAAGCAGTGACCAGAAATAAATGAATATTCATTGTTGAGGATAAATTGACCTGTATGCTTTTCTTCCTAAATTGTCTTCAGTCTTTCAATTCTATTTGAGAGCTTGAAGCGTAACTAATGCTGCTTTTCTGAAGTATGCTTTTAATAACTCAACTTTTGCTCGTATTAGTAGTTTATATGTTTATTACTACAAATAGCTGCTAGGGGAAAGTTGGCTTTTTTGGCATTACCTAAAATAACTTCTTTTGGAAAGAAAAACAACTATACATTTAAGATAAAATACTAAAACTCACAAGAATCAAAGGACAGCCTTAGCCTTAAGATTTATTAGAAAATTGAACTGGCACCTATAAGTGTTTTTTCTTGTGATTTCTTACTCTTTGGTAAGCATCTGTGTTTATTCTTTTAGAGGCTCATGTATAGATGATTCCTTCAGAGTTTGGATGGCTTTTTAAAAAATAGGACTTCATTTTAATTTTTTTTTTTCAACACAAAAGCATTCTACACACTCCCCAAAATAAACAAAAAGCTGCAGAAGGAACGTCTGGAATGACTGTTGCACATGCTGGTGGAGAAGCAGAGGTAAACACAGTATTACGTACTGCAGCAAAACAACACGTTCATTTGCTGCATGAAGATTCATTTTAAGAAAAAAAAATGTACTAGTTGATTGAATTTTCCCATCTCCTTGCATAGCCAAACTGGTCAGGAAACTGCATCTATGACTTTGTCTGTGATGGTTCTTCTGTGGATGGATTTCAGTGTTTTCCAGGGAGTTGCACCCCTGTCTTGATCCCTGCCCAACTATAAATCTTCATAGTGCATGCAACTACTTCTGAAGTGTGTCCAAAATGTGTTGCTGTCCGACCAAATGGTAGCATAGCTCTCCCAAGAGAAAGCACACATTGTTTTTGCGGTTTTAAATAGACCTGAAAGTGTAGTTGTTCAGCTATTGAATTACTTACTCAAGTGTGTTAGGAAGTATACTTGATGGTAGGGAATACAAAGGGAGTGTGTAGTTATTGGAGATAGAGCTCTTTTCAAATGTCGGTATCAAAGTGTACTTTAAGTCAAAGAGTTGTAATCATTTCCTATAAGAATTATTCTCTATCCAGTACTAAGAGAAACTGAACACAGTTTATCAGTACAAAATACTTGTGTGCATGTATAAGACTGCAGATGTACAAAGAAATAGTACAGGTTGAGGTTAACTGCGCATACATATAATGGTGTCAACTATTACATCTTAAACTCTCCCAGGAGATAATAAGCAAACATGCTGAAGACGAATGGTCTAATTTTTTTCCTCTGCTCCCCTGTGAGGCAGTCTAGGGTTATAAAGTTTTGATGATTTATTTCCTCCTCCTTTTTTTCTTCTTCTGCTTTTCCTTATGTTCACCATCCTTCTCGCATTATTGTCATCTTCACGACCCCCTTCTTCCCCATATTGAGTTAATAAAAAAAGGAACTGGAGTCTAAAGTAGTTAGAAAGCCGGTCAAAACCAGTAGTTCACCCCATCCTACACACATTTTGACTTTTGTTTTGTAGTGGAAAAGACTGTTTCTTCCCCTAGCCATTTAAGCTTTGTTGTTTTGGTGCTGAAGTTCTTTTCACTTTTAAGAGCTTTGTTCCAGGTATAGGTGGATTGTTTTAGGAACAGCCTAAGGCAAGTTAAGTAGCATGCACTGATAATTAGATATAAATAGATGTAGGTGGAATTCACATAAAAGTTATCACCTATATCATCGTTGTTTGTTAGCCTAATTAACTTGGGTGTACTCCTATAGAAAATAGATTAGGGATTTTTTTAGGTGATTCCCTGGGGACTTCTTCGGTTATTCAGGTAAGATACTGTAGTTCCTTTTCCAAGGTTATGGTTGTTCCCACTGTACTGCAGCAGCTCCTGCAGACTGGGTGGTGGCTGGCTTTTCTGTCAGAATTTATAACATGGCCTGTTCCATTCTGTATGCTGCCCCTTGGAGGGAGAAAGGTACGTCCCCATGTGTCATTAATATTTTCTATACAGAAATAAATTTCCCAAGGTAGGATATTGCTTCCCTTGTCACCTGTCTTAGGCAACCTCTGGAGAAGTTTGCGGGCCGGGGCGGGGGGTGGGTTTCCTGTTTGGCAGTGTTTTAGGGCTGAAGAAAAAAGAGCACTCAGGTGTTGGCAGGTAAGTAGTACTGACCAGACATATGACTGCAGCATGCTGATGATCTTGAGAATTGAGAACTACTCATGTTTGCAGTTCTGTGGTTCAGCTGAATCAGCCTTCTGAGAAGGAGCACTGTGGTGGCTGTCTTTGCCTTGTTTGCCAGTCTCTGCTCCATAGACACCATCAGCAAAGTCATGAGTTTGTGTCTATCTCTACAACAAGGATCTTGCTTGTGATGTGCTAAGTGAGGGAAAAGTAATGATACACTTGTCTCGTAGTTTACCAGTCCACAGATCACAAAATGAGGAACATTGATCTAGCAAATTACGTGCACGTAGGGCTTTAATCTCATTTTGGCCTTTCATTTTCAGATAAAGTGGACATGACAAGTAGATTCTACATTATTGAGCTTGTGTGCAATTGGAGGTTGTCATTCCAGCTCAGCACATTGCCTTGCATCAGTTACATCTAGAGATGTTAAGTATACTGCCAACATCTCTAGAGTGTTTAATTAACAGCTTTCAGTAGAGCATCAGCTTGTCAATGATGACATCATATAGTATTGAGCTTCATGAGTCTGAGAAAGTTTAGTAGCTGGGCTGAGCATGCTACAATGCCTAATGATTTTATTTATTTTCAGGGGCCATGTTGGCCTCCCTGATGTTTTAGTCTGTCATTAGAAGGAGGTTGAAGAAAACAGACATTTTGGAGGCTGTATTTGAATGCACCATAGTGAAATGGGAAACAGTCATGGAATAACATAATTGCTTAACCTCTGTGATGACTTACCAGCTGCATTTTCTCCCAGACATTGCACAGAGATAACTTTTTCCAATATTGAATTAAAACTGGAAAAAAAAAAAATCAGCTGCTATTACCCCTCTATCTTCACACTTACTGTTTCCCCCTCCTTTTTTATTCTTACCCAACCCAAAGCAGATGAGCTTTTAAAAAATAAAAAATCTTATGTTCTGCATGGAGTTGAATAGCTTGCTCATGATACACATCAGGTCATTTTCACACCAAAGTACATTTTCCTCAGTCTTTACTCAGTGCCCTGCAACCCCTGGAACTTTAGCTTTGGTTTGCACAAAATAGGAGGAACTTCTTTCATTTTATTCTTTTTTTCTGAAGCCAGAGAAGGTGATTTGCATTGTCAGTAGCGATGGTTCTAATTCTTTAACGCCTATGGAGGAACACTAGAGGTGGTTATTACAAGGTACCTAATGTTACTTGTGTGTTGGAGTTTGAGCCAGTGGTTTTGTGCTAGAGATCTGTTACTGGGATGCGTCCTGGGAAACAAAGTGTCAGCAGTACCCCCACAGAATTTGCTGTGGCTTGAGTGTGGGGTTATGTACACGAAGTCTGTAGGGCTGGGTTTCCTACTGTTGTTGTAGCTGATGCATTGCACCCTCTTAGCTTCAAGAAGTGGATGTTCATATTTCTTCCATAATGACAGTCTTAAAGGAATAGTCTTGAACACTGATATCCCCAAATATTATACATTAGCATTGAATGAGCTTATAATAATAATGGGAAAACGTTTAGGAATCGCGACCTTTAGAATCATTTGAACAGTCTGCTTTCTGTCAATTTTTGCCTTTTAGAAAGTGCTAATTCTTGTTAAGTCCGCATGAGAGATTTGTTTAATGAGCAGATTAAATGGGTGATTATATGTCTTTTAAAAATGGGTTTTGTGGATAGGCTTCATGATGCCACTCTCCCATTTGGCACAGCAACATAGAGCAGTCTTTTTAATTACCTCAGCAGGGTCACTGGGACCCAAGCTGTTTGCTTTATTAAACCCTGATGGTGCCTTTGGAGCAGCTCCCTCTAAACTCTGCTGTCACAATTGTATCTAAATTAGCATCTGAGTGACCCTCTTTTCAGGCTTTCCAAGCCCCAGCTGACAGGGATTGCCAAAAGATGCTAATTGCTTGGGCCGACTAGGAACAAGGGCTTGCCAAGATAACAAAAGGACTAATGTTTCTTTCAATATGCATCTAGATTCACATAAGTACCTCTTTTAATTACCAAGAATTATTGTAATGCCCAGTCAATGGAATAATTGACCCTCAACAGCGAGAGCTTATTATGTAATAAATAATGGCGTCAGCCTTGTCAGAGTAGCAGGTACTGGGGTGATTTGCTGGACTGAAAGGGCTTTTCTCAGCAAGGGCTCTGAGATAGACCAAGGCATCCCAGTAGGAGTCCAGCAGAGGGGACTAATTTGAGTTTAACTGAGAGGAAATGCACTAAAAGCTTTTAGACTTATCCTTATGATGACAAAGGAGGAAATAAAAAGGATTGGGTTGGTAGTTTGGCAGCTTACATCGAGGGAATGTTGCACTGATGAGGCAGACAGTCAAGCAGTGCGCAGCTACTTCTGGTCTATGGTATTTTTAAGAGCATATTTTCATCAGGGCTACTGGGGGTTAGTAAGAGAGGGGGATTTCTGCCTTACCCTAATTTATATCTCTGTCTCGGCACTCCTTATATTCACTGTACTTGCACAAGAATAAAACTACATTATTAGAAGCAAGAAATTGGTACATGTGAAATAGATATATATTTATTATTATTATTTTTAATGCAGAGAAACAAATCCAATGTGGTTTTATCTGTTCTCCTGTTCTTATGCTTGCCTTGCTTTTCAACTCCTGAATCTCAGGAGGTGCTGCAGACCAGAGGGGTTAGATCTGTTCTCAACAACACTGAGGTATAGCCAGGGTTCATTTATTTTGTTAGTGTGCCCAGAATAACTCAGAAATCAAGATCCGGCCTTCTATTCCAAAGTCTCCATGTTCATAAAGGAAATTCAACCTACAGTAGAGCAGTTATCCCGGTGTTCAAAGTAGGCTCTGGGGATAATCTAGGAACTGTTGGCAAATATATACGGAAAACACATACAGACATGGAAAATCCCTTCCCCTCCCCCCTGACAAACATGGCAAGAGTCTGTGCACACAGCACGCTCCTGAGGGAAATGTTTGTAGTCTCATTTCTGACAGTCTTCTTGTCCTTTTAGGTCAGACTATTCCAAGTTTGGCTTGAGATATGTTGGCAGAGCTACTTGGGGAGATCTGCATAGTGCCTGCCAAAACAAGTTTTGGACCAATCCATGCTTTTTAGAGCCTTGTTTTTATGATAAAGGTCGCTCCTGCAAAGTGTGCATAAAGCAAGAAAATACATATTGGCTTGGCTAGGTGATATATGAATAGCACTTTTTGGTGTGTTTATAAGGTCACCAGAAAGATCTGATGGAATTGCCTTGTGCTGAATTTCATTTCAGTTTATCCCCTGTGTTGTCTTTTGGGCATATTTTTTGTGATGTATGGTACATCAGTATTCTGAAGAAAATATATTCTAGTTCAAAGATGCTTCCAATGTGATGCTCTTTTAAGTAGACACTTATTGTTTTGCATGCTCCTTAACTAACATTATGGATGTTCAGAGAAGGTTTAGCATAACAGAAGAAATATTTCAGTTGAAGGCTGATAAGCTGAGTATGAAAGGAAAATGAATGCTGTAGATTAATTACACATAAGTCACATTAAGCTCTTTCCATTTCAATGTGCTCTTCACTGTTCCTTCTAATCTGTCCTTACCTGTCACTCAGACTCAACATTTTCAGAGTGCTAGAGAAGGAGTGAGGAGCAGGCCTGAGGATAAATTTTGCCTGGTAAACCTAACCATATCCTTTGGAAGATCTTGGTCTCCTTTGAGGGCGCATTCAGATCAAGACGGGTTGGCAGCACAGCAGCAGGAGTGAAATCGGGGGCTGGTTGTGCTTCTTCACATGATGAACAAATATAAATATTTTCTGAAGTGGAAACCAAGTCTAAGCTGTACTTTCAGGTTTCATTAAAGTCCTACTGAGGCTGCATGTTTTCTTAATAGAGAGTTCAATCTAATAGCATACACCTGAGAAATCTGGAGAGCATCCTGGCCCTTTCACCCTTTCATTTCCTCTCTGAACTCCACGCTTACTCCTACTGCTGAAACTCCTGAGAGCCTTCAGGAGACTTAGGCTTGTTAAGGAAAAGTCTCTGTCCCTACAGTGTGCTGTGTATATTCAGCACCGGAGAAAGGGGAGAATCAAAGAGAATATGCAATATTGCCCACCGTGAGAGTTTTCCATCCACTACTGAGGTGAGTGCACAGATTTGACCGGAAGGGGCAGTTCTGAGGTGGGATGGTGAAGGAAGAGAGTGAAATGTCTTTGATAGAATTTTCCAAGAAGCAGCTTCAAATAAATTGAGGATGTCCTCCCATTCCTTCTCTCAAGCTCTTTTTTTTTTTTTCTTTCAGTGGGTCTTGAAGCAGCAAGAGAGACTGGCATGTGCCCACTGATATTTGCATGAGATGGCTCTCATGATGAGTTAAGGAGATCAGTATTTTAAAGCTTTATCTTTTTATGCTTTTTGTAGGCAGAAATATCAGCTGATCATTGTCCTCCTTTTATCTGTGACTGCAGGGCTGGTCTCTCTAAAGCGACCAAGACTTGAGTGATAGCTAAAGTAGATGATGAGGTGGCAGGAAGTTATGAATTATTTTACATCTATTTTCATTGTAGAAGATGAAGGGGAAATTATTATTCCAAGGGCATTTTTTTAATGGAAATCAGTGTGTGACCTTAGCAAATCTTAATGTTTTAGGAGAAAGTTAGGAGATCTATTGAAAATTCAAGAGTACTAAATCACTCAAATACTATAATGGAGATAATAACAAGATAGAACAGTAAATCTGTACCCTGTAAATTCCTTGATAAAACAGTTGTTGTATGAATGGAACATAGTAAGCACTTTCAAAATCCCTTCCTGTTCTTTTTTAACAAGTGCTCCTGAAAACCTTAAAGGTATGCAAATTAAGTCTGTCTTCAAGGGAAAGTGTAAGAATTAGATATAACTTAATTTTACATTAGCTCTCGGAAATGAAATTGAGGAATGAATTTTCCTATTAGAACAGCAATAGCCATGAATAACTCCGTCAATTATCTTTTAAATTTTTCCTGATACGGTTTTAGGTAAGTGAATATGAAGTTCATCCCACAGAGATTTCATACATGAAGAGCATAAGGGGAAAATTAGGTTAATGTAACTTAAGTCAAAATTACATGGCTTTGGTGAGGAAATTGTAGAGCTTTATATTATCAGCATTATTGAAGAAGTTGATGGAAGATAAAGGCCGCCTGGATGAGGGAAATTACTTGGCTTTCCTAAAAGTTTTCTAAAATGTTCCTCTTAAGATTCTCTCGGGGAAAATAAATAGCCATGTAATCCAAGGCAGAGTGCTAGTGTGGGTTACAAACTGTTCAAGCAGGTGTGTACAAGGTCAGTGAAGAGACCTAAGCAAGCTGTGCATTACGGCAAAGATGACGGAGGATGTAGAAAAAGAGTGGAGAAAAGTTTCTGTCAAGCTTATCCAGAGGGGAGGCTGATATAGAAGATCCTAGAATTGAAATCACCTGTTCTTGAGCCTGGTGCAGAGGCAGAGAAAATTAGCGAGGGTTGACTTGGGGGTCTCTATGACACAGAAACTGAGGAGTGGGAGAAAAGAGTGAACAGCAATTTGTCAAGGGCTGCTCAGGAGGAACTGTCAGATGAGTAGACAGTGATGTGTGGTTGAAAGAAGCAGGCAGGTTCTAGGTAGATTCAGTTTGGATGTTGAAGCATAAAATAATACCTGAATCAAGGGATTGGAAATTGCTTGGAGGAGTGAGATGATTTGACCTAGAAGACAGCTTTTATAGCATTTGGCAAGTAAAGACCACACTGTGTAGCATGAGAGAAGAGCTGAACAGTCTTCTGCTTATCATACCGTGCAAAAACATGGGGGTGTTTGGTGAGGTCAAAATACTCATGAAAGGTGCCTTTCCTAGGAAGTGATCAAACTACCCCAAAACATGTGCTGCACTGGGAGACATTGTAAATAAATAAAATAAACCAATCTTCAATAATAGCACATCTAAGCAGTACTGCTATATAAATTGTGAAAATACATGTACTTCGTGACTGCTTAGAGTAACATTTCCATTTCATTCAGACTTCTGCAAGAATTATCAGTGTATCTGATGCTGTATCTGAGTATCTGTCACCACTTAGCTGATGAGGGAACATAATTTTTGTTGATTTATTTTGGAGACTGGTTTGCTAGAATTTAATCCTACTGCAATGAAATTTCTAGTGAATTGCCATTAACTTAGTAAAATAGTGTATTTACTAACCCTGACTGAGAAAGCAAGGTTGGTCTGCAAATTCTTCTGAGGGTGAATATTTTTCTGTAAAAAAACCTCCCCAAACAACAAAATAAAAATACCAACCAAAAAAACCCCCAAAAAACTCCTCCAAAAAACCAACCACCCCCCTGCAAAAACCAAACCCCACCCCTCCTCCAAAAAAAAAACCTTTCAAGAATTTATTTTGTAATCAGTGAAGGAGCTCGGTTTATTCTCTTGCTTCCTCTGTAAACAAAGCTAGCAAAGTTGTAGCTATATTATGGCAGTTATAGTAACATATCATAAAGTCATGTTTACAGAAATCCTGGGCTACTGCTGGCCTTCAATTGTAGCAGAGGAATTCTACAGCCATCAGTCCTTTCACAGTCCTGTTTCCAAGCAGCAGTTAACTCAGTTTTTCCTTTTCCTTTCATACAAGCTGCACAAATACTCTGGTACTGATTTTAGACAATATCCCAAATAGACTTCAAACTTCAACAGTTTTTCTACTAGCTGTTTTCCAAAAAGTGCAATTAGAATTTTTATTTAAACACAGGGCAAGTAGTTGTCATTCAATCACAACTTCGCAAGAAGTGTGGAAAATGTTGCTTCAGCTTTCTACTAGTAGTTTAGTTTCTAGCAAATACGTTTTTTACTTTACATGTAATACCTTTCAGCATAAAGCTGAAAATGCCAGAAAAAAGACTCAAAATTATTATGCAGGTTCATTGTTATGGTTTTCATAATGTAGATGTAATTTGCTTAACATCCTGGGGTTTTGAGGGGTTTTCCATACTATTTGTTTACAATGTTCCATTCAATTTTTCTGCCAGGTGAAAAAGGTTGGGGGGATTTTTTTTTTTTTTTTTTTTTTTTTTCAAATGCTAATTTCATTACTTGGCTACTTTGGTAGGCAGGTTAGCTTCTGAAGCCTTGGCAAAACAGAAGAGCTCTGAAAGTAGGAATGAACGTGTTTCCTTAATCATACTGGTTCTAGCCTTTTTAACACCTATTTTATTATGTTGCCAGACTAAACCTTCTAAAGAAGGGGTGTCTTTGTTCCATTCGCCACATCTTTAGTGTTCTGGATATATCCGGTTAAACCTAGTATTTCTTGGGATTAAAATGCTAAAATTCAGAAAAGAAAACCTACCAACTGATGGATTAAAATTTAACTAAATGCTTTGTAGAAAGAATATCTTTGTTAAAAATTCACTAAACAAATGTATCTGAGATATTCATTTATCAAAAGTAAAGGAGGTTGCACATAGCAATGACTTGACAGAAAGGTATTATTTAATCGGATACATCAAGATCATTAAAATACTATATAATTGAATGAAGAGGCTAATTGCTTTGAAAGCAATCTTTTATACTTATATTCCATTTCACTAATTCTGTGCATCAGATGCTGGATTGATACTGAGAAAGCAGATGCGAGTAAGGAAGTTGGTCTTTTTGTCACAGATATTCTGTTAGAAGAAAATTGCACTGGATGTTACTCTGTTAGGCCATTGACACAAGTAATTTTTTGTAAATAAGACGGATTCTATGTAGATGAGAAGTGCAAACTGAAATATAAGTAAACTGCAAAATTTTCTTCAACTTGTTTACTTGCCTGCTTGATCTGTACCATGAAAGGCTTAGTTGCAAAAGCTGTCTTCTGGATTAACTGATGTGTCACTGAGCATTATAAATATGTGCTATATTTACAATGTGGAAAATATTTATTTCATAGCTTATTTGGGCAGATGTGAGCAAGTGTGGGAAGTATGTTAATATATGGAAACACATAACTCTTTAAGTCAAATATTTCCAGTTGGTAATATCCCCAGCACAGATTAAATTTCTACCTAAAGCACAGCCATATTCTGCACTGCCCTTCTCAACCTTGCCAAGGGAAGGCATGTCTCTTCAACAGGCAGGGATTTGGTTTACTCGAAGTGGTTTGCTCTGGTCACTTCCATAACAGGCCAAGCAGGCTGAGGATCACTGACTGTCCAGCTTTAAGCAATAGGATAGTGTTTAAACAGGATTTATGGCAAGCCAAGCCATACAAATTGTTGCTGTATCAGGTCACTAATCCAGTTAGTCCTCTGTCATCTCTCAGGTTACATGTAGTAGTAGTATTTTTTAAAAAACAGGAATTGAACCATCAAGGTTTGACTGAAAGATGAAAAGCTGCTCATTAACCACTGTCTGGATGACAGTGGGGTGCACCTTATTGCCTGATCCATGAGAATTTATACCCTAAAAACTGTAATCCCTGCCTTGGTCCTTTTTGTCATGTTTTAGAGGACTCCTGGCTAGTTGGTAGAGCGTACGTTACTGATCCATACACAGATCAGCTCCATCGGAGAGTGTTGACTCTCTTTGAATCCAGCTGCTAAGCTACAATAGAAGAAAGCTAAAAATACATCAAATATTTTCCTAATACTACACTGCCATGAAAGCAACTGGGTAGTTGTAGAAAGTCATCACTGAGTTAGAAATGGGAGGACCTGTCCCCTTTAAAAGGTCCCTGTAATTGCACAGTGCATTCCTGTAGGAAATCTGAGGGTTCGCTCTTGCTCTGCAGTCTCATACCAGGAGAGCCAGTGGAGGCAGGAGGGTTCCTCCACAGTTGGGGAGGTTGTTGGCTTCAAAGCGATCTTGTTGCAGTGCATTCTTCGAGCTCTGGGACGTGGATTTTCACTTTTAAATCCGCTCTCTCCTTGACTTGGAACATCCCTTGTCCTTTCTTTCCTCCTGCCAAGGGTAATTAGCAATGGGAAACACAAGGCTGGTGACCTTGCTGACTGGAGATGTTCTGTTTTCAGACACCCTGGAAGGAATGAAGGACCCTGCTTGTGTTCTCAGACCCTCCTATGACAACAAATTCACACCCAAGCCCGTTGCTTGAGCTTCATCTCCATTTTACTTCATGATACAGTTGACAGTCAAGATGGAAATTTCCAGGATTTTTGGCAATAGAGAATACTCCCATTAGTAGTCAAAAGAGCTCTACTGAGTACATTTAGGTTGCTCAGTGGGCTGGATTTTCATACTGCCTTTTAGTTAACACCTGGTAACGCCTGGAGCTGGAGATTTTATTTCTCAGTTCAGGTGAGAGTGCAGCTAGTAGCTCTGTGTGCTTTGCATCCACAGAGAGGAAGGTCTCTGATTTTTGCCAGGCTGACAGGTTGATGTTTACTGAGCCCCTGAATGTTTCCTCTCCACTCCTTCTGTGCAAGATCTTAACCCAGTGCTAATATCTGCGATGTGCTCATCTTCTGAACATCAACATTTGCTTCCTCAGCTTTTCTGAGGAAATGTTGTTTTTGGGCATTCTTGGTGGTTTTCAGTCAAGATGATAGGGAGCTATAGGGAGTAGAGCTACTTTTTGCTGTAAATTTCCACCAAAGAATGTGATCACTTTTCCTACTGATTTACTCTTTTTATGATAAAACAATCTGTTCAATAAGTGTCTTGCCCTTGAATGAAAATGTCCCATCCAGTGCTGTCATAATCCAGTTAACTCTAAGTTTGGAAATCAGAGCAAAAAGTTTTCCAGAAGAAAGTATCAACTTTTTTTCAGTTAATAATCCTGTTCCTGATTCTGTTCATGATTTTGACCAATCTCATGAAAGAAAAGTTTAAGCCTGCAAAGTGTTCCACTCAAATACTTACAGAAGGCAGGAGAGACTAAGAATTTGCCTTGTACTTTGCAAGGGCGCAAACGTGGAGGGAAACACTACTTAAAATACAGTTTTATTAGTTCTACTGAAAATATGTATAGATATGTGGAGGAGGGCCACCAAATAAGCAAACATGTTATTAATGCTCAAGGACAGTGTTGATGCAAAGGGATCTAAACAAGCCCTGTGTAACCTCAGCTGAAGAGTACTTCTGAAGAGCTGCTTTCTAGGGTGAGGAAATTCCAGTAGAGCTTTCCAATAATAGTTGCAGTAGTAGAGCAAGAGGAAAAAAATTGATTCCTAAGGAAGGAGCAGATTAATATTTTCATGAGGTGACAAACTAATTTTGTTTTGACGAAGACTCCGACAGATGCTGCGTGCGTTTGAAGTGGTGCACCAGGAGCCACAGGATTTGCAGCCGAGCACTTTGCAGCTCTAAGCCAGAACTTTGTAAATGTGTACTTGAAATGACACTGCGCTGCCCATGTGAGTTCAGTGACCAGCAAGATAGCTTCCAGTTGGAAATTCTCAGTAGTCTGTCATAAATTTTCAGTTACAGATAAGTCAATTTGGTATTTTAATATTATGATTTTTTTTTTTTTAATGTTTTATCACTTAAGAAGAGTTGGCTTAGAGTTCTACACTCTCTCCTGTGCATTGTGTTCCCAAGTCATACAATGACAAGGGTGGGCTTTTCTGGCTTTAGTAGACCCAAGCCATCTCTTACTTATAACAAATCCTACCTGAGAAGGATGTGTGTTTCCCTGGTAATTGCCTCTTTGCATCAACTCACATATTTGGTATAGAATAAACAATTAAATGCATATGCATGTGATATCTTATTGTTCATCCTACTTCAAAACTCATGATCTGCAAGATTTCCAGGAGTACCAACCCCTGGTGACTGGCTGGTACAATTTTGATTAGCTTTTGGTTTGCATTGTTATCCTGTCTTTCCAAAGGAGGCTATCAGATGCCTATAATTGGTTTTAGGAATTTATTTGCTATTAGGGCAGAATCTGATTATTCCATTTAGAGTGATATCTAGAATGCTTTTTGATAACTGTGTTGATATATACCAAATCAGAAAATCATTTTTTAGCAATCCTTTTCCTTTAAACGCTACTGAAGTGCATAGCCAAGAAAAATGTAGGCTTTTTTTGTATCTTGCAAATCTTCTCAAAATAATAAGAGGAAAACTAATTTCATATATCTAACTGAGGTTAGGAGCAATACATGCTTGATTAGTTCAGACCACACAAACTCTAGTTTGTCTTGGAGCTCTTTAATTACAGATTCTTTCAGCATTGTACTTAAAATTATTGTAGAACTGGAAACCATAAAACTTTGTGTTACTAGAATTCATCCACATATTTCATAATACAAGTCAGAGAGAGTGCTTAACATGAGTATCAGATTATGTGACAAGAGAACAAGTTTGTGTTCTGTCATGTTCATTGTATATTCTGTTACATTGGGAAAGGGACTTTGAGGGGGTGGGTTGTTGTTGTTTTGGAGCTTTTTGGAACAGGAATTCATTTAAAGTGAATAACAAATGAGGAAATCAGGGACATGTGTGTCTTCCTCTTCTCTGTAATTCAGCTGTTGCAGAGTTCAATTCTATATTTGGGGGATGGAGGTGGTGGGTTTCTAGTAAGGTTACACAAGCCTTCATGTCACTTCTAAGCCCCATCCTCAAGAACAGAGATTTTCAGAGGAGATCACTCTAAACCAAATCACAGAATCAAAAAATATTCTGAGTTGGAAGGGATCATTGAGTCCAACTCTCAAGTGAATGGCCCCTACGGGCCTTTGACAGACAGCAGCCACTTGTTGTCATTACTGTGGTTTGTGCATTATCCTCACTTACCATATGTATATATGATTGGGTAGAGCAACTGTGGATTCAGCAGCTAAACATAGAGTCAGAAGCCAGCACCAGTCTGGAAGTAGACTAAGATGTGTTCATATATTTAGTTCCATACTGCACGTGCCATGCTGCCAGTTCGTGTCTGTCCTTATGTAGCTCCTGCCTGCCTGTGTCCAGCCTCAAGGGTTTATTCCACAGGAAGCTTCTTTACTAAAATGGTATAGACTGAGGATGCGTGGCTTTTTGTTCTTCTGGGGAGGATTTTTTTTCAGAGGATTTTTCTCCTTCCTCAGAGAGAAGATTGGCCTCTGCAATACTTAGAACAGTCTGTTTATTTCTGTGCTGCTAGACCGGCTTCACTTTTGGTTTTGGGATCTGCCCTTTGTAGATATGTCCGATAGAGTGAGTAGAGACTGTGTACCTTGAGTGTTGGGTTTTCTGCTATAAAGCTCTACTGAGAACCTGTGTGGTCTTGGGGCTTTTTGTGTTTGCATTAGTTTAATTGCTTCTTTGACCCCTCTTCCTCTGCTGGCCTTTCAAGCTCTGTGGGCTCTTAGCCTCCCTGATATCTCTCCACAGGATCTTTTTACCAGAAAGCATCCGGTCTTGTCTGGAACTCTCCCAGCCCTGCTGTCCAGTTATATCCAGCATTTTCTCAGGCTTCTATACTAAACTTCTGGTTTTGCAATTTTAATACCTGTAATCCACTTCCTTGTGTTCTGTTAAGCTGTAGATGAGGAGTTTATTAGTTTTAGTTCTCTTATAGCACATCTGTTTCAGCATCTGACTGCTTTTGCATTTCTTTCAGAAGCATTTGGTTGCCCTCTGAGAAAGGGAAGTAATTTATAAATATCCTTCTAGACCAGTTCTTTTATGGAGCTCTTCCAGTTATTTGATTGCCTGTGTTAATTTCTTTCTATTTTTCCCTTTGGGTTACTTTTCAATACTGTATTTCTGCTATCATATTCTAGGCAGTGTTTTTAAATTTCAGTCTTTATCATTACAGTTAAAATAGAAAGTATGTTCTGCCTTAACAGCATTCAAATTAAATTTTATCCTACATTAGGAAATCTTTCAGTCTCACTGTTTCTGTTATGTAAAATCCAAAGCACGGACCTGCGAGTTAGAACACCAGGAGGTACTGCAGTTTGAACAGAATGCAGTTGTGTGAATTCCCACTATTCTTTTATTTCACTGGCTATGTCAAATCAGACTCTTGGGAACAGTCTGGAGGAACCCTATCTGTCCAGGTCAGAAACGTGTTGAAATAAGCTACACCTCCATTCCAGCCCGTGCACCAGCATTTTTTCCCCCTGAAAACTACAGTGTAGGAAATGTCACCTGCACATTTGTATCATGCCCCTATGTGGTTGGAACATAGCCCAGACACACCCTCAAGGTTAATGACACCCCTGCATCAGCATTCAAGTGCATGTGCTGATTCTCACTTGCGTTTTTGTTTGTAGAGGTCTCCTTCTTTCCATTCAATCTGAATTTCAGACCTAATGCCAGACCTAATTTTCATACATATATATATATAATATATACACACATACACACCCCCCCTTCCTTTGGACCCAATGTATTTAAAAGATAATCCATTAAAAGCTATCATGGATATTTGCGTTACCTCTTTCTAAGAACTGAGGATAGTGCTTACTCTTCTGTGAAGTCTTTGGTGGTTTGAGACTGCCAGGGTCAGTAAGATTTCTAAAGATTGGAAAATCTACAGTGCTTCAGATCTTCACCTTATTTCTCTTAAATGTTCTGATATTGACAGTAATATTGCTAGGCTGCCTTCTGTCTTAGTCTGGATTCTTTGTGGATTTGATGAACAAGATCTATGAGTTCTTGTGGTGTCTTGAGTCAGAAAGAGATAATGCTCTTAGCTGAAAATGGGACTGTTTTGTTTGGTATTTGTTTTTCCATTTGTAACTTACATATTTACACTTTTTAAAAAATCTTTTTTTTTTCCCCACACGTATGTGAAGTTGTTCTGTGAATGCTCTAAGAGTTAAGGTGGTTTTGGGGGTATAATGCCATGTATGCCATCAGTGAAGAGAGGCACTTTGGAGAAAGGCCTGTCAGAGAGTTAGCTTTCTTCCAGATTACTGAGCTATGAATGTGGCAGAAAATATCCTAGGCAGTCTGGCTTCCCTAGGCAATGGTTTCTTAGGACCTCTCCTACTTCCAGGTACAGAAAATTCACTGGATGCGTGAACATTTGGTTGATCAGCTTCTACTGCTGGAATGTGCTAATTTCGATTGTGTTGCATGGAAAGGCTCTAACGCTAATAATTGTGTTGTAGACAGACCTAACCAGAAAGTCTACCAGGGTCAAACTGTCATCTAAGAGAGCATTGGAGTCTCCTCCGAGTGGGGAGAGGTTAAGAAAACCTGGATTCTATCAGTGGGATACTGATGGAATCCTGACTGATATGTTTTGAACAACACAATCTTGGTCAGGGATTAAAAGCGCTGATTCTCTGAAGGAGGTTAAAGCAGCTGTCTTCTGGATAGTTCATGTTTGGTTTAGCCTTGGAGAGCTCCAGGTTTACTTCTCTTCAGTTTTTTCCTTTCAGTACTTGAGTTCCCCTACATTACAGTTTCCTGTTTATTTTCTAAAGTGCATTACTATTGTAATGGTAATGGCATGATATTAACCTACCTTCTTTGACCTGACAGGGAGTCTTCTTGTTTGCACTTGACCAACACTGTCAGTCACAAGTCACTGACTCATGTTACTGTATTATTTTCCTAGAGTTGACTGACCTTTCCTAATTATTGTAATGTTTAATTTCTCTTTTAATTTTCATTATGTTTCATTATTAATTCTGGGTGCATGTATGTATGTATCTGGCAAAGACTTGTATAATGTTTTGGATTGGAAAGGACCTTAAAAGTCATTTAGTTCCAAACCCCAAAACCCCCAAACACAGACAGACCCTACCATGGGCAGGGACACCATATATATCTTTATTCTGATGGTTTGAAGAGAATCTTCGTGGAGAATCACTTGTTTTGTAAGTGCCTGTTTTGTTTTGTTTCTTCTAGACATTCAATACTCATAAATCTGAACTTGCAGTTTCAGAGAGTCCTGGAATATCACGCTTAAGCTCTTGGGTTAGTAAATAAAATGCAGCTCCTTTGCTGCTTGGTAAAATATTTTAGATATGGTCTTTTCATGTCTTGTCAACACCTTGTTTCCTATGAGCATGCCCTGGAATTTGATTGCCAAGTGGCGCACAGGGTCGGGTTGGTTTAGTTTGCCAATTTGCATTTGGGTTTGATTTCCTGTCTTTAAAATGTTTCAGGTAAATCACAGGTGTCTGGACTGGAAAGTTAACAGAAGGCAGCTAACTCCTGAAAGTACATAATCAATATGTGGTGCTACAGTCATTTTCAGAAACATTATTGGCATGCTAATAGCTGTCTTAGGTTGTAATCATGTTAGTCAGGGCAATTGGATGCAGTAACATCCTGAATCTGTCAGAACAGACATAGCAGCTGACAGTGTATAGAAATCAATCACTTGATCTCTTTGCTCAAGTGATGCGTGAAGTGTGTACCTTAATAAAAGTAGGCTTGAACTCCTCAAGTAATATGTGTGACCATAGCAAAATTTAAAATGCAACAGACTTCCATTTCCTAATTAGTAAATGCTTAGGCTAATGAAACGACAGTAGCAATTTTAATCCCCCAAATTTAAGAATCTCTGGCTCACTGCCAGAGGAGAATATAATGGTGGCAAAAATAATTAGGCATTTCTGTAATGTGCTTTTGCGTTGGATCTGAAATCATTCAGAGGCAAGCTGGTATCTTCATGATCATCGTGCAATGGGCTCTAGGAAAACCCTGCTTGAGCAGGGAGGTTGGACCAGGTCACCCCACTGGTGGTCCCTCCCAAATCTAACACTTCTGTGATTGTATCATTTTCTTCCAGTAGATAAGGAAACAAAATTACAGATGGGGGAATTGGCAAGGTGAAGTACAGCTATAGTAGCAGACTTTTTAGTGAAGGTTGTGGAGGAGTCGACTGTAAGTAATTGTGTGTGTTGTGGCCTCTTTCAAATCAGCATAAAAGCCTGAAGGTTTGCAAAAAGGACCACAAAATGAATGTTTATCAAAATGGTGGTGGTGGGTGTCTGTCTATAAGGGGAATTGCAAACAGAAACAGAAGTGATTTGGCTTTTGTGTTACTGCTCTAGCTGTTGTTCCACTGAGACACAGAAATCATATACTGGGCCTGATGAAAGTCTAAATGAAGGGGGGCTGTGAGCTTCCTGTGCCAAAAATGAGCATGTATTGGAAAGGCTGAAAATGGGTTAGGAAAAACAAAACAATGTAAATATACACAGACAGTGCTGTCAGTAACACAGAAAAGTTAAAGAAAAGAAAAAGCAAAGATTGTTTTGCGAGGAAGCACCTCTGTCACATTAACTTGGGGAAGAATTTGGCTCATGATATTTAATGTCACATCACTCATTTAAAGCCCTAAAAATAGTGTTTATAATAAAACCCCTGACACAGCCATGACTAGTGTGATTCAGATGGCCCCTTTCCTTTTTTAATTTGTGAACAAAGCTGGTCCTTTGAAGAGAAGTATTTGTTTACAGTTGTTTATCAGTGCAGGAAATGGATCAATTAGATGTAACTTTCTAAGTTAATTGAGTGCCACTACTGAAACCACCTGACGTCATGCTGGTGCCAGCAATGCCAGCTGAGAAATCTCATCGTTGTTGCTGTGGGAAAGACAAGGACATGATGGGAAATGTTATTTTTGGCCCTCGAAAGATTAAAAATTTTAAATATTTATAAAGTCTTATCTAAAATACTGATTGGTTATTAGTGCCTTGAATTGAGGCAGGGATGTGTGAATGCCTAGAGCTTTATGACCATACCCCATCTGAATTAATCTGAACCATTAACAGGGAATTGGCGCTCTAAATTTTCCTCTAGCTATATCCTCCTTTCCACACTGCACTGCCTTTATTTTTTCCTCTTGGATTGTTTCGTTAATGATCTAGAATGTAATAAGAGCACACAAAAAAATAACTTACAGATTCATCCCTCTTTGAAATATTTGGCTTCAGAGCTATATTTATATCTTTTTTTCCCCCCCTGCTGCACAGGCTTATAATCCTTTTTGCCTGTGCAAAAGCAGAATGACTTCATTAGCATGGTGCTACCTTGTCGCTGTACTGAGTTTAGCAATCGTTTTCTAATTCAATTATTCTTCCCTGCTGACTTAAGGGAGTTTTGGGAGTGGGGAGGAGGAGGCTTAACATAAATATTTTGGACCATTTTTTTCCTGGCAAATTCATGGCCTGTTTTGAGACTGGAGAAGCTATTGGATGCATTTGTTGGTGTTGCAAACCCATATTTTTCCTGTCAGTTGGAGAATAGCTCTGGCTTATGACAACTGTAATGAGGCCTTTGATAATGCTTCTGCTGCCTGTAGCAAATGGGTTTATTGTGGGAGCCAGTAACCCTTTTAGAAAGCTCCAATTTCAGAGCCAAGAGAGAAACAGGAGAGCACAACCTTTAAGTAAAAACTCTTCTCTCATCTAATCTTGAATCTTGCAGGAGAACCCCTTGAGGCTACCAGCGAGGTTGAAACTATTCGCTTTGGCTAATGTTTATCAGCTAATATTTAAAAAAAATACTCTTTTCCTCTGATATAATTTTCACATTGCTGTCAGGCTTGTGGTAAAAGAGTGAACGAACTTGGGACATACTTTAAGGGCAGAGCACACAGGAAAACTCTCCAGGTCAGTTGCCTGAAAAATGTCTCAAATTCAATAGGCTTGTGGGCCTAAGGCAAGCTTAATTAAACTTAAGGTAAAGCAAAAATAAGAATTTTAAATGCTGGTTTGGTTCTCATAAACCTGAGTAAGCCAAAGTATGGATTACTCAATTATGTATGGTTGTGGGGTTTGTTTTGTGAGCATTTTCCTGCACAGTGCAAATTCTCAGCATCCTTCTCTTCCACTGTGCGTATGTCAGTTTCTGAAGAAGGAGAGGAAGGAACTTAAGGTTATGATTTGGGGACTTAGAATGTGCCCCATGTGCCCTTTTCCCTCCCAGGCTGCCCCCAGACATGCTGGAAAGTATTTGTAAGGAGAAGGAGATACAATGATACTCTTTGGAGTATATACCTGAGACTGTATCTATGCAGTTGTGTTCCATGTCTGTGCCTTGAAAAAGGAAATAGCTCCCTGGAAGGGGTTGAAGAGTCCCACTTTGCAGTGAAGTTTAATAGGAAGACACAAGGTGGCCACAGTGTGTGGGTTTGTGAGCTGAAAGCTTGTCACTTTTGAAGGAGCTGAACTCTAGAGCCTGGCGCGCTGGTATTGTTTTTCCACTATTAAAAATGTTCTTTAAGGAGCTCTGCATAACATATCTTCATCGAGTTATCTTTCTGCCTTTCACTTTTTGATGGAAACACACATTGCTTTATTAACAGATTCATTTACTTATTTGTTAAGCTAAACTAAAAGCTCTGAAGAACTTCTGCAATGGATTTAAGTATCACTGAGCTGGGTGGCTGCTTTGCCTTGCTGTGAGAGGAGTTAGTCAAATTCCGGCTCCTATGTGCACAGGTCCTTAGTTTCTGGAGCTCTCCGTGTCTCCTTTATCTGCAGCCTCCAGCTGATGCAGTCTAAATAATGCAGATTTGGCACCAGTACAGGTGTCTAACCTACTGTCTGGGCTGTAACAACGCCCAGTGGCAGATGATTAGAAAGAGTGTAAGAATAGGAACAGATGCAATGATGCGTCTGTGGTGTAGTCTCCTAGCTCTAAGCAGGTCAGGAATTTCAGCATTCAGAAATAATACCTTTGTTTTTGTATAGTGTGATCACTCTGATCCACAGGAACCTCCATGAATCATATGCTATATTTGTGAAAGCATATTACCTCCATGTGGTCTTGAACCTGCCACTGGCTCAGCTCTGGTGTTCCAAGTTCTTGTACTGGAAGAAGAAAGGAACCATTATTCTTTTTCCCTGCTTTCTGCCATTCTTGCCTTTACAGGCCTTTATGTGGTCTTTCTCTCTCTCTCCTTCAATAGAAATCATTGCATTTGTCATTATTCACAGCGAAGCCACGCCATACTGTGATTATTTCTGTTGCCTTTCCTCTCAACCTTTTCTAATTCTCTGGTGTCCTTTTTGGAATGAAGACATTATGTAGATGAAGCACAGTTGGTTTGTTGGGATTTTTTTAATAGCTGCAAAATATTTATGTTTTTTCAATCCCGTTTCTGGTAAGTCCTGACACTGAATTTGCTTTTCTTGACTCCTGGACAATAGGATTGCATTCTTGGGCCTTCAGCTGAGTATTACTAATATAATTTTTCCCCATGTCTATCACTTTTTACTGAAGCACATTGCATTTTATTGCAAAAAATCACAAGCCCCACAGAGCCACTCCCTCCCTCTCCCACCAGCTCCCTAGATCAGGGAGAAAATTAGAAGGGTAAAAGATGGAAAACTTGTGGGTTGAGATAAAGACAGTTTAATAGGGAAAGCAAAAGCTGCATGCACAAGAAACAAAACAAGGAATTAATACACTGCTTCTTATGGGCAGGCAGGTGTTCAGCCATCTCCAGGAGCGCAGGGCCCCATCAGATGTATTGGTTACTCAGGAAGACAAATGCCATCACTCCAAAGGTTCCCCTCTTCCTCCTCCTTCTCCCCATTTAATATACTGAGCATGATGTCGTATGGTCTGAAATATCCCTGTGGTCATTTGGGGTCACCTGTGTCTCCTCCCATCCTCCCATGCACCCCAGCATCCTCCCCAGCACAGCAGTATGGAAATTTGAAAAGGCCTTGGCTCTGTGTGAGCCCTGCTCAGCAATAATGAAAATATCTCTCTATTATCAATCCTGTGTTCAGCACAAATCCAAAACACAGCCTCATTCCAGCCACTGTGAATGAAATTAACTCTACCCCAGCCAAAGCCAGAACACTACAATCTGAGAAATAAAGTTTTCTACCACACAGAAATGGTGTAGAGCTCAAATTAGTAAGCGGCATAGTTCTTGCTGGAGAGCCCTGAATAGAAAGAAACAGGAAAATGCAAAGTATTTAAAATATTTGATCTAATTCTACTTGACCATCGGTGTGACCCATGCTCCAAAGTCACTTAAGTGTTCTTGAAAAATACCATAATCATTAGTAAGCAGCTTGCAGTGCGATTGCTGGTCAGATGTGTACACAGGGAGGAGGGGAGATACCCACTGTGGCCCAAGGCAAACCTCCAGAGTCTCCAAAGGGGGAAAACAATGGTTTAAAATGAAAGATTTCTGGCAAGCTTTTTAAAAATGCTAGTTGTCTGTGGCTCCATGGCTTAAAGACTTTGGGATTTGTTTCCAGTGTCACTGATACAGCTTTTGAAAATCTTAATGCTTCTGCTATTTTAGCACAAATCCTAAAATTACGTATCTTCATCTACTGTACCTTGCAGGCTTTAAGCAGAATATCAATCCACCTTTTTTAGTAGTCAGGCAGAAACTATTTCAAAACTGTTCCTGATTGTATGTGGCTGTCATGATTTTAAAGAATAGCCATATGGGAGTATTTCTCTTAAAACTACACAAAACAAGGCATTTGTAGGATTTTTGCACAGAGAAGAAAATAAACTAGGTCAGCATAGGTCAAACTTCATTCTTCCAGTGTGAAAAGCATCTATTTTAAGTGGAAGATGAGAAATTATATAGTAACTGTTACCCTGAAGTGAAAAATGGTGCTGTTTATGTATTTAATTGGTCAGAGTTTGCAGTGGGGCTTTGAATTCTGCTGCTGTCGGATCTTGTATTGCTGCTGTCCATCACGGGTTTTCTCTTTCTTAAAAGACTCACGGTAAATTTATTTTGGATAGTTTCTTAACAGGTGTTTCCTCAGCATTCCGAATGCTTTAAATGAGAACCGTGCCGCATGTCCGGAGTTCTCAGCTGAAATCACATGCAGCCTGACACGGGCGCTGCTGTGTTTACTCATCTGCGGCCACGCTGACAGCAGCCCTGGCGGCTCCTGCTGCCCGGCCTGGACGCACAGCAGATGTCGGGGATTAGGGGGAAGGATCTGGGGAGGCTTTGGGGCTGCGTGTTGGCGGAAGTCATTCATTGTGGAGACGCAGACGGGGCTGCTGGGCCTGTGCTCGGGAATCACCCGAAATGGGCCTCGGTGGGTTTGTGCATCTGAATCGAAACCAAATGTTTTCCCGGTACCTTTTAATTAAAGGAAAAGCATAAATCAGTACAATAAAATAAAGTTAGTGCGCCAAGCGGTATTGTATTTCTACGGTGTTCTTCCCAGCAAAGGAGCTGGTGACGTGGGGCTGTGAAAGTGCCGCTGCCTTTGGCGCTGGGGGTGGAAAGGCTGCGGGTGTGTCCTGCTGGGGAGGGCTGTGAGGCACGAGGTGGCTGTGCCTGACCTGCGGCCAGGCGCCCAGCGCAGCCTCTGCACCTTGGACTACCGCTCGTGGTCAGTTTGTCATTTTGTCAGTGTTTTGCGCGTAACAGAATGTTTCCTGTGGGGCTGCCTGTCTTCAGCTCTTGGGTTTATCACTGGCTCTTGTGTTTGGAACGTTCTGCACTCAGAAATCAACCACATGTGGGAACAGGAGTAGCACAAGGTGACCAAGACTGAGCGGTGCATGGCACTACGTGTCCCCTACAGACAACAAACATTGCACCTCGTTGTGGAGCTCGTCAGGAATCTTGCTGGGCTGGGAAGCTAACTTTTGGCTGAAATTCATTTGTTTATGGAATCAGAGCAAGCACCTGTAGCTGTGAGTTGCGATGTGGAGAAGAAATTTTATATAAATCATTACTATATTGTGATGCTGTTGTGAAGATTTCAGTAAAGGGTGAAAGGAAGGTAGAAAAATGAGAAATACAGGGTGCATCTCCAGGCTTTGGCAAGAGAGTGTGGTGGGAGTCACTGCAGATGTACTTCATACATACAATGGCAATACAAAGCACAGCGACATGGTGGCTCTGAAGAGGCTGTATGTGCTCAAGCAATGGCATAAATTGCTCTGGGAATGAAAATGAAGGACCGGAACAGGGTTTTATGGGAAAAACCATGTATTTGCAGTAAGGCTCCATTGATCTGAGTTGAATTGCAGTCATGCTAAAATAACCCAAAGCCTTTTAGGGCCTCCAGGAGAGGCAGTATGACAATAAAGGAAACTTTGAGCTGACTGCATTCAGAATATGCTTTAAGAATGTAACCACTGAATGAAGATAAAATCCCATGTGAATATGTGGTGACTGAGCTAGTAAATTACTCTACCTGGAGAAATAAAGTATGGGGAAGTAATGGCTGTTATCTGATGCAAGTCAACCATTGCTGTAGCAGATTAAGATCCCTGAAACTGAGTTTAAAGGACCCAGTTTTTAAGAAGGCAGAACTCTATGGAAGTGATGTCCTTTCAGCTGCTGTTGACTTTGGTAAGAATTCATCACGCTCATCGATTTCTATACCTGTGCCCCAATTTAAAAAACTTGCAAAAGTTCTACTTCTCTGAGCCTTGCAGTTACCAGATCTAGTTCTTGCTGTACGATTATTAGCCATTTTCTGAAATTCTTGAGCTACTAAGGAATCTACAGGATGTAAGACACAGGGAATAGTGTTATACTGGTAAATTCAATCTCAAATCATACTAGGAAATAAGTAAGTTAAAAGCAGAACATCAACAACAGTGTCTTCCATTTGTGGGTTTCAATGCTGTAATTCACTGCAAGCAGCAAACCACATGTAGAGTTGCAGTACTCTCCAGCGAGCTGCCTGCAAGTGCAGGTGTCAGCCTGCCCCATTTAAATTGCTACATCAGGACTCTGGAGAGCTGCAGTCTTGCTGAAGTCAACTCATTTGCCAGATTTGGGGACAAAATGCTGAATCTAATTAGAACTAATACTGATGGAAGTGTTGCCACAGGCTGTTCCAGATCTTTATATGTGCTGTAGAACTTAAGTTTTGGTCAGCAGCTTTGATCAGGACCTAGAGTTGTATAGATGGCTCAGGCATGTGGATACACACCTGATTATACTTACCTGAAATATTTAATAGTGTAGTTAATCTGATTTATGTTGGGTTTTTTTAATGCACTCTCTTATGGTGGTCTATAAAAGCACAAAAAAGCTTAGGATGAAGATACACACAGTGGCAAAACAAATAGTAAAGGAATAAATGCAGATTTCATTTTTTTAAAAATAAAGTTAGTAAAACAATCATGTGCGATGGGGCAAATGTTATTTGATACTAATATAAAAATGCTGTTTTTCAATTAAATATTTATTTGTTTAAAAGCTTACTTTCAAAACAGTCCACAGAGGGTGATTGTATTTTCTGTGTTTTCTGAGATTAGAGCATATATCCAAATTCATTCCATGAAGCCATGGTAGAAGGGAAATAAGACAAGGGTTCTTGAAAGTGATCTTTCTACTCCTGGTAGAGCATCTTTTTACTTAGGAATGCTTATACTGAAGAGGACAGAGTATCTTTTAAAAAATGTATTTTATGTGAAGAAACCAGTGCTGTTGTGGTTGCACAGTCAGAAATTTTCAACACACAAAGCCAGGAAATTTGAAGGTTTCTTTTTGTGGGTATAACTTAGCAGGTTGTACAAATATCTTTGCTGGCAAGAAACAGCTTCTGCTAAACATAATTACTCCCTTGGAGTTTTAAATTCAAAGGTGAGTTCTGTAAAATTTAATTTTTTCTCCCCTACAGCTTTCATGATAAAGGCGCAGTTATTAAATAAGGGCAGCTACTCTACAAGAGTCGTTGCTCTTAAAACCTTCACAAAAAGTTACGGACACCAAACAAGAGTGGTTACATGCTGAACATTACTTCAAAAGGAGAATGTAAAGTATAAATTTCTTTTTATATGCAGAGTAGAAGTTTATCCTAAAGTGCATGAAGCAGTGAACAAGACAAACTGGTACGTTGTCAGGTCTATCAAAGTTCCTCTCTCAGATTTACTTTGTTCTTTCTATTCATGCCTTTGTTGGTGTAATTTGAGAGGGAAGGAGAGCAAAAACATGAGCATTCCTAAAAATATGCATATAGGTGTGACTTTGCTTTCACACTGGCACCACTTTCCTGCATGTTTTACCTCGGCTCAGTGAAGTTTTGGCATTGTGGCAGTTCACTGCCCAGCAGCAGGGAGCTGCTCATGGGCCTGCTCTGCCACACTTCCCAGGGGGAGTTAATCTTAAATTGGAATATAAAAGAAGATTATATTGTGTTGCACAACTGTGTAATTGGATGCATCTCAGAAAACTCAAGCTATCATATAATTCAAAATAGGATCAAGCCTGACTAAGGTGAGGAAAATTAAAACTTTTATGACATAAACAGTGTCAGCAATTTTTTTTCCAAGTTGTTCATGGTTTTAATTTGTGCTGGAGGAGCTCATGCTAATACAGAACGTTATTTTAGGTTTGGGGTTTTTTTTAATGTGAAAGAATAATTAGCGCCTGGTGCTATTTAGGTAAAAATATACTGAGGTGTTTCATCCACTATAAGGAGAAGGTCCTTTGGTTAATGAGATCTGTGCTTTCTAATAAAATTTCAGGAATCCACTTACCCATTTACCTGGAGCATGATTTTACTACTAACTTTTAACCAACCGTTTTCTCCAAATGACTATGACAGAAACATAAATTTACTCTTTTTTTAGCTTAGTGTAATGAATAATGAAAAGAAATTACAGGCTGCGTGAAACTGCATCAGAGTTTATACTGCTAGTGAACCACAAAATCAAATTAAAGCACCATCTGATTAATTTTACTAATTCTCTGCTATCAGAGTAATAATGGAGGGTAGCATGGGCAGGCTCCTTGTTTAATTGGTACTGTTGTATACTATTTAAGTAATGAGATAAAGTAATTTTTTCCATAAGCAAGGCTGCATATGTAGAACAAATCTTTAGTTAACACAAAGCTGAGCTTATTTTAACATCCTGTGGGACGCATTTGGCCAATGATATGTTCACGTATCTATCAAATATTAATTTCTGTAAGTTACATTAAGAAATAGAATAAAAATAGGTTCCTAATTTCCCGTGTTCCTCCATTATGGAAAAAGAGTTCTTGACAAGAAAGTAAAAGTATCTAGAAGATCCTTTCAGTGTGCTCCTATAGCTCTAACTAGTCTTTTCAAAACCATGGCTTTTATGTGCAGTTAGGTTTGGTGGGTTTTTTCTTCCCCTTGCAGATATTAATTTTTGTTTTATAGTTTTGTATTGCTAATTCCTGATCAGGAATTTTCTGATCACAAAATAACTTAAAGCAAGCTATTTGCCTTTTTTGAGTTGGCATTACGTTTTTCTTGGTCTTCTGTCCTTTATTTGTATTTTCCTGCTTTCTTTTATCCATCAAAACCAGCAACTTCTTTAATGAAAGCTTCTTCCTTGAGACCTGTATCTCCTTGGACTTTATTAGGAATGCAAATATATGCCTTTGTGATTGTGTTAGCAATTTTCTTTTTGCTCAAAGTACATCTCCTGTTGTCCCTCCCTACACTTATATCCAGGTGCTACATGAAAAATACCCACAAGCTTCATAAATAGGAAGCTAGACAGTGGATAGATTTCTTATTCCAGGCTTACAAGTGTCTTCAAGTATGACTGGCAAAATTTAAGGAAAGGGGTAAAATATTAGAGTGAGGTGTCTGATTTTTTTTTTCCTTTCCTGCTTCTACTGCTCTCAAGGGGATATGGTGGTATGAGCAGAGACCAAGAGAGGGAGGAAATAGGTTTGAGACTGGACCAATGTGTCATTGTGTTAAATCCAGCCAGCCAGTGAGGTCATTGTTTTCATCTGAGTCATTTTAGAATGAAAACTCTTACATTATGGAAAACATTGCACATCTTTATTTCAGATATGGAAATACCCAGCCAATCTTTCAGTGGCAGAGCTCTGCTGATTTCATCTGAGGTACTCCTGACTCCCAGTGGTGTAAGCAGGAGGGGAAATCAGATTCTTCTGCCTCATTTCTTAACACTTTGCCACTAACCCAAAGGGGTTGTTTTTTAGGTACATTGCCAGCCTAGACATTTTTTGAAGAGGGAGCTGGTAAATCTGTTGATCGCACCTGTCAGCCCTGAATCAACTAAATCTGTCCAGCCTGGAGCTGGCTGCAGCTCTGTTGCAGGGAAAAGTTCTTCAGCACCAACCCATGTTGAGGCGAGATTGTGTTTCAGTGTGCACAGGGAAAATCCTCGAGACTGCATTCTTGGATATTGATTATATTTCACACTTGGGCTCCAGTAGGCTCATTCTCTGTGTAGTGTGATTTAATTGGGGGTCTTGGGCAATCTGCCTAGCTCTGCAATTGATTTGTGTGACTATGAGCTAGCCCTGTCATCTCTCTGCACTTACATTTTAATGTATGTGATCTTCAAGTTGGGTCTGATGTTTGTAGCACTTTGAGCATCTTGTATAATACAGAAATTTTAAAACAATTTGTGTGTTTTCTACAGTAATAACAGCATGGGGTGGAGATACTGGCCATTCCACACAAGCTAATAGAAATAGTAGGAGGTTTTGATTGAATGTGACAAAGCTTTTTTATAACTTGAAGTGTATGAAAGCCATTGCTAGTTGATGCTTTCAGAATAATTTATGTACAATGAATTGGTTTATGACGCAGTATCTTCCAGTTGTTACATGCAATGTTCTTAGAGTGTCAGTTTGTGGCAAGGCTTGTGTCTCCTTAAGATCTGTTCAGTCACTTGGTTGTTAAGAATTTGTATTTCTACCCATTCAAAAACTTCCAGGTCTTTTGAAAGAATGCTACCCAGTGCTGGCACTGAAACACTGGGGCTTAAGAAGACCCAAAACATGCAGACCAGGCACAGTGCAGTTGTCTAAAGGCAAGTGGGTGGGTAATGGTCTGCAAACTATATATATGTATTTGCTGAGGAGTTAGCACAATTATGTTATTGATAATATGTATTAGGTTTTTTAATGCATGGAATCTGTTTCTCTTCCTACTGAAGTTAGGGCTTAAATTTACTTACAAAAGGCATTTTAAAAAATAAGGAAAAAAAGAAAAGAGGAAACTTGCAGCAAAGACGTCTCAGTTGTAACACCATTAAAAGTGCAACAATCTCAAGACTGGGGTAGAGGGTATTTTCCTTTCTACTGACAATATTTTCTAGCTGCTTAAAGCTATGTCTGAATTAGTCCTATTGAGTCTATAGAGCAAAAGAAAGGCCATCTTTTTCAGGAGTCTGAGAGTTTCCAGAGCATTGCTGTAATGTGTCCCTGTGTTAATGCTTGAACTTCACAAGGAGGATAATAGGTTTGTCCATACCCCATGCCTTCAGAAGAGGCACTGGAACTTAAATGGAGCAGGACTGTTCGCCCAAGTTAGCGGCACCAGTGGGAAAATGTCCAAGACTGAGAGCCCAGGAGTAGCACCTCAAATCGATGGGCTGGGGCAGACTTGAAGAAACTGTGCTCATTGCTTCCAAGTGAATTGCCTAACATGGGATGGGAGCAGAGTGGCCAACTGGGCTTCCCCTGCCCCAGCTCTAGCCCTTCTGAAATGGTGTACTCAGACCAAGACACTGGTGTAGAACTGCTGGAGGAAAGGTAGGGGTGGAGATGTCCACCTGGTGCATCTGGGTTGGCTGCTTTGAGGCGGGGTTGGTGCAGCTGGGGATGCTCTGCTTTCTGCTTTGGGCTCTGAGGCAGTGCAGATGGAGCAGCAGGGCCAAGCTCACAGAGCTGCACTTGCAGCTCCGGCCTCATCTAATCTGTTGGATGCCTCAGTGCCTTAGAAGCCCAGCTCAAGAGTATCTCACTGGTGGCAGTGAATATTTCTTCTGCTGTCACCATCTATGAACCCTTCACAAGAATAACATGGCCATCTTCTCCGTCACTCCTCCTTTCCTGTGCTGTCACCCACATTTGACTGCTGGGGATCCAGTGATGCACCGTCACCTGACTGCAGGTGGGACTTGAATCCCTAGTGTACACAGCTGGCATTGAATGAATATGAAAGCGAAATTGAGTAGTTTATTGGGTCCTTATCCATGTCTCATGGAGAGAGCTCTGATCAGGCTCCAGGCAAACTTCCAGTAATAATTCTTTTTGTGCTGCAAATATAAAGCCAGCTGTTTCCATCATGGTCTTATGCTTTTGCTGTCCATTTTTTGTTCAACTTAAGATTCATGGATATATAAGCAAATGAAATAATAAAAAACTTCTATTATTCAAAATAGGAAGTTAAATTTTGTCTCACTTTTCTTGAATGATGATTGAGATCCTTTCTTGCTTTGTCTGAATCTTTTACTGGTCCCCAGTTGTCTAACCATGCAGTGATAAGAATACCAAAACATTGTGTATATTGACTTCCTATCCCTGAGCACTTTTGGCCTTGTTCTCTTTGGAAGTTGTTGAAAATAGTGACACCACCTATTGGTGGAACAGTACAACTAGGAGTGACGATTATTTACATATTAAGAAAGAATAGTAAAATGGAGAAAAGAGCTTGAAATGTATTCCAGATTGTTGTGAAATTTAAGGGTTTTTTTAAAAAACTATCTGTTCTCTATTTGATTTGCTCTTGTATAACATGTCCTTGAGTTAAAAGAAACAAGCAAAAACTCAAAAAGCCCCCAACCAAGAAACAAAAAAGCTCACCTTAACCTACACTTTCTAAAATAATAGTACAAAGCTGATCTTCCTGGTCATTCAGAATGGTCAGTGCTATCACTTTTTTTAATGTGTTTAAAAGAAAAAAAAAAATAAACTGTCCACCCTTTAAAAAGCTATTTAGAAGAGGTTAAAGGCATTGGGACCTAATTTTTTTCCTCCTCAGTTGTGAAATAACTGGAGCTAAGTTCTTCTTCTTTCTTTTCTTGTTCCCATTCTTTCTTTTTAACAAATGTTATCAATTCTCTAAAATGAGTGCTTTGTCTGTGGCAGATTAATCAGCGTTTGAAAGGCAGTCTACTGGTGGCAGCAGTTTAAGTTGCAGTGTTCTCAGGAGGAGGACTTGCATTAGTCTCAAGTGGTTTTGGGGGGTGACGTGATTAATGGTCTCTGGGAGTTCGCTTTGGATGTGATAGTCACTGATGTTTACATCTGTAGACAGAACAAAAATTACTTAGTTACATATCATGGGGCCTCTGTGATGACAGAGGTGGTCAATATTTTGAATTTGTTTAAAAAACAACCTATTTCTACTCCTGCTCCCTGTGATGATCTTTACAAAAAAAGAATTGTAGTGATTCCTGTTTGGTATCTCTGCTTTTTTTATCTTGGGGGAATAACTGGTAGCTGAAGAGTGTTATTCGCTAGAACTGGGTATAGAAATGCCATGTTTCACTGAAGATGTATTGCAGTACTGTCTTCACTGCTGTCATGACTGGCTGAGCAACTGGAATGGAGCCCAGGAACAGCTAGGAAGCATGAGGAAAGCTTTGCAGGGATAGATAGGTGTTGTTACTGCAGCTTCTGTTCATAACCTAGCTCTCTGTCCTACAAGCTGGGGGCTAACCTAAAAGTGCTGTCTGTGGATGTCCCCAGAGCATGTTGGGTGTTTTCCTGTGAATCCTCTGCTGAGGAGCTCCCATCCTGTGAGAAGAGGGTGTAATCGTGCAGTGAGAGGCAGAGCTGCGCATGCAAGACAGACTAGTTCACTGTCATGGAGCTTAGCAGTCTTATAACTCCAAGAGGAAGCTAGAGATAAGCAGGAAAGAAGCCTTCCAGATGAGCTGAGAAATGGAGTAAAACCTTGGTGAGAATTGTGTGGAAAAAGGCTTGCTGGTAGTAAAATGAGTGTCTGACAGGAGTCTGATTAGATGAATAGTTTTACTGTTATGGTGGAGTTTTTGGACAGAATAATAATTGAGTAAAATACATAATTGCAAGCAAAAAGTATTTGGCTTTGAGGTTTTTTCGACATGCCACATGTCCAAATTCATAGCCATTGATTGAGATGTCAGCATTTAAAGCAACAATAATAGCATTTAAACTTCTATTGAACACATACCCAGATTGTTCTGCACTTTGAAAGTGTGTCAAGTTGCTTTCAACTAGAAAAGTAAGAGGTGGAATATAAAACATATCAATCAAAAATATAAAAAAATGCGTATAGAATACTATGGCCCTTTTTAAGCCTTTTTTAGCACAGGCCGTGGAAGGATGGTGAGTGGAAATGCTGATGTGATTCTGTGACTGCTTTGCAGGGTCATGGCCAAAGAAAAGCAAAACATGAGGATAAATCTCATGTTTTGCCACTGTTATTACAGTTCAATTTTTTGGCTAACAATAAAGTTATGAATTCCCTCTTATTCCTGTACATCCTTTTCCTTAAATAAGCATGGATCAAAACTGCCTGTATGCTTCTGGCATTGTCTTGTGAATGTAGGCATGAGGGCTCCCAAATAACCGAGAGCTGATTCTCTGACTGGAATGTGTTTGCTTACTGTCTCTGTGGGTGGCAAAGTGTCCATAAATGTTTTAGCACAGTCTAGCTTGCTCTTGGTTTCTGTACAAGATTTACCACTGATCTGTTAGTCCAGCAGTGACATGGAGGATTTAACATTTAAAAGTGAGAAATGCTCTTGGAAGTACTCATTACTGGGCAGTCCAAGGGAAAGTTGCTGCTAAATATGACTGAGTTGTTAGGTGAACAACTTTAGACAGAGACTGACACTGGGAGAAGATGCTGGATGCTACTGGTGAACATCCTGGCAGGGCACTGTGATGGCTTTTCTCAGTTTTAAGAGCTTTACTGTAGAGAGTGGTAGAAGTCTTCTGTTGTGAGCAATCATTTTTGTCTTACAAGGAGAATAATTTCAAATTTTGTCTCCAATATATATCAAAAGCTAGTAGATGTTTCATGTAGTTCCATTTTCCTTGTAGCTCAGCCATGTCTTTATCTGTACCATGCCCTGACACTTCAGCATTGCAGCCTTGCAGCACTTGTGCGCTACAGTAGTGAGGTAAAGCTGAGCCAGCCAAGCCTGTGTTACACTGCTGAAATGTCGCAATAAAAATATTGCAAAGTAAAGGTTTTGGGAAAGAGATATGGCAGTGCCATTTGCAAGAGAGCAGAATCTGTCTAGACACTGGAAATGCTGTTGAAGCTATTCAGCCTCTGTTTCAGTTGTGTGGTGCACACAAGTAATTACAGAAAAAAAATCTTTTCTAATATGCAGCAGAACTTCATGATTCTGATGGGAAGTGTGTGTATTGCATGGAGGGAGTGATGAGGTTGTCTCAAATCTTCTGTGTAGCAAGCCGGGACCTTAATCACCATTAATTTATCTGCAGAAGGTTCTAATGATCTAAAGTGGCATTTCTGTAAATACTGCTATATTTTAGCTTCATTCTATAACTATTTGTGTATGCTGGGATATGCAGGGTTTCCAGATATCTTCCTTCTCAAATCCCACCAAGCTTTTTCTTCAAGCATTACAACGAGAAAAACGTGAATATAAACTTTGGGCTCTTTGTTTGTAAAAAAAGCCATTTGCAGGACAGGAGTGAATCTTTCCCACTCTGGATTTCAGGCAGCAGTAGCTTGAACAGGAAGTGCTGTATTTAAGTGGAATATGACTGAAACATTTTAGTGCGAATCTTTTTTTTTTGTGTCAGTTTGATGCTGCTCAGAGATCTAAGACAGTAGATAGAAAGTAAGCAAAGGGCACAAAAGAGAGTCAAAAGTGCAAGCAGAATATACTTATGATGCTCTTCTCCATGACTAAAAATGTGTCTGCCTGGATCCACGACTTAATATCATTGGAGGATTTGGTCAAAATGCTTGATTTTTTCAGAAATTTGTGAGAAATTTGAGGTCATAAGGAATCATAGCAATGAAAAATGCCATCCCTTTTTGTTAATTATTGGCCCACCATTAAATTTCAACATCACTCAGATCATGGATGCAGTACTAGTTTGATGCCATCACTCTACCTTTTTGCTTGTAAACAACCACGTAACATGTAATGGCTTGAAAATACTCATCAGTTATTTGTTATTTGTTTTCTTCACAGGCTGGAATGGTGTTAAGATGTGGATACTTCTGGTTTGGCTTGTTTCTTGTGCCCACTGCGTGCCTTGTTAAAGACGTGGCATGGACAGCGTAAGTTCTGAATCTGTCCTCTTGGTGTTGTAGGAATTATTGTCCAGTCCAGTATTGTTCTGTAAAGAACTCTGAAGTCTCTCAGTGATTGCAAAATGGTGGTACTCGTTTGGAAGGGAAAAAAGGTGAAGTGGTGATTTATCACCTGCCACGGCACCCAGCAATGTGCTGAATGAATAGTTGGGACTAAATCTGAAGGAGGTGGCCTTGTCTTGAAGGTGTGTCACTTTAGGATTGTATTGTCTATACTTTAGTTAAAAGCAAATTTAAACTGGACAGCTGAGATTTCCTCTTCCTAAAAATGGTGCAAACAATTTGTTCAATCTGACTGAGGTTAGGTAGAAAGTAGAAATGTGGCACTCTAATCCATACCCAGTAAGTTCTCAGCTCTTTGTCAGCTGCTTTTTAGGTTCTCCTTCAGCAGCGAGTCTTTGAAGACTGAACTGGGAGATGAGCAATGCTCTGCACTTTCTGTTTGAAGTGAAGTCTTAATGGTACCTTCACTGCCCAGAGAGGAGGAACAAACTTGTGAAAAACAAGCCTGTGTAATCCCCTTCTCTCAAAACTTTCTGGTTTCAAAGCACTGCAGAAGGCGATTTCAACAACTTGGATTTAAAGGGACACAACTTACCTTCTTTACCACTGTAATTTGAAATACAGCAGTAATAGTTTTAATCTAGAATTTGTGGCATTTTGTTCAGCTGCTTTTAAGTGTCTCAAGGACCAAACCTTCCATCCTTTTCCCTTTGAAAGCTGCATTGCAACTAAGAAGGGTAGGTAGTACATGGATACATAATAACCTTGTGCAAGGAGGACCCAGGACCTTCGAACTCTTGGGCGAAAAGGTAAATCCTTGCTGGAATGAAGAGGAAATACAGGTTAGCTTGTCACCTTTCAGAAAGGCTCACAGTGAAAGCATCATAACGCATAACACTTTGCTCCCAGAATGAGTTGTTGGTCAGGGAAGATTCTTGGAATCATACAGTCATTTAGGTTGGAGAAGACCTGTAAGGTCATTGAGTCCAGCTGTAAGACTAACACTGCCAAGCCCACCAATCTGATTTACAGAGAAATCCAGAAAATACTGAAAAAAGCAGCAAGTGTCCCAAACACAGACACATTTCAAACATCGTGATGAAAGATATATCAAGTCATATGCACAGCTCAGAAAATCTGATGTTATTTCATATGGGGGTGATAGCACAGTGAAATTAAACTGGTAGTAGGCAAATCTACCAGTCAGTAAGTACTTCTTAAATTTTGTCCCTCAGCTTAATTTTCACAAGCTGGACTGCTCAAATTAAAACTGGGTATTGTAATGTAAAATTTCAGCTATGATTTAATAGTCCAGCATGTCAGAGGGTTTTTTTGTTGCACTCACTAAATTTCTGCAATTGAAAATTATTTTAAAATTCTAGAACTGAGGCCAAGATGTTTAAATTTAGATACTTAACTGTGTCTGTGACTTGCTTGTTAAAACTCTGAAAAAAATCTTTAATTTTTTTAATGTTTTCATGGTAGTTGAGTGTCCTGAAGTTGTCCTCTGTTCTTATCAGTTCTTGGCAAAAATGACTCATGAATTGTAAAACAGGCCAGACCATGGCAGGCTCATCCTCAGCTATTAGTCATTTCAAACTCTGTTACTGACTGAGCCTGTTCTTTAATATTTCTTAAAGAAATCTCAGCAACATAATCCTTTCAGTTGTTCAGACTGTGAATGTATAGAGACTGTGAAGCTCTCAAGACAAACGTGTATGATTGATAGACTAGATATCTTCCCAACAGATTTTAAACAGGAGGCTCCTATCAACATTAAGCAAAAAATCTCTTCTCTGACCAGGACTTTTCTTTTTTTTTTTTTTTTTTAACTAAGCCATCACTGAAAAATTAACACCATTAACATTTTAACTAGGATAAATGAAATGACACAGCTATCAGCACTGCCATATGGAAGGAGTAAAGGTCTGTTTCCAAGAGACTTGCCATTTAAAACTGGAGCCTAAGGCCTCTGGAAATCAGCCGGCACATTTCCACAGCAGTGGTTACACCACATTGCTGTCTATAATTCAGCAGAATATGGTTTTGGCCATAAAATTCCAGCAATTCTGACTGCTCATGGTCATGGAATTTATCCCTTTCAGTTTCTTTTGGACATGAAGCCCATGTCCACAGACAGAACATCCATGTGACCCAAAAGGTACGTGCCTAATTTCAGTACAAAATACTGCCAGAAAGCCAAAAACACAATACAGAGTTTTTGTCTGAAAAAAAGGTTGATTGGAATGTCTGTTTCAGACATATACAAATCTTTTGTTTATAAACTGCTATGCTGCATCTACTATCAAAATTTCTAATGCTGGAAGCAAGAACATGTTTCCTTTGTTACACAGGCTACAGTTGTCAGCACATCACTTACCTCCCACGTTCCCTGCAGCTCCAGGCTTTTTTATTTTCTTTTTTCCATTTTTTTTTCCATTTTTTTGCCTTTTTTAATGGATCAAGGAAATGTGGAAAACTATCTTTTTAAAGAGAAGGGAGCTTATTATTAATACTTGGTTGCAATACATTGTTAAATTTGGTCCACTACTCTGAATTCAGTGCCATGATTTGCCTTGTAAAAATCCTAGTTGTGCCACCATTACAATGAACAGAGCTTTATAAGGGGAGTGCTCCCTCACATTTGGCACATGTCACTTGAATACATGTCACTGGCTCTAGGAAGTCTTGGAATGGCTGACTCACAGAGGTATGTGGGAATCATAAAAACGCAGCATGTATTCCAGCAAAATCAGGCAAGAGGGCAAGAATTTATTCCTAATTGGTGTCTCGGTGCTTATTTTACAGTGAAAAATTTCCTGAGCCTTCCAATCATTACCAAAATTTTCATGTACTTTTCTTTTTTTCCATGGGGAAGAAACAGTTTGCAGTTGCCAGTTCTGCAGTGTAAGTAAGAGAATAAGGTACAAGGAGCTCTTCCCACCTTTGCATATACTTGCAGTCCCTGGAATACAAGACTCATAAAATGGTGGTGAGGATAATGAGCCAGAATAGAGGTGGTGTCATGTTTGAGAAATATTTATGAATATTATCATGCTTCTCCCTGGCACATTCTGGCCTCCTGACCCCCCTAAATATCCTAGGCCAGTGAAGTGATGCACTCCCCTGGCTTTGAAGGAAAAGGACCACACAAAATACAAAGATAGCCTTTTGCCTGTTCTTACAGTCGCTGACCTTAATATCCCAGTGTGAGGGAAAGGTGAGTTTGTCTTTATGTAATGCATCAAATTTTAGCTGAACAATAACAGTGGACACAAGATCTCATTGTTACTGAGGACTGATTGTACATCTAGGGCCACTTGCAGAGTACTAACTAAAAGCTCAGAATCCTGCCTGTATTTCTGTGTATCAAAAGTTTATAATGTGCTGTAGGGAAAAGCTCATGAAATATCCAGTCCTGTTGCCTGCAGTCTGTGGAATATTTGCAGTTGACTTTGATAGGAGCAAGCCCAGACTCTGAGGCAATTGTAATACCATATTTTAGTATTTGTTTTCAAGGAAACATGTAGATAGGTTAGCTCAGACCATTTCATATTCTTATATTTATTGATAAATACTTGATTACTGACCATTCCATGGATGCTCTTGGTTCCAAGTGAAGGAGTGACTCAATGTCTAACAACTACCAGCCCTAGAATAGCCCATGTGTTTCATCCTTTCACACTACTTACAAAACACTTCATTATCCCCAATTCCAGGCCGACAGTATTCCATGTTGTGTTATATCAGTGCCATGCCTCCTTGTGCTGTGCTGCACAAATGGGACTTGTTGCTCAGGATCCATTCTGTCAAATTTTGGATTCAATATTCACTCTAAGGGAAAAGGAAAACATCTCTTATGGAGCATGACAAGATAAACATGGAATTTTGGAAGAGATAACTTGCGCATTTCTGTGTTCTTGTCAATGGGGAAAACTGGTTATGAAGGATTTGAAAAATTCCAAATGTGCTCAGTCTTGAAGTTTGCAATAATAGGTATGACCTTTTTAAAAGGTAAGAGATGAAGGTCAGAATTTCAAGGTCAAAATTTCAATATATTTATTCAAATTAAAGAGTGTGATAGTGAATTCAGCTGAAAATATTACAAAAATTAATAGCCTCAAAGCTTTCTCATTTTAATAGCTATATTTTCCCTTCCTCAAAGGGGAGACCAGTCTAATCATTAGCCTAACTAGTTATAGCAACTTGAATCTAATTAATTTCTGTGCAGCTGTTGGTAATCTCACATTGCTGAAGCATTATGCATTTAAAAAATATCCTTGCTATTCATTTCTTTTGACACAGTATGTTGGTGTTGCAAATCATGCACCTTTGATGGTTTGTTTACCCTTCTAAGTACATCCTGATAATCTTTCCCTTCAGATTTTGGTATGCTTTATCTTCTGTTGTTCTTTTGTTTCTCTTAAATGCAGATGTGTTTTGAAAGTAGTTTTTATTTTGGTTTCTCATTTTTAGATATTTGGGGCCTAATTCAGCAACACAAAGACCAGAGGACTTGGATGTCCTTGTATTAGTATCAAGGCACTGTCATCTTAAATGGTGTCAGCAAAGATTTTGTGGTCTTTGTTTCTTATTTCCCATGGAAGGAGCAATAAGTATCATACTTTTAAAAAATAAATGCATCTTCATTATATTTTAATTACATATACACCAGTTATTATTTTTCTGCTAGAGGGGATTTGACATTGTTTTATATCATTGGTTAAAGATTTTAGTGTCTGAACGTAAGATTTTATAAGACTTGGAAAGAAATTTTTGCCATCTTTGGGCTGAAGAATATTATTTTAATGCCATGAAGCAAGTGATGTCTCGGCCGCCTTGGCTCCATCTTGTTTTCAGGCTTACTGTGCAATCACATGCAAATCAATATATTCTCATGGGACACTTGTCCTCCTTTAAGTGACACAAAAGAGGGAGCTGATCAAAAACTGCCCATGTGAGAAAGATTCCTGTGTTTTATATTCTTGCTTTGTACAGATTAAGACAAAGGGGACTAGATTGTCTCCCCTATATCAATGTAATTTAGGTAGGAGAGCACTGGAGCAATAGGTAAAACAGAAGGGGAAAGGCCCAAGTCCCTTCATGGGGGACTCTAAATTGCACTCTAAATTCTGATTGCATATGTGGTGCATGGATTACTCTTTGAATCCTCAAGGCAAAAAAGTAGAACACAGCCAGTCTTGTTACTGACAGTTTGGAAGTTCATTGAGGAGAGAAGTGCCTTTCCAGTCATGTGAGACTGATAAATGAAAATCAAGGGGCTTGAATGGCAATTATTAGCTGAGACTCTCCTCTGGTTTTCAGAGCAGTGCCACGCGTAGCTCAAAAGACAGAGTGAATTCATGTTTTACTGCCATGAATATTCAATGAATCCCAGCTCTTTTGTCTGAATGCCCGGGTCCTGAGCAGTCCCGCGGCAGCGGTGTCAGGTCTCTGTAGTCCCATAGCCTTGCTGCTTGGTTAGGTTTTGAGTGTTGTGTTCAAGTGGCTGAGCTCTGTTTAATTTGAAGCCATCCTGATTTCTCATTTTGTATGTATTTTTTCTCAGGTATTGTGAACCTGAACTAACATGCATACACTGTGCTTCATTTTCCAAATCCTTCAAGGGAAGGCCCTGTGCCTCTCACCTGAGAGGTAAAATTGAGAGTTTGTAGCAAAGCAAATGTTCATATGACTTTTTTGTTTTGTTTTTGTCCTTTTCTTGTGGTACAGGGCGAAGCATACCTACCATAAAACTTTGCTGGAGCAAGTTCAGGAGTTGGAAACGAAGACAAGAGAGCTGGGAAAAGCCATGCTTCGTGATAGTAATGGAAAGAGGCAAGTCTATGCTAAATGTTTAAACCAGACCCTTCTTTTTGTCTGCCCTCTCTATTTCTCATTCACCATTAAAATCTGATTGTAGACAGGCTAATAAGGCTTCTTCTCCTGTATTATTCATTTACTGTTGTTCCCTTTCATATATGTCTGTTCCCTGCACTGAAACCAGCCCTTCCAATTTAATTTCTCCTGCATTGTTGCTGTGAGGCTCTATTGGAAACTGCTGCTCAGTCTCCTGCATGGTAATGTGTACTGATATTACCTGGCCACTGAGCCAGACTGGTTTTGAAAGCACTTTGTTATGTCATCAAAAAAAAAAAAAAAGAAAAAGAAAAAAAAAAGAAAGGAAAAAAAAAGAAGATAACCATGTCAGGGGAGGGAACTCTCAGCAGCTCGGGATATAAAGACTGTAGCTAAAAGGAGAACTGGCTGTTCCATTGTGCCCTACTACTTTATTCAGTTTCACCTTAAGGGGTTTTTTTATGCCTTCACTTTTTTCACTACAGCTTGCAGGTCTCTTGCCTTCAGGGTTCTCAGTTTCTCGTTGGGCCTCTCCCTTATAACCACACCATATGGACTTGAATATATTGCTATTATTCAACCTTGCATTGTATAGAGAGAGTATGTGTTGTGTGGGAACTTTTGTCTCTTCTGAAAGAAGGTAAAGAAAATCATGGTGAGGCTTTTGCATCCAACAGTTTCATTTACCATCGCAGAATGTGGTTCTGCATCAGCTGGTCGGAAAAGCTCCCCAAGTTCAAAAAGGTTTTAGAACTAACTCTTCTGTTCCTTACACAATATGGCACCACACGACTTACTAAGAAAATACGTGATCATTAAACCGGATTTTAGCAAACCTTATAAACTAGCAAACTGAGTGGAATGGGGCTTTTAAAAGATTTTGTTCTTCTGGGGCAGGGTCATCCTTTGAGCCTTTGATGTCTATTCTAAGGTAAACTAATTGCCATATTTTAGCTGCTGCTAAGACAAGCAGATAGTAGATTTTTTTCAAGTGAATTTGTATGTTAATAGGGACTGGTTTTAGGGAAAATTATCAGGCAATGATTTACTGAGATTATGGTAAACTGAAAAGCTTTTAAAAATGCTTGTGTGAGCTTTAATGTGTTTATAAGATGTCTTTAGTGACCAGAGTTTGCTTCTCAGAGGCAGAGACAAAGTAAACACAGTGTTATTGATTAAAATCACTTCAAAACACTTGGTATCTTCAGTTTTTATTTTGAGTCATTTTTCTGCTGCTACTTTTAGATCCAGCAAAATAGAGTTTGTAAATTGTGCTCACTAGCAAAAGTCACAAACTGCACATCAAATGGTTTAAAAAGAGAAAGAAAACTTTGCAGCAACAAAGGCAACCTTCTATGCCACAATTACAACCAACAAAGATGCTTAATATCAGACATTTAATTAAATAATGGGCCTTGTTCTTACAAGGTTGAGCAGTCACTTTGGAGTCACTTGAAGCTGAAGTCCTTGGTACCAAAATCAGGTCAGTCTCCCCAAACAAGAAAGGTGTAGCCTGGTGTTGTGAGATGGTGACTGTTAGTGTGATTAGATGCCAGGTAAGTGGAAACCAGACCAGCAGAAAACTGATTGTTCCCAGGCATGTGGCTCTGGCAGTATGAGCTGCTTGGATGTTACTGTGGTTCCTATCCATGCATATTCTGTGAGGTTATATTGGTGCTGGTTCATAGCATTTGTGTTTTCCCCCCAGTATTTAATGCAGATATTGACAGTCAGAGAGGAGAGCGAGTCAGCTTTGTGCCTGGTGCATCCCTGGGTTGCAGAGTGGGTTGAATTGTTGTTAACAGCAAGAGAGACAGTCAGCATTTGATCTGTTTATATGTGCATGTCTGTGTCTCCAAGAACTTGATGGGTTTCTTCTCTGTTTACACACTGCCCTGACTTTCTGTAAATTTCATGGCCATGTTGTAATTCATTCATACGCTCCATGTTTTCATAGCCTTTTACTTTATTGCATTCTCACTGCAAACTCTTTCATCTGCATTCCTCCTCCATATAGCTTCACTTCATTCTCGAAACGCTTGCATGGAGATGATGTAAGGAATCCCTTCTGGCCCTCCTTCCCATTTTCCCTCCCCCCTTCTTTCCATGCATTTGTTTGTTCTCATTCCTAATTGCTCCCAGATTTTCTGGGTGGTCCATCTGCGAACTAGATAATGGTAGAGTGCCTCTGCCTGCTAGGAGCTGGTGTGCTGTGCTTGTGTTGTGGCCTCCCAACTGCTCTTCAGAGTTGTTCTGTCTTTTATCTCTTTTGTTTGTCTCATGGCTCTTTCACACCTGCTAGAAATTCTGTGCTTGTCCAAAGGGAAGAGTGAGGGTGGGAAAGAAATACAGTGGGAACTTACTGCAATTAATCTCTCTGGTTCATGTCCTTTATTTTTTAAAAATTTCCTTGATCGGGTGGAAACGTGCTAAGGTGCATGCTCTGCTCTCCCTTCCTACCCACAGCCCCATTGCTCTTGGGATATTTCTGGCAATGTGACATTATTCAGGAGGGGAAAGTAATGGGACTCCTCTAATTTCTAATGGAAAGTAGAGAGCTGTGTAAGAACTGCATGGGTTCGTCTGTCACCTCAGACCTTGGTTGGACATGTTCCTGAAAACAGGAACATTAGATATTGGTTTGTTCAGGCAGCTGTGGAAGATAATCTGGCTGTCATCAGGGTCTATTTTCCTGGCCTACATAGTGGACACTGTTTTTGTTCAGTGTTTTTCACAAACAACAAAAACCTCACACCCAATTAGAGATAAGAGAAGGCTTTAGGGAGCTAATTGCTTTTATCATTTCCTAGACCTTAGAGAAAAAATGAGGTGCAAGATCTGAATGTTCAGAACTAACAAAAAGCAGTTTGCAAAGCCCAGAAAGCAGTGAGGGCATCTAGATTTGCACAACAGGATGCCAAGAGTTTGCTGTGACTCAGCTGGTGGGCAGATATCACCTGGGTCCTCGCTGCACTTGGGGAAGGAATTCTGGGAGAGCTGTGAGTGTCACTTGATACCTACATATGTATATCATGTCTTAGAGGATCTTCACCCTGACAGCTGTTCTTGCTAGACACATTTTGCTGGGTTAATAAAAAATATCTTCACTAGTGCTCATGATGTCTTTCCGAATCTTAGCCCCTTTGAACAGTTTCTAGAATTGAATTTGCTTGTATTGATCCAAAAAAAGCAGGTGCACGTTTTTGCCATCCCGATGGCTGGGAATGAACAACAAGGCAAGTGGTAGATGAGGGACTGCTTGGTCTGTGCCGGGCGGAGTGTCAGCGCCCTGGGCACTACAGCTGGGTCCCAGAAACCTTGCAAATAGCATTGGAGTGATACTTGGAGATTATAGCGAGTGCATAGTATGTCTCGTCTGTAGAGCTAAAAACTTACTTTTGGTAGAAGCTGGGATGATCACAAAGTCAGATGATTCCAGGAGCGGGGAATTCCTCATGGGAGAAACGTAGCTGGGAAACTGGAAAGCTTGAGAAGCAGCAGAGTGAGTGTGCAATAGGGGCTGGGATGGATCCCATGCCATGCCTGCCTGCCTGGGGAAGAGGAGTACCCACACTTGCCCTCCCCAGCATGGGCACCTGGCAGGGCTGGACTGGACTCCAGCCCAGCTGCAACATGAGCATGCCTTAGGAAGGGAGAGGGGTTCCCTGGCACTCTCATGCAACAAAAGGCAGGATTTAACACTAAATTTTCATTAATTTGGAGAGGTGAGAGGGGCTGCTCATGTGCCAAAGCAAACATGGACATGAGGAGACACCTGCCCAGCAGATTTAATCATGTTAATATGCACGGTTTACACAAAGAAAACAAACAAGGTTTGTGTTCAAAAGCGGCATTGAGTTCAGCTGCAGAGATTTTTGTGTCTTTAAATAAGTTTACAACTTAAATCTTGGCTCATAAAGGGCCGAACCTTCAAGTCCTCATTCACTTTTCACTCCATCTACTCTCTCATTGAAGTCAGCAGGAGTTCAGGTGGAGGAAAGCCTGATTAGGCACCAAAGCAAACTTTACTTTGGAAACCCATGTCAATTTATTGCTCCACTGGCCAACTAATGGAGAGTGAGCAGAGCTGTGCAGCACCCTCTTTGCGACAGTAGATTTCCTGTTTCAGAGGGTTTCTGTCTTGGAATTGCCAGAGAGCTCCCTTTGAAAGTGGCTTTTTGGTTGTTTTTCTGTCCTGTTATTAATTGGTTCGTGGGCAGGATTAGATTATTTGATACTGAAGAACAATATGGCTTCCATGATTTACATACTCTACAAGGAGCTGAAGGACCTGTCTGGGCTGTTGCAGACAAGTGCCTGCATCACTGAAGTATTGGGAAGAATTTCTTCAAATGACTCTGAAATCTGTGAGGCAGAGTCTTGTCTTGAACAAAGTTGAAGGGAAGTGACTACAGACCTAGCAAGGTTAGCTGTAGTGTGTGTTTGCACAGCATTTTTTGGTATGGCCCTTTATGCTTGCTGCTCTCAGACATCCTCTGTTGATGCCTGAGGTGCCTCATTCATCTCCATTCCATTGAACAGTGTTTTCTTCAGTGCACCTAGAGCAGCAGCTCCCGCAGTCTCTCCATTGCCTGCCTTCAAAACAAGGAGGCACACTGGTGTGGATTCTCTTTCATTTTAGCGCTTCTCACCAAATCTAGCCCTGTTGCTTCAGCGCAATGTGCATGACCAGCTCTCACCCTGACAGCGAGTTATTTATCTTAGCTTTGGTGTTATTTGGGGTGTGAGGGCAGGTGCCTATCTCATTTCAATCGCTGCATGACCTGGTGGGTGATTGGTGAGCTGACATATGCACCCGTGGAGATGTCCCTGCTCCACAGGTCCCTGGGGAGGAGCAAGAGGGGAACAATCAGAAACCCATCTCATGCTTTGGCTGTGCACAGAACTCTCTGAGCCTCTGAGTGGCAGAGGCTCAGCCTCGCATTGGCAGAAGCAGAAATGGTAAAGCAGATCTGACTTTTGAGAAATGCGAGAATGAGATGAGGACCTGATCTCCTGGTTCCTGAGGAAGAGGCAAGTTTTTTTCATTAAGATCAAGAGGAATGAGACTTGGGCTCATTATATTTCAAAGTACTCTGCCTCTTTATTGATGCACTCTAAGATGCATCTACTGGGATAGGGAGACCATGCCAGTAAGGCCCCTTCACATCAGCAGGTACAATGTTTCTTACTTGAATCAAACTCAGTCTTGTACTTTCAGCTGGTTAAACAGCACTGGATGTTTGGAGCCAAATTCTTGTTTCATGAATGTGTTGACTTCGATATATTTACTCAGGATACATATGACTGTGATCTGAATCCAGCCCATCCAGTGCAGCTGAGCGTAAAATGAGGTTGAAGAGGGGAGAGGTGTATTTTAGGTTTTGAGGTCTCAGCATCCTTTTATCAATTTTTCCAGATGTCCTTCACACCATTTCTGGGAAGGAAAGGCAAGGTTTCTCCACCAGCATACACAAGAAAGTGACTGGCATATTTACGATTTTTCCTTGCAGCTTTTCTAGTAAAAAGATATTAGACTCCTTTTACAAGCAAAAACCACATAAAATTATATCAGTGGAGTTTTTTTAAATTCTTTGATTCCATATGGTAAACATTCAGGTATGGAAGGTGGAAAATACATAACTCTGTTTTATTCTACACTTGTCCTTTTCTCTCTCCCTCCTGTCCCATATCAGTAAGGAATCATCACATTATTTCCTCATTTTAATATGTACCATTTATTTCTGACATTTCTAACCCCTGTGTGTGAGGCACTTGAATTACTGTTTGATTCCACTTTGGAGAGGCTGTGGGGCAGAGCTGGGAAGGGGCAGAGGTGAGAGAACTTGGCCAGAGGGCTGAAGGGGGAATTACCATGTTCCCTCTGGCACTGGGGACCCAAGTGCCTGGTTGCTAGTGCAAACCAGTTAGAGGTGACATGCCTCTTCTCCAGTGCAATTATTTCCCATCCTGGTTGTACCTATCACGTAACCTTGAGGGAGATCCATTGCACAAATAGGGTTAAAACCTGATGACCTGGAGAAGGATTTAGAGCTGTGATCAAATCTGCTATCAAAGTCATAGTTGATGGTGGTACAATATCAGAACAAAGGCCAAAATGAAGTTGTAAATTGAAAAGAAAGATTAGGGAAAAAAGGAACATTACAAGATGAGAGTTAAAACTGATTAAGGGGCCAGTCTCTCTGATGCCTAATCCTGAGTTACAGAGTTGGGCACTGAGGATCTCCACAGGGGAGGGAGGAAGAAATCTTCCCTCCAGGCTGCACAGCAGGAGAACTGCTCCATAACAACTGTTCCAGCCTAATGGCTTCAGCAGTCTGCCTGGACCCTGACTCCTCTGCTGGCTAACCCACTCTCGGAAGAGAGGCAGGACAGTCTGCATTCTTCTCTCTGATTTGTGGTAAAGAATAAAGTGCCAAGTTAAGCATAGCAAGAAGAAAAAAACACAAGTTGTATTAGGTATTAAATATTTAGTAGACAATTACTAAATACTTAAAAGCTTAAAGAAAAGCAATTTGGGGTTTTTTTCAGTTCAAGCAAATGTCCTGAGGTATGTTTTAAATTGTGCTCATGACACTTTCAAGGTTCATCAGTTTTTGCTGTTGCGCTGAGCTGTTCTTTAGCATTACCTTTCTATAAAGAAAAGCAAGAAAAAAGCTGATAGGAATTTACAGTTTTTGAAGACAGACGTAATCTTAACTTCAGTAAGAGTATATAAGTGAACTTCTATTAAACCAGAAAGTTTGGATTTAAAAAAAGAAATCCACACACAAAAACCCCAAAGCAAAAAAAAATCTATACATAGAGACCAAGCATGGCAAACTTCTATCTCTAAGGTGACTACTTCTGAAAAAATGAGTGAGTACAAAAAGAATGTTATAATTGCAACTGTATTGCCACCTTATCTGTAAAGGATGTGACCAAGCACCCAGTAGAGTAAGTGCAAAGTGAGGCACTTAGGGACAAGAAGTCAACAGCACTGATACCAAAATGAGGTTAGCTGAAAAGCAGCGAGCCACACTTAGCCTTTTCTGCTTCTCAGACATTTAAATTGGGTCAGTTTCCGTGTGTTGGAAAGGCTGAGGGCAAAACTGGGCAGTTTCATGTTTTGTGTTAATTGACTTTAGGACATCTGACAATGATGGCTGCCGTCCACCCCCCACCAAAGAAATGCGTATATACTTGCTTCGTGTTTGCAGTGCTTGGAAATGGAAGATACTTTAAGCAGAGAGGGATCTCAATTATTTTCTTAGGATTATTGCACTTCAGAGAGGCATGTGATGTTTAGTGTCTGATATTTTTAGACAGTATTTTTAAAAGGTGCTTGGTCTTCTTATGGTGGGTTCACCCTGGCTGGACACTAGGTGCCCATCAAAGCTGCTCTGTTATTCCATCTTGGGGCTGGCTGGCATTGGCTCTGTAGGACATGGGGGAAGCTTCTGGCAGCTTCTCATAGAAGCCACCTCTTTAGCCTCCTACTACCAAAACCATGCTACACAAACCCAGTGTCCTTCTGTGCTAAGTAGTAGTCTTTGAAGGAAGTTTAGGAATAACAGTCTCAAAAATGAAGGCTAGAATGGATTGTCCAAGTGATTTTAGGAATCAAAGGAGGATCTTACATTTCTGCCTTAGAACATTGCTAATGACAAAAGAAAATGTAAATCATCCCTGCTTGTCACAAAAAGGAAATGCTCTGTCCTGCTTTTAGCCATACAACATTAAGGACCAACTTGAAGATGATTTTATGGGCTTAGCACAGATAATTCGGCCCCAGAACCCTCTATATGGTCTGGGTGCTGCAAATGGGGGCTGGCTGAAGCTCACAACATGCCTTGGCCTCTGTCAGCCTCTGCAGGGTGGTTCTGCCATGGGTACAAGCTGAAGGAAATGGGGTGGTGTGGGGAGCACTGTCAGGTTCTGCCACTGACTGGTGAGGGCAGGAGCTGCTTTAGCCATCAGTCACCACAAAAACATCCGTGGAGCTGCTGCTGAAGGTGTGTGACTCTCTTTACCTTTTCACATCCAGGCAGGACAAACAACTTGCAGCTGCCCATGGGCTGAGCTCAGTACTCCATGTTCTCATGGGTTGAAGAGCTGGCTGCTTTCAGCATGCCCCAAGTCAGCCTTGCAGGGGCACACATCCAGATACAGCTGATGCTTATCAGGTGAATATTTGGCTGGATAATGTCAAATACAATTTATAAAAGAGGGAAGGTTACTCTGTGGCTTTCACATGTGCTTTGGAAGTACCTGGAGGGGAGCTTGTTGCACTAAAGAAGGCCTGGAAGTGCCACACCGTGGCAGGGCATAAGAGCTCAGCTTCTGTCTCTTGCTGGGCCCTCAGCAAGGACTTGGTGCTCCCTTAGACCTGGCTGGCTGCTGCTGCAGTCACCTCTGACAGGTAACTTCTGGCATCTCCCAGCCCACAAGTGACACAGGAAGTGCTTCTGCCTTCATTTCCCTGTGGTTTGTGCCTGGTGACCCTTTGGTCTCCTAGCAGTGGGTTTTTATTAATGGCTTGCTGAGTATTTACAGTAAAATGCAAAAGGAGCATGGTTTGGGATGTCTATTTCAGCTGGATCCAGAGTGATTAAGAAGTGTTTGTAGATGCTGACTCTGCAAAGAAAATGCTGATTTTTTTTTTTTTGTTTTACTGTTTATATGCCTCAGACACTTCCTTGTGAAATGCTCCAGAGATTTCCTTTGATTACACTGCAGCTTCATTATCAGTAATGCCTGTTTGCCTTTTAAATTAAAAAGACCTCCTACTCTGACCTCAGAGTAAAACATTCCTGCAATCAAGTGCTAGATAACAAAAAATAACATCTCCTCTTTGTGGATCGAAAGAGAGAAGCCGGCAGAAACCCCTCGTTGCTCCTTCTGCTGTTCTGTAGGAGGGTGAATCCTCTCTGTGATGTCTATGAAACCCAGAGGGTGGAGATACAATTGCTCCCTCCGCCAGTCAGGCGTTTCTTCCACAGCCCTGGGATGTTCTGGGTCTTTGAGGTCAGTTTTGCTGAACCCTCAGCATTAGTGTGGCTTGCATTTGAGGATTTGCATGCTTAAATTTTGAATTCCTGGTCTGTAATAATGTTGTTTTAATGTTCTCCTTATGCCAAGGCAATGAGCCTATGTTAGTTATGTCTCTGCCCACTTATAAGTTCTAACAATTCCTGTATGTGAATTCAAGTAACGCACTTGAGTCCAAACTAAAAGAAAACAAGTTAAACTGAGGCCTGGGGCTGTTCTGGGGGAGTGCCCTCATCCAGCAGGGAGTATCTGAGGAAGAAAACAGGTCTCCTCTGGCCAATTACTAAGGTGTGGCTGCAACCTCTGCCTGGTGTACGGTACTTGCTCTTTGTCTGCCAGGACCATGATCGATGCTGTAAGCCTTTAAGCACTATTATGTTGCAGGAAAGGTGAGAGATGGAACTTGTGAATAAACCCTCAGGAATACCTGCTATGTCCTAGCAGCCAAAGAGGGATCTGCAAGTTCTCTTTGCCAGGTTATACTTGGGGAGAAGCCATTGTGCTTGAACCTCTGATCTTCTTCAGAAGACACGTAAGGGAGTTTGAAAGCCAAGAGACTGAAATGAAAATCAACATTCTGCTTGTAAAGGATTTGGTGATTAGGACTGATCAAAGCTGGAGAGGTCTGCTTCAGATCTTTCTTCTTGCTCTTTGTTTTTTTATGTTGATGTGATTTTCAGTGACAGAAACATGTCAGCAAGAAACTGCAAACTTTTGCGTAAGTTATTGTTTTAAATGTAAGAGATCAATTATTATGTTTTAACTCTAAAATTTGAAAAGGGAGAGAAGAGCATCCTCTTTTCCCCTCAAAATTTAATCCACGGCAAAAGGTGACAAGGACAGAAACTTCCTAGTCTTTTACCTTGTGTTTAGCCACATGGGATATTTTGGACACTGAGTATCTTGCACTGGAGAGCAAAGGGCTCTCTTCTTCTCTCTTCTGCCATGGGCTCTTGGCATGTTTTTGACACAGGGGTAGCAGCTGGGAAATGTGCTTGTGTGCTTTAGTTGTGTCATCTCTAGCAGCTCTGGTAAGGGTTCAGTACTGCCTCAGTTCTTCCTTCTGGAAAATGGAAAAGCAGAAACAAACCGAATAATTTCATATGTCTGTGTCTGACTGAGTTCTTCATAATCCAGAAGGGCAGTGAGTTAAAACCAGTGGCAACTGAGTGTATTTGCCCATGTGGTGTGCTTCTGCTTTGTACCTCCTGTAGCAAATCATAACAAAACATAAACAGGAATTCAGGTCTTATAAGAGAAGGAGGGCTCTGAATTTTTTTTTTTTTAATTTTTTTTTTTAACTTGGCTATTTGTGTGTTTTCTAAGGGAAGATCCAATTTTAAGAGACACCTGCATCCACTTTAACCTTCCGGTCTTTGTGATCCCTGCTTTTGCCACCAGTCAATTAGTGGACTCAGGAGGACATTCTGGGTTAAGCTATACCAAATACCGCAAATCCTCATTAACGCTAATTAGTGCTCAGTAGATTAATTGGTGGTGAAGCTCATCTTTTTTTAATTACTTGAGCAAATGAGACAGCAGGACCTTGTGGTCAGCTTTGAATTATTCTGTTTGTTTTGATGCACCTCATTTGAATGTGTAAAGCCAGATGTTTGTTGCCTAGATTTAAGGGCTGTTTGCTTTTGTGAGGGATGAGAAGAACACAAAAATAGGTCTCTGTTGACACCTTAGAGCAATTCAGATAGGAAGGTGCAAGAGTTATTTAATTCATGGAATGGAAAGCATTGTTATGAAATAACACGTTGCCTTCAGTTTACCTTTTGATTTGTCATTCACTTAACGAATTTGTGCGATGTTGTGAGCACAGACTTCCAGGCAGGCAGAAGTCATCTTGACCCTCTTACGAAGCCATCACAAAGGTATTCCTGGCCTAAGGTGTTCTGCATTATTGATAGCAACTAAATCTGATTTTAGCTGACTTGACTAATGATTTTTTTTAATCCTTTTTTTTCGTAGAAACCCTCAGAATTGGGACCTTTAAATAGTTTTTGTTCTAATCAAGTATTTGTTTAGTTCAAAGCATTTTATCTATGCTCTTTGTCCTTTGTATGATTACAGCTAGATGGTGCCTCTCCTTTACCCCCTTGGAGGTCACTGACTAACCAGCTAAAGCATATTTCACTGTGGCTTTCCATGTCACTGACTCCCATAAGAATGTCCAGGGTTGTGACTTCTTCCATTCTGACAAGATTTTTGAGTTCCTGAATATGACCACAACTGTCCAGTATTCAGAGTGTGATCCCATGATCTCTTATCCTTTTGCCTCAATGCATCAGAAGATGCCATTCTTTAACCTCATGGCAGTGCTTAGGCACTGGCTCGAAGTCACTGGAAAGCAGAATTAAATCTGAAAATCATGGCTAATTCTTGTGATAGATTTTACAAGCAATATTTCTGTGAGCAAGGCCTAACCTGTTGCTTATGAATTCAGTGTTGTCATTAGTTCTCCATCAAAAATGTGAGGGAGACCAAGAAGTCTTCACTTCTTGTTACCTGTTAACAGCAGGCAGGAACCTTTTCTGAAAGCAGGGATTTGGTATGAGTGCAAACACTTTATAGTTAAGAAAGCCACTTCACTTTTCTTTCCTTTCAGGGTTTGTACCGGGAGATCTAATATCTGTTAGTAAATCAAATACTCATCCAATTCAGAAGAATTGTGTTGTATTAACTAATGCGTATTAAGAGCTTATTTTGTAGTACTTGACTGGTCTTGACTTGCGTTTATTTAGTTATCCCTCATATTTAAACCACTAATGCTCTAACTCTACCATGAGTTTTTCTTTCTCTGCATAGATATAATCCAATATAATTTCCCAAATGGTAAAATCAAATGCAACATCTGAACTTGTTGATTATAATTAGCAATATCAAAGACAGTGTAGCTTTGCCATTCTTAGAGCTGCAGTGTGTGGCTCATGTTCAGAGGTCCCTTGACAGCACATTTTCCTCCACACATTGCATGCAGAAGCCTGAGGAGCTCAGCATTGTTGGTCTGCACTTCATCTGTTGCTGCAAGGTAGATAAACAGATGAAGAACTTTTCCTCATGTCTTTTGCTGCTGTGGTTAATTCCATTCTCAGTGTAAGAATTTTGTGGCAAATATTACTTATTTGTCCCTTAGAACAAATGCTTTTCATTGGTTTAAGATTCCTTTTTTGAATCACCCTCCCGTCCTCCTGCTGAGATAGGAAAGACTCTTCCTGCATGTTCTTCACCTGCAGAAAGTGGACAAGTATTGCTCTTCAGTCATTCACAGGACAGCAGCAGGTTCAGACAGGGTTTCCCTAAACAAGTTACCCAGCAGTTTGTCTGCAGTCAGCGGGAGGTTGTACAATGCAGCATCACTATGTAGCACAGCATCACAATGTAGTTTGCACATGCACTGGTAATGGCTGGTTCTGCAGGCTGTTGACTTCATAAACAAGTTGTTAAAGGTCAGAGAAGTCTCATGTCTTGCTTTGTGCCTCCCATTGCATCCCCCTTACCTGGTGATTCTTTGTAGTCCATGCTTTCCATTATGCTGCCTGCTTGGAGCAGGTGGAAACTTCTTTCTGTGTGTACTTGGTTTTCTTACAGCCAGCAACTGGTCTTGGTTTTCTTTAGCAGTTGGATCCTCCAAGATTTTTAGAAGCTTTCATGCTGTAACCCTGGTTTTAATAGAAACCTGTGATCCCTTCTTCTTTGAACACATGCAGGTCTCATGAGCCAAGAGTTGTTAGACTTTGTTTCACAAACTTAGTTGGAATCAATACTTCTGCTTCCAAATTTATTACCACCTTCTGTTTTATGTTGAGGGAATACTACTGACGGCAGGCAGGGAAAGCAACCTGTCATACCCATTGAAGGTGTGATTCTGTGGTGCCAAGGGAAGGCGGGGAAGAGACCAAATGTCTGATAATGCTGACAGTTTATAAAGATTTTAAGGAGGAGTCCACAGGTTTTGAAGCTTGTACTTCAGCTATGTGAGCTTGGAGACCAGAGGTAAAAGAGAAAGATTGCACCCTTTCTTTTGTGGACACCTCATTATGCACTGAACAGAGGACTGTGAGCCTGGCTGTTACCCTAATGGACTATTAAGTGGAATATAAACCGGCATGGCTGGATTACATATTACAGGCATCTTGGAGTTTCTTCAGTTACTTTCCTGATTGAAGTTAGCAAACTGCTTCAATGAAAGGGAGTTGTTTGTTTAAAACTGTTGTAAGCTTGTCGACAGCAGTAGCTGTGCTTGCTGGGATTTCCATTTCATACACCAAATGCATGTGAATTTGTAATCTAATCCAAGAAAGATATCAGCATTGGCATTCAGGAGTGTATCTGTGTTTGCAGCATAACCAGTGGAATTGCTGCTTGTGAATAAAGATGTGAAAGAAAAAGCAGACTGTGAAAATGGAGACACAGTGTAAATGTGGTGCAAATGGGAAAAGACGCTGCAAGGAGCTGTACCAGCAAACAGATCCCTTCTATGCACTAGCTCCATCTCACAGTTAGGAATAAGGGTGAGATAGAAAAAGAGACCAATCATGGAGAACTTTGAACTAAAGTAGACTGTTATATCTTCCTGAAAATAATCTGCTATTTAAGTTACTTGAGGCTCCGGTGCAACAAAATTTGAAGGCCTATGTTATTTTGAAACCCCATTGAACTTCGTGGGACTCATATATATAATTAAGTGCTTTGAAAGGTCAGGATCTTACTCATCATTTTTTAACCCTGGGCATAAAGTTCTTGATTAAATGAGTGTTGTGTTTTTAATAAAAGTCAAAGTGGAGAGTGCCTCTAATAATTTTTGTGCTTATGTTAAACCTGTTGTAAACATACTGTGTTTTTCACCTTAAGTTTGTATTTTCACTTTTTGTAAGTTCAGCAATAATTTTTTCAGGCCTCTGACAGCTACTGTGTAAACCAAAGGGGTTTATAATAAAAGAAACTGGATAGAAAGGTTTCTTTCCATATGGGAGGTTAAAATGAGAGCATTCTTTAGAAGGCAGAATTAACTATGGGTCCTACCTTTGGTTGCTTCAGGCCATTTTGCGGGTGTGATAGAACCCTTCTACCTTGTGCTAAGCTACAATGCTTTGCTCCTTCTCTCTAAGGCAGTTTGTGGATGCGATGATTTATGTACGTTATACTAAGGAGAAATCTTCTTAATGTTCCATATCACACAATGTCAGACTTCTGATATGGTTTATAATAATTCAGAAGCATCAGGCATTCAGAAATTGCAATGATGGTAATATTAGGGATGAATTAACCAAACGTAGACTTATGCAAAGTGCCCTTAGAAAGGAGGAGTTTCCATTATTAGAGAGCTCTCTTGATAATGTGCAGTTTAAAGAAAGAGAAAATTCTTTTTCATGCTACAGCCACCTTTAATACTGACAAAGTCAAAGCTGCCAAGTACTTTAGATACAGCTGACTTTTACCTTGAAATTATCTGGTTGCTCACTGGTGTGTTTTCTCTCTTTCTCTCTCCCTTAGCGTGAACGAACGTGATCATTTGTTAAAAAGGCTCGGCAGGAAAACTCCTCCGAGCCTTTTCCGTGCTCATTCTGTCCAGCAAAGTGTATCACGTAAGTAGCGGCTCATGTCCGCGTGTGTGTTTCACAGCACCAGCCCCAGATGAGGGAAGCGAAGGGTGATTATTTTTTAATTAAATTGTAGGTAGAGATAATCTAGCGCAGAGGCTGAGCTGCCAAGCAAGACACGTACATTTGGAAGTGGAATTAGTGTATCTGGCCCTAGGCAAGAGGAGCTCAAATGTGGTTAATTCCCTAGGATCCAATCAACAGGCCCAAATGATAAAATCCCAGTATGCAGGTTCTCTAAAGGTAGAATTCTGATAGTCTTAAGAACAGTCTAAAAATAAAAAACTCTGTAAAATAAGCATTGTGATAGAACCTAGCTTCAATAGAAATTGTTTCTTTATGAAATGTCGTATTAGCTGTGGTTAGCTGAGCATACAGTGATGTTAGTTCTGTGTGTTGCTGCTGAGGAAAGCCACGGCCTGCAGAGCTGCCTCTCTCCTCTCCTCTCCCTCTTTGTCCACTGCTGGGAGAAGAGAAGCACCGTCACAAGGAGTTACTGCTGCTGCTTCGAATAAATGGCATTTCTTGTTGCTGTAGAGGTCATCCATTTATTCATCTTCCTGGAGGAAGAGGCCTTGTATCTGCTGGACCTGATGGGTTTCTGTCAGTGGTTTAGAGGCTTCCACAGTATTAAAAATCATTGCTAGCAGCTCTGTAGACCAGATACACTAAAGAACCATGCTGTCTTGAGGGACCAGGGAGTACAGTCAGCCCCTTCTAGTGAGAAAATGCAGTAGCTCATGTGATTAAACTGGTGGTCAAAATATGCTCATTTTTTGAAGAAAATAACCCCCTCAGTGTGCAGTATTGCTGCACACAGGGCAAGGGGCAGACACTCAGGATTTGGGTTTTGTATTGCCATTGCAGTAAGAAGTGACACCCCTGACTGCTTAAGAATCACAGGGAAGTCAAATCTCATTGCTGGCTGTGTCACCTTCTGTAGCAGATCTGTTATGGCTCAGGTCATGGAGGCAGGGCTGGGATAATACCTCGGGTATTCCTGTTTTCCATGGGAAATTTGACTAAAAGGGGTGGAACAGTGATAGGTCTGATAGTCTTTGTCCTTGACAGAGCCATTGGAAGGCCATGACTGTCAAGGGATGTAGGGTCTTGAGTGACCAATCCCATTACGTCTGGGAAGAGAGGCCAGTGAGCAGAGCAGCCCTGTGGACCATATGTTTCTGCCAGGATTTAATCCTTTGTATAACGGAGCCAGGGATGCTGATAGCAACATGGCTTTGGGCATGCAAACACACTCTTTGAGGCAATTCCAAAAGCAATGATTGGCAGAAGAAATCCATAAAATGCATAAATAAATTGCTGTCAAAATAGTCTGCTGTGGAGACTTACCAGTTTGTGAAATCTGCAAAGCAGTGCAGAAAGGAGATACACCAGAGGTAGCTAGTCAGACTGAATATGTGCTTTTAGTCTCAAAGAACACATCATCAGGTTGTTAGTAGGTGAACAGCTATTGGGAAAGAGAAATTAGATCAAAATGAACCCTAATTTGGCTAACCAGCTTCCCTATAAATGCAAATGATTAAGTGCTAAATGAGTCAGGCCAGTCAGGAGAGGTTATAATCAGCAGTCCGTTTTTCACATGAACATAAATTTTAACTGTGAAGCTGTTAGGATTGAAAGATGCTTTTTGTGATGTATCCATGACTTCTGTCATCTCTTGTCAAATATTATTTTCCAGTGTTGCATAGCTGCTATATGTACAAGGCCGTGTGAAATCCAGGGAACATACGTGCCGTTTTCACAACCCTAAATTGTCCAACTGTTTACTAAATGCTAGAAATCTTCAAAGCAAAGAGTTGATGAATAGGGCAGTGGCCTTGACATGCCGGGCTGGTATCTTAAATCACACTGCAAGTACTCTGTTTGAAGTCTTGAACTGTTCGTATGTTTCCACCAGGCCCTAAATTCCCAGGCTGTGAAGACCAAAAATTGCTTTTGTGACTTCAACTCAGAATCTGTTGCTTGCATATAAAGCAGGAAAATGGTTTGTTTAGTTAGAGCTGACCAAGGCTTAAGCAAATGAATTGCTTTGGTCCCAACAAGGAATGAAAATGGGATTAAATTTCCTAGCACAGATTTTAAAGATGCAATACTGGGTTGGAAATGACTTTATTTTTGACAGCAACCATTTCCAAATGTATTGGGAGGAAGCAATGCCTAAACAGCTTTGTTTCCAGTCACATGGAAAGGAGAAAAATTTCATGGGGAGTTTCTGGAACTGCTGCCAGGAAATGCTACCAGGCTCCTCTCAGATGTGTCTTTGGACCCTTTCCTTTAGCTTGCTATGGGGCTCACACTTGAGGGAAGGAGCAATAATGATTTCCAAAAACTCTCCCTCAGAGGGTTTGCTGGCAGTGACATTTTCTCCGCGTCTCCATCTAAGTTCGTGTCTTTTTTTCTTTTTGCTGTGACTTTGCGAAAGTAGCACCTCCTTTAGGCAAACTCTGCAGATATAAAAGATGGCTCTTGACCTCCCCTTTCCTTCTGCGTGACTGACCTGTATCACCTGTGCCCTCAGAAGATGGGAAGGGTACCCTCTGTCTATAAGGAAAGCTCCACAGCATCCCTCTAGTTTCCTTCCTGTAATGCCCCTCCTGGTGTTCAGTTATCATTTGTCTCAATGTGCTCTTTAAAAATGGAGCTGAGTCCTGCTCCCATTAAGCACAGCATTGGCAGAACTGCCCCTGAAATGCCAATGGCCATGCCTGAGTCAGGATTACTGCACTTGGCCCAGGCTTCCTATGCTAGCAAGGAAAATCCCTCTTCCTTTGACATAATACGGTGATTTCATAGAGTAAATCTGAATGCAGAGCATATGGTTTGCACCTTATTAATCAATGGAGAAAAAGCACCTGTCATCTGAGGTTCGTTTCACAGCATGGGGGCTGACAAATAATAAATAATAATAATGTGTTCATGCTGAGGGCTCTAATCCCACCATTTATTCTCTTCTAGCAGACACCTTCTTCCTTTCACTTTTCTGCTGGTGCATTTTTATTTGAAAAACAACAGGGTATCTACTTGAGATGCTTTTTAAACTCTCTTTCTTGTTACCTTGCATGTGTTTGAAATATTATATACATTCCATATTTTTTCCAAGCTACATGTTTGTTGACTGTTAAATTGGAGTTGCAATCTTTTAAAATCAACTTTAAAAAATAAATAGGAATAATTGGTTTAGAATTTGATGCTGTGGCATCTGACTCTATTTCCTACATACAAATACCAGTAAATTGGTATCTGGGAAAAAAGACGTGGGACCATTTGTCAGGAATTCCTCTTGGGTCCTTAAAAAAAACACAGGCATAGTTTATCAGAAGAGAAATTAATTATTTCTGTAAGCATTAGTTAAACTGTTCAAGATTTTAGGCAGCTTTCCCTTTTCCAGGTTAAATAGGAGATGGTTGCTGGAGAAGTCATAGCTGAGTTAGCGTTCACTGTTTAAGTGGTAAATGTGAACTGTGACATCACAGCAAATCTCTCTAAAAACAGTGTAGAACCAAATGTTTGGCCTGAGACAGAATTTGGCTGGTCAAGTGATACTCCAATGTTGATTTTCATTATGTCAGAGAGAGCTTTGCTATCTAAGAAGCAACATTTCCTACAAGAGATTTAAAAAAAAAAAAACCCGAAAAGTCTCTCACATCTCCCCAATCCCCTAAAAGTTTTAGTGGATTTGAATCTGGGCATTTTTCTCCAAAGGCCCAGAAAATGATGCATTTTATATTTTGGACCATACTAAACTATAATACCACTGCAGTTTGAACTAGTGAAATGCTGCAGCAGGTGAGGGTTCTGATGGGCTGCCAGTGAGAACTGCCCTCTTGCTAATTGGCCTAAACAAATCCCGGGACAGACAATTTGGGTGTATCAGAGGAGAATGCAAGGAGTTGAAGGCCTCTAAAATAAATCCCTGGAGTGACTAAAACTGTAGGCAGCCCTTCTCTGAGGAGGTCTTCTGGAATAAAAAGCCCTCTGGGCGCTGTCTGGTCCTGCTCTTGGAAGCTGTTGGCCATGAGGACTGCTGAGCTTGCACAGCGTTGCTGTCTGTGTTCAAGGCACACCCAATCGAGATGGTTGCCGTAGTCCAGCATTGCACAGACCAGAATAGCCATTGCAGTGAACAGAAGGAGTGTGTTAAATTAGAGACCTAATGGGAGACGAGATTCTGATCTACTAATAGAATATCAAAGCCCTAAGAAAGCCCAACAGGATGCTTTTAAAATTCAGTAGATTGCCTGATACTATCTGGTGCTAGCGAAACCGTAGATTTGATGAGAATGTGAATCTCCTCTTAACAAATGAGCCCCACTGACAGATATTCAAAAGTGCCCCTTTCCTCCTTTAATAGAAAGTGTCCGAGTGCAAAGGTCCTTCCTTCTGTGAGGGTGAGTGGGTTGTGCCCAGAAAGCCCCAAAGAAATGCACGCCTTCCTTGGGCTTCTGCAGGACAGCTGAACAATGAGGGCCTTGTTCCCACGGCAGGCTCATAGGTGTGGTTTTAAAACTGGAGTTGGGGGAAAAGTTCAAACTTCCGGAAAGTTCCCTAGTAACTGACAGATGGAAACTTTCATTGTTTTTGGATGGGGTCTAGAAACAGTGGAAATGTAGAGCTGCTTGGGGAGTGCGGATGGGACTCAAGCATTTGCAGCATTTTGATTCCACAAGGCACAGTCAGCTGCCTAAACAGCTTGAAGTTCAATTTTAATTGTAATGTGAATAGGAAAATGTAATATGAACTCATCTTCCTGTATAGAGATCTACAGGAAAAGTCTTAAATGAACTGCCAAATGTTGAGCTTCAGCTGAGAAGCTTTGGGGTCACAGCCTTTCCCATGACATACACACAAAACCCTTGTTGCTGGTAGTTCAGGATGGATGAAGGACATGAAGATGTAAGGATACCCCTGGCCTTCTTAATCATTGATCATTGTAGCCTGAAATTTCTTGCTGCATTAAGGTGTTTTCTGCTGGTGTGAGAGTGGTGAACATGTTTCTTTGACTGAATTTTGCATTGGCATTGCGGAGAGATTGGGCTGCCTGGCTGTCTGTAGGCAGGGCATGGCAAGATGATACCCAGGGCTGACTTGTGTGGTCAGTGCTGGATTTGCAGGCGTTCTGGCAGCTGAAGACTCCATTATGCTGGGTGATCTTGTGGATAAGTAAATATGGCAAAGCCATCTTGATGCAAATCAGGTAATGGGACATGGGCTTCAGTCTTCTAGGGCTTAAATTTGCGGTCTTTGACCGAGTTGACTTATCCATGGAGAATTTAGCCAAAAAAGCTAACAGGATGCTGGCCCTTCACATGGAACAAACCCACTGGAGGTGTTTGTTTAAGTGTGAATCTACTCTTTTTTGAATGAAAGCCTGTTTTGTACATCGTATTTCCTTTGCAATGATCCAGTATGGATGTACCTTTTTCCAAAAGACTGTTTGCACTTCATGAATGTATTCTCTGAACCTTCAGCTAGGCAGGAAAAATGAACCTGTGCCTCTGTAGTGGTATGTATATTGGCATGGAATCGCTCAGGGAAAATAAAATGGGATGCTGGGATGATTGGTTCCTGCTGTCTTGCAGTCACTCCATCAGGGAGATGTGACTGGAGCAATGTGACTGTATTTCTGTTTGAATCCCCTCCACTTACTGGCAAAGATTTCCTGGTGTGCCCTGTTGTGGCTCAGGGCATCAAAAAATCTCCTGTCCTTTGCTATAGTTTCCCCTTTCAGAATTTTCTGTGGGGTCACATCTGCGAGTCTGTCTGCTGTTTCACCATGTTGGCCCATTAGCTTTTGTGACTGTTTCACCAGCATTGTGGTGTTTTGCAGATGCTATCAGAAGTGTCACTTGCCTTGTCCACAGTACTTAAAAAGAAATCAGACATGTGGTTATTTTAATCTGAGTGGTTTCTAGGGAGACCAAATTATTGTGCTAGCTAGCAGGATTCACAGAATAGAAATCTCCAGAACGTGATTTTTTGCTCTATGCAAAATACGGGTGACTGGCCAAGAGAATCGAGAGGTGTCATTTGTCAGATGCCACTTGGAAACTTGTTTGAAAAAAAACAACCCTGAGGGGTGTTAAGAGGAAGATGTGAGAAAAATCCAGTTGTGGGCTAGACATTCCCACCTTTCTCCAGAGAAACTGCTTGAGTTGAGCTGAAATGCAAATTTCTACTTCTACGTTAAGTCTTTAAAGCAGCTCTGCCACTATGGGAGTACTATGGGAGCGTGTTCAAATCAATCTGTAGCTTACGAGGTTAACTCAGAGGGCATTGGTGACTGTGTACGCTGACCTGGCCTGGGGAGGGGAGCAGAGGGACGGAGCTGGCAGCACACACCCTTTCTGTGCCACATGGGCAGTGTAGCGCAGCTCTAAGCGTCAGAAGCACAGCATAGAAATTAAGATGGTTGCAGTAACAATCACTTAACTTCAGTGATGCCTAAAACTGTTCCTAAAAGTGGTCTGTGCCCTTGAGCTTGACTCCAGTGATTGATATATTTTTCTGCCTTTGCTTTTTCAGATGGGTATGCATTTTCTCAAGAAGAACACGGTGTTGTTTCCCAGTCGCAAGTTGTCCGATCCTACGATACAACCAAAAGGAGAACAGAAATAGAATAAATTATTCTTTACTTGATGGGTGGTGGGAATAATGGGATTTGGATCAGTGCATCCACTGTTAACATATTCTTGACTAGGTTTGGCGACAGCCAAAACACCAGAGAACTCATTTCTGTGGCCTTAGCCAACAAGTTTCTGTATTCTCCCTGCAAACCTTGAGTACATATTGTGGGGGGAAATCATTGTTTGACTTCTGTCACAAAGCTCTGCCTAAAGTTTTGTTTATGTTGTTATGAAGCATTTGATTGTGCTATGTGAGGTGTGAAATTAAAACCAATGTTTTACCACTATTTAAAACACTGGCATAGGGTTATTTTGGGAGAAAAGTAGAAAATTTATGTTCCATGAGAAATCAGCCTTTGCTTAATTGGAATGGGGTGCTGAGATTTCCTGTTTTGTTACACACAGACCAAGTGCACACGACTGCATGCAGACTTTACTCCTTCTTGTATTCACTGTTTAATAATTTGGCTGAAATTTTAAAGACAGACCATTTGGCGTAAAATTTTTGATTGCAACACAGTTCGTAGCTAAAAATGCTTATTTGCCTTCTTATGACAAAATAACAAAGGTAGCAATCAATTACTTAGAATATTTCTTGCCCTCTTACAGGATTTATTAGGGCTCTATCTTAGCTTTCTGAAACCCAACTAATAGCTTACTCACAGAGCCAGGATGTGGAAATCAGAGCTTGGCAGGGCGGCTGTCCTGAGTGCATGGCATTGTACACAAAGATGAACTCAACCAGGTGCCTCCTCATAATAACGCTTCATGATGTATTTGGATGTGCACTTCAAACGTAGCCCAGGATTTCCCTCCATGACCCCTTCCCAGTTTAACAGTAGAACAAAACAGTGAGAGTTTTAAAGGGACCATCTTGTCAGACATTATATTGATAAGACGTGCATCTGCATAGGAGGCTGATAATGTAACCCTGAAGAAGCCTTCCCCCGAGCAGGTGAGACAGGTTTGCAGAGGAGGGCAGGAAGGGATTGCACCCGTGCAGGCACACACATGGACACACACAGAGCTGGCCATTGTGAAGGGAAGACCTGCTGTTTGTTTGTTCAGCCAAACCAGTCCCTCTTCTAGATCTGATCCATCAACAGGCTTCCCGAAACACTCAGACCCATGAGCCCTGGAAGGAATGCTGGCTCCATGGCCTTGCTGTGCCAGTGGGACAGGCGTGCTGCTGCATAGATTGGAATTTAGAAGAGAAAAAAAGGCAAAAACTGGGGCATAAGTTAAAGCTGAAAGAGCTCTTAGAAAGCTTATGCTGTCCTCCAGACAAGTTCTATTAATTTTAGTCGCCAAGCCACGTTTCTGAATAGTATAAAGTAAATACTGCTGTGTTTAAGCCAGGCTTCGTGGTTAGTGTATATACTACATCTGTGTATTTTAAAAGTTGGCGTTGTTTTTTGCCCTATTGACTATTATCCAGGATTTTTTATTGATTTAAATATATCCGAAAGCAATTTGAATATGAATGTTTATGTTTAGCAAAGGAAAGGAAAACTCCAGCCTGGCCTACTGGTTTAATCTTCCTTAAGGGTTGTGAGTAAATGCCAGCGCTCAAGTGCTGTAATTCAATTTCCAGTGCCACCTCAGAGGCTCGGAGTCCCCTTCCATTTTAGAAAAGGCAAATTTTGCTCCTGTAGCACCAGTCAGGATTGGTCCTGGATTAGGCTGATGGCACAGAGGGAAAAGTCATCACCTTCTTTCTGCAGTGCTAATGAGACAATTATGCAATAAGGAAAACGTGCAAATAATTTTGCCATAGGCATGAATGTCAAGGGGCCAAGTGTGGATGTATATATTTTCTGGGAGATGAATTTTGTTTAAAGGCACAAATACTAGTGCAGAGAATAAATAAGGGGGGAGTAAACCTGTTCCCAGGAGCTTTTAAATCTTAATACTGATATAACCTGTTAAACACTTCCTTTTATTTAGAAACCAAATCTATTTAGGAAATGTGTGGTGTAAGCCTCTCCTCAGAACTGCTAATTGTTTCTTCCTTTTGTAAAAACACAAGGAAAATTAACTTCTCACCAAGGCAAAATGAGATCAGCTTAGTCTTTGTACTCTAAGCTACACACCAAACATTGGCATGTAAACAATTTGGAGGCTTTTCATGAGGCTGCAGAAAAAACTTTTAAAAGCCTTTGGATAATGAAGAAGGGCAAGTAAATGTGTTAAGCAGAGAATAGAAGGGGTCCTGGAGTTTCTTCTGTTCTTAACTTAGTGCAACAAAATTTTACAGAACGTAATGAAAGATGCGGGGGAGGAGCAGCTGTCATCTGATGTGATTTATTTTATTAGTGCAGACTATGGGCTGTATCATTTTGACCTCCCTGTAAGTTGAGGTCAGTGTGTGTCACAAACAAAAACCCTTCCTGGAGTGAATGGTGGCTTAGACTGAGGTACGTGTGTTGGTTGTCAACTCAATGGGAATTGCACATGGGATTTGTCACAGGGCTATACAGTATGTGACACTGGGGCTAGCGGGTCAGACTTTATCACCACTGTATGGCCTTAATCTCTAGCTGAGTTAATTCTGTAGAACCCACCCAGGTCAAGACCCAGCATTCTTCTTGTTCTTTGGAGTCATTACGGGAATTAGTGCATTGTAATATGCTGTAGACTGGGTGCTGGAGTTGCTTGTCTTGATGAGCAGTGATGAGGTGTATTCGGGTGGTGTGTTAGCAGAAGGAGAATGACAGCTGCTCTGCATCAACAGAATTCCTTGTTCATTAGGGCAAATGCACGGAGCAGTAACAGCAGCCTTTGAAAGTGCTGTGTGAAAATGTTATCAACTAGACAGGGTATCGGAGCAGAAGGAATGGGGCATTTCTGCGTGACTGTCCAGACTTAACTATTGAGGGTTGATCAGAAAAGGGTTTCCTGAGCAGCTCTCTGCACTGACCAAGGGGAGATGGGTTTGGATATTCAGATGGAAGTGGTGATTTTCCTGAATTATATTTGGCTCTGGTTACTGCTTTTTATAACACCATAATCACAGCTTGCATGGAAGCTGCTGTTCCTTTAATGATTGCCTAGTAGCAATTTAAAGCTGGTGAGTAGGAGCCTGAGCTGCTCTGAGCACTGCTGAGAAGTCTGTTGACATTTTCTTTTCCTTGACAGGGCTTCAGGTCTTGCTGTAGGGAGCTAGAATGGGAAGTCAGTAATAACTTGTCAAGGAGAAATGGCAAATAACCAATAAAAGTATCTGGGTCAAACTAAGCTGCTAATGTATCTAAAAATGTGTGTAGAGTTAACATGAACTATATGGGCTGTAAATTAAGATAACAGTCAAGCCTCACTAATCTGCAGTTCACTAGACTACACACCCCTTAGTGTGTGCCAAAACTCTGCAGTCTCTTCCCCTGCCTCAGCCAGCAGCTCGCAGCAGATGCTGCAGGGAAGTCTTCTGTTACCAAGATTACATTATTTTACAGCATGTATTGGAGTGTGTTTGCTGGGAAACAGTCATAATAATAAAGTCATAAATAAAGCAGAGAAAGCTTTATTTATGTGAATATGTGAAGTGTGGGGACGTAGCCCATGGCCACACAGGGTGCAACTTGGCCCTCTATGGACAGCCCAAGAGCCCGAGAGGTGCACAGTCCTTACACTGTCCCTGTCCTGCAGGCTTATTTTGCCCTTTTGGGCTGACTCACTAAATCTTCTGTTTTCACATTACCTCCAGTCATCAGTGAAGACCAGTGATACTCTATTTGCATCCTCCCTTGGTTTTACAAATAATGACATAATTTAAATGCTCCGAGGAGTGTACTTCTCACAGCTCAGGTTTGAAGCAGAGCAGCCCTTGAGCGGGTGCTTGCCCCCGAGAAGCACCTTGGGTTTGTCAGATTTCTCATTAGTGTTAAGCACTGAGGATATTTTACCTTCGTTTTGAATCATCACGCAGTATCAATGCCTTAAACTTCAATCAGTTTGCAGGAGAGCTCTTTGTGTGTGTCCTGGTGAGTCTAACAAGAAATGGTGATGGTGTGAAATACCTGAGGGGTTGGAGAGGAGAATTTGACTGTGTCTATGCTTTACCTGATGTATCTGGGTAGCAGTTTGCTTCTAAAGTATGATACTGACCATGGATGCTCCTCAGCCTCCAGACAGTTGGATCCCTTCTGTCCTGTCATGGAGGATTCTTGTATTCATCTCTTCCCAGTATCCTACAGACACCCAAGAGAGCCTTCACTACCTTTCAGCATCTGTGACCAGAGCTGTGTGTCCGGAGAAGGCCACAGGATAGGTCAGTACAACAGGTGACAACAAAATAAATCCATATGGGTACTTTTTCTGTATGCAGCAGTAAGATTAATGGAGGCTTTGAGCTTTGTTGGCAAATGAAAACCAGAAAGTGCCCTGTGCTGCTTGGCCACACAAGTGCATCCCAAAGGTGATCGCTTCTCAGTGACCTGCAGGAAACCTAGACAGCCTGACTGAGTTTATCTGGCCAGGAATGTGCTCTTGGATGAGCTGTCTGGAGGGGTGAAGGGACTGGGAAGCAAAATAGATTGGCCAAGACCACTACTGCTGTTGGAGGTTAGTGAGGGCAGGGATTCCTCAGGCATCCCTGAAGAGCTGTGATAAAGCTGATTTCTCTGGTTCCTTCCTGTGGCTCTGGGAAGGGAGGAGGACTGAGTTTAGAATTTGTGAAGCACTGTTACCTCCTGAAGCTGAGTTTCTCTGGTACCAAATTGAGTCCTGGGCTTGGAGAAAGGGAACGAGCCTCTGCCAGAAGTGCCCCCTGCTTAGCATACTTTGGCTCTAGCAGGTTGTTTCCTGGGTTGTGAAGATTGCTTAATTGTTTACTGGGTCCTGTTTGCTTCATGGACCCACCAGAACTAAGCACTGGAATTATTTCAGTCCTGACTGAAATAACGTCACGGAGAGGTAGTGGCACTTCTGCTTCGGTGTTGTTCCCGAGCAGGTTGCTGTCCCTCAGGCCAGTGCAAGGGGCTTGTTAATCTGGCAACATGGATCTCTTTGTTGACAGCATGTGAAGCCTAGGAGTTGTGTTTGGAGTTGTGGCATGGACAGAAGGTAAAGTAGCTGAGTACTGGCAGTTATCCAAAACCTTCCTTTATGTATGGAGAGGGTGAGACAAGTTCTCCTGAAGTCTGCCACAAGGGGTCCATTCTCCTTTAGCATCTCTGTAGCTACTAAAGAGAAACAGAAGTTGGTAAATGACAAATTCTGTGTGGGCAATCCCAGCTCTGGGCAGTCACTCAGAAGTCTAACGATGAAGAAAAGTGTTAATATATTGCCAAACTGTCACTATGCATAGCTGGAAGGTCAGCACCCTTGTAATTATGGAGCAATGAAGCCAAGGGAAAAAGCCAACATTAACAGAAAGACATGATTGTTTTAAATTCTAACTACCTTACTGGGTGGTTTTCCTGCGAAGATGTTCCAGATGTTGTCTTGGCATAAATTAATCACTTTCAAAACATCTGCAGGGTCTTAGAAAACATGGAGTTTAGCAGACAGTGCATATGGTCTCCTCTGCCCTTCTGATTGATATGTTGTGTGATATATTCAGGAAGGGAATGAGGGTACTTGCTGTTCTTACTATCAAGAGCTCACAGACTGGAAAGTTGCTCAAGTTGTTGCTCAATTCTTTTTTCTTTTTTTTTTTTTTAAAAAAGGGCTCCAGTTATAAAGCAGTGAGGCAGCCAAGCCCTCTGGGACTGTGTACATGTGTGTGCTGGAAGAGTTGTCTGACTTGAAAACCTCCCCTGTCCCTCCTCCTGCCCCCAAAGTGCAGCCCACTGCACTGGGAGGTCAAATACTCAGCATCTTGAGTGACAGGATCTTTAACAGCATCTTTTTCATCAGCAAGCCAAGTCATGTGCCCGCTTGTCTGTCATATCTGTACTCGAATTGCTTAAATATTGTTTCAGATGGGGACGTTTTAATCTGGATATGCAGAGAGGAGTGATGCTGTGGGGGGATGTTTAATTGGCTCCCAGCAGAGCAGCAATGGTGTGTGGGTTTTTTCCTCTAGAAGTGTTACCATTTTCAGGTCCTATTAATGTCCTCTGGTAGTTTAAATACAGCATCGCATTACAGTGGAGTTTGTTTCCCTCCCAGACTGAATACAAATGAAGGTCATTTACTTGTATTTTTAGAAGGTTCAGAAAACTTAGACAATTTGTAGCTTTGAACAGCATTGTTGACTGTTGTATGTCTGCACAAAAATATTTCCAATAAACCTTTTATTAAAGCAATCCAGTGGACCGAGGCTTGTTTGTTTTATCCCCCCACAAGCTTTGCAGCAAGAGTTCAGTGTTAAATACGTTAGAGATTTAGCCTGCAAAGCTGTTGAATGGATTATTTTTATTTTTTCATGGCCTTTTGGGTGTGTTTTAAGGGCCTGCTTGTTAGAACAAGGCTTGAGTTCCTTTAATAGGTCTCAAATCAGGCCCCAAATGCAAGGCTAGTATGGCAAAATAAGAATGGCACTGATGAGCTGACAGCAGGTACGTGGTATTTGAATAGTGTCTCCAGGGAAAAAACTCTCTTTTTATATAAGCTAGATGGAGAGGGATTCTCCTACAAATGATGCACTTGGTCTCACCAAGGCTTCACCAACATAAAGCTTGGAAATCTTTTGTCCCAATTAAGTCATGTAGACACAGTGGGGGGAAATTAAGCCCGAAAAAGCCTCCCTTGCCTCCTTACTTGCAACTAAATTTGCAAGAGGCTTTTTTAACACTGGGCTTGCATGCTCTGCTGTCTGATGGTGCAGCGAGGTGAGAGGTGAGGCGAGACCATGGCAGATGCTTTCCTCCTGAGCACAGGGACAGGATCTCTCCTGCTTCTGCCTGCTCAGGAATATCCCATCTGCACTCTGCTGAAGGTGCTCAGCTGCCAGTGCCAAGCTCACTGGTGCTGCCAGACCCGGAGCAGTGACTCCGGAGCTCCCTTGCCTCAAGCAAGAGTGGCAGCATGGAGCACTACACGAAGGTTCTCGTGTCCACTGCATCCACACACACCGGGGGACACTTGCTGTGATCCTCTCTGCTGCCCTGTGTTATCCCTCATGCTGGACCTGCTGGGAAGTGGGGTTTGGAACACTGGAGAGCTTCAGCAGCTCAGCTGGGGGAGCCTGGGCTGTCAGACCTCAAGGCACAGCATCCTCCCTCTGAACGAAGCCATCATGCATGCGCCACCTCGGGAATGGGACTCAAGTTATGGCTGAAGTTAAATCTGCGGAAAAGGTTGGTCTTACTTGATGTTTGGTGACCATGGGGAACATGCATTGTAAGATCCCTATAGAAAATGGAAGGGTGTGAGCTTTAGCAAAGAGATCCTTTTGTCCAAATATTAATACATGCTGGAATTAAACATTTTATCAGGAACAAAATGCATATTTATATATCGTCTGAGTAAAATTGTTCCCCCTTAGGATGCTATAAATTGATGAATAGGTTTTTTCCTACTACATTGCCCACAGAACCAGTTTTAAAAGCATAGAGAGACCTTTTTACAACAAATTATTTCTGTTTTTTTTTTAAAATTACAGAACAAAAAGAAGGTGTAAGCCAAATCTCCCCTCTTCCCTTTACAAGTCATTGCTTGAGCACATTTCAAAACATTTTTGTCCCAAAAGCCGGACCAGATTCTGCTTTTCCTTTGCAGGGAAATAAAAAGAGAGTGATGAACTTGTGTGTCCCTGTTTTGCTGCAGTAAATGCCTGCTCCTTCCCTGGGCCTCCATAGCTGCAGCCCAGCCTGCAAGCGTATAGCAGCAGGAGCTGTGCTGTGTGTAAAAGCTTCTCACACATCTGGGCAATCAATTATGCCAAAGTAAAATTGATGATAAACTTCAGTAAGCGTTATTCGGTTGGTGGTGGGAGAACTGGATGCTCAGCCAACTTCTCCCTGCACTGTCGTCTCTTGTACAGCGCACTAAAAGGGAAATGATTCTCAGAATTGTTAAACATAATGGATTGCTGCTTAAACCCCTTATTAGATATATTGGTTGACTAATCACCTCAGAGACTTTCCCTCTGACAGTCTGACAGGCGAGGCTGTGAGAGAGCCTAGTGCTCATGTCCCAGAGCCAAATGTTTGCTGGAGCAGCTGCTAAGCCTGTTGATGGCAGACTTCGGTGCCTCATACCAGAACAAAGAAGAATCAAAGTTCCTAACTCTGTAGATTAATGCTCGAGTCTGAAATGGGAGCATTAAAAAATGAAAGTGTAACTGAGAAAGGTCCAGCTGAGGAATGTTAAGCAAAAAGATTTCAGAAGTATAATCCCTTTTAGTGAGTGCTGCTGTGGCAGTACCCAGTCACCAGCCCTCCCTCCAGCACAGCCCCGTGCCCTTTTGAGTTCCCCTAGCATTTGGGAACTCAAAAGAGCAGTCCTCAGAAACTTCAGAAACAATGAGGAAGCTTGATAGGAGGGATCTCATGTTGGGTTTTTCTTGCCATGACTCTCTAAGGGACAATGGGGTGGTGGTCGAAGAGGTGGTTCTGGTTCCCCTCTGTATTTCCCTTGGTATTTGGTGCTGCCCCTGTGAGGGAGTCATGTCAGAGTGGTGGGGGCACAGAGCTTCCTGGGTCACACAGAGCAGCCCTTGAGTGAAGAAGCTGCAAGCTTCCATCCCTGGATGGGGCACTGAGCAACCTGGTCTAGTGGAAGGTGTCCCTCCTGTAGGGGGTTAGAACTAGATGATCTTTAAGGCCCCTTCCAATCCAGCCAATTTTTTTATGATCCTGTGAAGCTGCTGAGTATCTTGGAAGGGAGATAGAGAAGTAGGTTTATTTTATTGCTGTATTATGATTGCTTTCTCACACGATGCTCACTTGCCCTGGTTTAATAGCATTGATAGCATCCAAAGTAGTGCCTTCCTGCTTTTTTGTTTTCAAATTAACCTAGAGAGGCAAACCAGGGTGGGCCATGCCCTGAGCTCGTTCAGCATTAAACATGAGGAAGGCTTGATAGAAAGCAACTTATCTTTTGCATTAACATTTTTTTCAGCTTGATGTATCACTGTTTGCCTTGATTTTGCTGGAGGTTTTCTGAAAGAGTGGTAGCAGCCAATAAGAGACTACTTACTTTAAAGTAAAGGATTATTGTGTTTAGGAGAAAGATGTTAGTGCTATTCTTTCTTGAATATTTGAAACCTATTTTTACTATTCTAAGCCTAAAAGGTGTTTGCAACAGCCTGTGATGGCAGACAAGATTTCAAGGTTTCAGGTGAGTTTTCTTTCATATTTCCTGATGTGTTATGGGCAATGCAAATGGAAGACAATGCGTATCCTTGGCAAGCCGCACGTACTCACCGGGCCTTGCCCAGTGCAGAAAGTGACTGGTTTGAGTTGTTACCTGCATGCTTCATCTCATCAGAAATAACCACCGAAGTTGACTAATAATAAAAAAAAAATCAACTAATTTTCTTTTGACAAAGACAGTGGCCAGTACAATGCTGGAGGCACTTGCAATCTGAGAGCTGTGACTCACACTCCAGAGAGGTTTCTCTCCCCTCTTCTAATGAAAATCTCAGAGGAAAAGGATACTCGGCCTCTGGCACACCTAGCAACGTTTCAGCCATGCCTAGCAGAATGTTTGCTGCCTTGCTCCCTGTGTTTGGAAGATGCCACCTTTGATGTTAAGTGGGAAGGTGTTTTCCAAATGAAGCTGTGCCTCTGCTCATGAACCATATGTCCCAGATGTTCCCATCCAGCACAGCTGCACCCATGAGAGGTCTGGCTCGGCAGGGACAAGCAGGAGATGGAAATGACGTGAGGACCATGGAAACTTTGTAAACAAGCTAGCATGGAGAAGCTGGAGAAGGTGAGAGGTGCAGGGCCACAAGCCAGGCAAAAAAAGGCCTGGGATCAGGTCAGTGTGCTGAGATTTTCCAGGTATAAAGGATGAATTAAGCCAAGCAAGTAGGAGAGCATTTCTGTGGGCAAATCACAAAACCTGTAAGTGCTGGCACAGGAAGGGGGATCTCTGCAGCAGGAAGAGAAAATCCATCCCTGTGCCAGTGGCTTCCCGGGGATGGTGGGGGGGAAGCTGTGTCTGGACTGGGTCTCCCCCAGGAGATGAGGGCACTGGCACAACTCAAGATGCTGAGGCATCACCTGTGCCAACCTCTCCTCCAAGGCTTGGGGCAGACAGGCCAGCATTATGCAGTGTTTGGTGCCGAGCAGCCACACCAGGGAGAGAGGCTTTCTCTCTGAAGTCCACACTGATATTTTGTGGCACGTGGTCCAGTTTGATGGGCATATCCCCACTGCTGAGGCATGGGGAGCTGTTACAGCACCAGGGACCAGGGTTTGCTGGCCATTCAGGTTGCACAGAAATACTGTCACAAGGATTAAATGCTCTGCCACGGGACAGGGGACACTGTGAGCCTCCAGGGAGGCCAGGGGTCTCATGGAACTGGCTCCACTCAGTGTAGATGGGGAAGGGGAGAAAGCATGGCACAGGCTTATGTGATTTGTTCAGTCCATTTGCAAGTGATCCTGGGCAGAAAAATGTTGCAAACCCCACTGAGAACAGAGAAATATTACAAAGGGACCTACAGAGAAGCAGGAAATAGGAGGAGGAAACAACAAAATGAGATTCAGCTTGGAAAAATAGAAAGGAATACATGTGGGGAATAATATTTAGTAATAACTTCAGTGGGAGAAAAAGAGCAGAAAAGCAGAAAATCTGGAGGGAGAAGAGCTCCAGCAAGACCAAAAGTGAGCAGCAAATGACATATTTTGCATGGGAGGTGCTGAGGTTAATGTGCTGAGCTGAGACCTGCTCCTGGCTCACTCTCCTGTGGGCATCATGGGCTGCATGTCAGCAGTGGCCCCGAATTGCACCAACCTCCACTGTCCCCTAATAACTGTAGCACAGCTGGTAACAGCTGGACAGGGGCACGCAAACCCCTGCTAAGAGGCTCTGTCCCCTGACCATGCCCAGCAAAGAGGTGACATTTCAAAGTGTGTGTGTTGGGAGGGGGTCCTGTCACTGGCAATGGTTCCCTGCTGTTCCCTGCATGGCTTAGTGGTTCGGGCATGGGATTGCCTACAGCCACCTCGGTGCCCTCGGGTCCCCTTGTGAGGACACTGCCAGCCTGGTGGGGTGTGCTCAGGGCACAGCAGCGCCAGCCCAGCCTGTGTGGGATTTGTCAGCTTCTCCCCACCCTCACCACTGCCTGCTGTGCACACCATCTCCAGCATGGCACAAAAAGAAAGCAAGTGCCAAGGGCAAAGAAACTCCACACTTAAAACTATAAGAAAAAGCTTTAACACAAATTGTTGGCCTCTCCTGCTGCGCAGTACTTGTCACCTCAGCACATCTGCTCTGAGCCATGGCTGACCCCCTCCTTCCCTGCCAGCTTTCTGTGCTACCTCATGTCCCCCAAACACCAGGAAGCTGTGGCATTTTGGAATGTGCTATGTACAGCCTGACCAAGTCTATGTTTTGCCCAGACTGTTCTTTCCTACTTATTTGAGTCACAAACATTCAGATCCAACGATCACCCAATTCCCTACCCGTGCCCTGTTGGCTCCCCCAACCACCTGCCTGCCCACACGGTGCAATGCCAGCATCACCAGCAGCAGGAGAGAGCAAACACCAGGAAAGCCAAGTGGCCTTGTCCCAGACTCAGCTACACCCCCTGGCACAATGGGGCTTGGTTTTGGTCTCACTTTTGAGGATGGAGCTTGCTCAAGCAAGAAGGGTCCCCGTACAGAGGGCAGTGGAAACAGCAGAGCCAATTACTGAGAGTTACACACTCAAAATGCTCAGCTGTAACTGTGAATCCAACAGAACCCAAAATCCTCAGAAAATGCTACATGCTGCAAAGCATTTGGCATCCACTGAAAAGAGGGAGCTTGGTGAATCTACAGGCTCTGACCCATCCTGCTCCCACCACGGCTCCCCAGCCACCTCTGTGGCCACCAGGCAGTGAGGGATCCCCATCCCAGCTGATGCTCAGATGCCATCTCCCTGCACCCCTTCTCTCCAAACACACACCTTCAGAACATGCCACACTGGAAAACAGTGTTCAGCCATATAAATTGTTGGGTTTACAGTTATTGTTTAAAAACACAGCACGAAGTCCAAACTTTTGGTGTTGCCAGTCTGAAGAAGTGAGCTGGTCAGATGTGCTTTTGTAGTCATGGGAAAGCAAAGCCTTAATTGAAGGAAAAAAAACCCTACGATAAAGCAAACAAAACCCAAGTCACACCATAAAGTATTTATTAAGAAACAAAGGGGGCTTTTTTCTTCAGTTGTAAGAAACACTTTAAAGCAAGTGCTCTTTTGGAGATTTCAAAGCTATATCAAATGGTAACATTAGTTTTACATTATTGTACATGACATTAAAAAAAAACACCACATCTCACAAAATTCCTTTTATTACAACTCAGGTTTCTCTGCCTTCAGTTGTAAATTAATTTCTACAGACTTAAATTTAACTTATTCCTTTTTTTTTTTTTTAAACAAGTAAACAATATACAAAGATTCACCTGAATTTCATAGGTCAGAGGAGGTGTCCTTGCCAGGGCCTGTGCAAGGCAGGCAGTGCGTGCACAGGGGAGCTGACTTGGTTCACAGCTGGGCACGGTCAGGACCACAGGAGGAGCTGCCTGTCCGGCCAGGGCTCACCCTGGGCCAAGCACCTCCTGCTCCTGGGGGAGCCACCGGCAGCTGTCCCTGTGCCCGACGCCAGCTCTGCCGGGGAAGTCAGCGTGACCACACTGCAACGTGGGCAGGTAAAAGCTACACCCCCAGAGAGCAGAGGGCGCAGGGGATCCTTCAGAAGGCTGGCAGCACCCACTGCCCTGAAGATCCCTGAGCACCGAGCTGAGCGGGCAGAGCAGGGCAGCATCCAACCCCTCCGGAGCCGGGCACTGCCTGCCCGAGGACACCCAGCCTGGCGGAGAGGAAGCCAAACCAACCTCTCTGTCCAGCTCCTGCACAGAGTGGGTGAGCGCAGCCAGGAACAACAGATCTGGGATAAGTTACCTATTCATTTCCCCATGTCAGGGGCCAAACCATTTCTGCCTGCTGCAGACTGCCTGTGTGTGGCGTGTTTATGAGTAAACCATTGGATTTGGCAATGTGTCTGCACCCTGTGTGTCATTTAAAAGCAGACATAGGAAACACAGCATCACAGTTATTGCTACATATTGATACAGTATCAGACAATAAGAAACCTTTTGTCATCACTGGTCTGGTTACAGTAATTGCTTGGGGTTTGTACAGAGCCTCAAGTCTCTGGTTGCACTGTTTTGGCTGGGAAACAAATGGATGGAAATGCAGAGACTACATTTTCTTAAGAGACAAAAACCAGCCTTAGTTTGCTACATTTGGGGTGATATAATTAGAATGACCTGATTATTTGTTGCCTCTTCAACATGGAGAGGTGTTTTCCCCAGATAAAGCAAAGCAGGATGGAGCCAACAGCTCCAGTGTAAAGTGTCCCTCCCGTCCGCATCTCACCACCTCCATGTCACCTGTGGCACCGCAAGCACCTTTGTCCTTTGGTTGGGCTTTTTTCCTTATTTTTAAATACATCTGTGCCTTCCTCATCCCCTGCCCCACAAGTAAGGAACAAAAGAGGGTGGGTTTCAAACCTCCACCAACCCCATCACATCCCAGCTGGATTCTGTGTAACACTTTCCCATTCCCACAGGGCAGGGCAGCAGACACAGAATGGGCTTGCAGAGGACAGGATAAAGTCAATTCTCCTACAGGCAGACTCCAATGCAAACAGGTTTTGGGGTTGACACCTCTGTGAGCATTCACACAGGTTTACTGTTTCACGCAAAGTGAGATTAAATCAAGGCATGTTTGGAATCACAGTCTGACCTTTCTCTGCCAAGGCATTTTCAGATCAGACACTGCTAGCGGTACCAAAAGCTTTGCTGAGTATCACAAAGAGCAAGCACTTGTACCCTGGTTTCAGTAAAACCATTCACAGAGATAGTCTGTGTAAACCACTACTGGGTCCTGATCTTGAGACAAAACCAAATCAAGAAGGGTTTCAAGTGCACCAGAAAGAAGGGCAGAATAATTCACTCTTCTAAATCCTACATAACACTAGGAAAATTGGTCTTTGCAAGACCAAGCCTCTGTGGTGGCATTTCACCCCAAAGTGAGTGTGTGTAAGAAGCCACGGGGGCTGGCACCAGCACCTGGCACACAGGGATTGCACTGTTCGGCTCTCAGTTGTGATTGTCTGTAAAGCCACGGGAAATATTGTCATGGAGCTGGGAGAGGATAGGTTTCTGAAGTACTGCAGTCTTGTACAGTGTAACAAAACTCTTTCTACGAATTAATTAGGCAAGTACTTGTGACCATGTCATACCTGAAGGGCACTTAACGTCTCCGACATTTATCTCACGAGTACAGCGATCTGAAATACATATGCATTTCCAGCGTAATCCTTCGTCGCCATAAATCACGCGCTGGAATGAGAGTGGATCTGGCAACGTTAATTCCGAGATATCATCCTTACAGTTCCTGGCAACAGACCCCGATGAAAATAAATGGTTTATAAACACTGTCTGACATGCATGAGCCTTTCAAAATTATTTACAAGTGGTGTTCTAGGAGCTTTGTTCCAAGGAAGTATTTCTCCTCCGTTCAGTTCAGATATTAAAATCGGCTGGGTGGGGAAGGGGAGGGGAAGGCATCAGCGCTACACAGTCACAGCCGGGTACATCTTCTGTTCACTGTTGGTGTGTGGGTAGGGAGACTGGATCTGCCTGTAGCCGCTCTGCAGGCCGTCCAGGAACGGGGGCACGGGGGTCAGCGGCATCGAGTCGTGCTGCACGGCGTAGCCCACGTACTGCGGGTGCAGGAACTGCCCCTGGTGCGGCACGATCTGCGTGGCCTGCTGGCAATTCAGCACTGAGAAGTTCGTGGGCATGTTGACATAGACATTATTCATGGTCCCTTCTGGCAAGCAGCAGTTGGTCTGGGACCTCGTCGGTGGGGCTCTGGCCCCTGAGTTGGCGCTGGAGCTGGAGCTGGCAGCCGTGCTCGACTGGCGCGAGGAGGAGCCCCGGGAAGTGCTGGCACTCGGGATCATGGGGATCGTCTCCATCAGGCGCGTGCCCGCAGGGGCTCGACTTTGCTGGGGCTCCTGCTTGGGCCGCAGGCATCGGCAGCAGCAAGCTGCCACCAGTGACCCCAGGATGATGAAGGCGACAAATACGGATCCAACGATAAGGAATGGCACGTAGATGGGCACTGCAACAGCAAGGAAAACACTGTCACTAGGGGCCAAGGACAAACCTCGGCAGCTCCAGCAGAAATCCCCCCTCACCCAAGCAGAGCCCACCTCTTCCCAGCACAGTTTAATACAAGCAGAGAACTTTATATCGGAATGATGAAAAGGGCTGCTAAACCAAACAGCTTAAATTTCCCTCCTGTTCATGGTAGGCTAGTTCACATCAACCACTACTCCACATTTCATCAAATCATGTCTCCAGTATGCCCTACTAGAAGAATCAGGCAAGATACTGCTGGGTTTGAACAGTGCCTTAGGGAGACACTTTGGGGCAGGATCCCTGCTGAGGGTGCAGGATCATGGCGTAGTCAAAGCCTGGTGCTGCATGACATCCCTCTCCATCACCAGCCCACTCTGGCTGCTGTCAGCCTGCTGGGGCAGGGACACAGCCAGGCAGTGACCAGACAGTAGTCACAGGGGCTCTGACAACCCACAGCCCTGGGGATGAGTGTCCACCTGCTCTGCACTTCAGCCCTGGGTTTAGGGAGAGAGCACAGAGCAGGCAGTGCAGAGACGGCAACACACTCCAAAGCCTATCAGCAGAGGGGAAGCACCACTCCTTGTGAGGCTGAATGAAGGGACATCAGGGCAGGAGGACTGAGGGTGGGAGCAGAAAGTAGGGATGATGCGTCATTGGTGGCATCAGGAGCCCCCAAGGACGGTAAACACCATCCTTGGAAGAATCTGGTCTACAGGTACAGATTTCACAAAATACACTTGAGTTGCAGAAGACCTACAAGAACTGTTAAGTTCAACTCTAAAGTGCATGGCCCATACAGGGATCAAACCCATAACCTTGGTGTTATAAGCACCATGCTCTATCCAACTGAGCTCATCCATTCTGCACTCCCAAAGAAAAAGCTTTTTTTCTCTGCCTCAGTAAGAAATCTGCATGAATATATCCAGGAATCACAAAGGGAAGGTGTCTCCCTTCAGTGCTTGTGAATGCTCCCAGCAACATGCCTGGAGTTCATAATTTCTACAAAAACCTGGCAGCTCCAAGACTCAGGCAGGGGTACAGACCCCTGCTTGACCCTGTCTGACCCTGCTAAGGCAGCCACTGCTAATGACTTGCAAGTTAATCAGTGCCAGCACAGGGCAATAGCTCTCAAACCTGCAAAGCAAAAAAATTAATTAAAAAATTGTTTAAAAAGTGCATTGTTCGCAGAGCTGCAAAGGGAGGTTATCTGTCTGCTCAAGTCAGAATATTTTCTTGCACAGCTGATTGCAGGAAGCAAGTTATAACCAAAAGGCCACTTTTCTTCCATCATTTTAGCACTTTTAAACAAAAGGCTGTAAAACATCATCTCCACTTCTGCACTTGGCGCTACAGCAGCTCTTGAGCAGGTGCACACACTTGCTCCACACTGTAATGTGCAAGTTTTCCAAGAGTAAATCTGTCCTAATTATAACATCACTTCAGGCTACTTCTCCTGCACTCAGCATGTGTGGATGGCAGCAAGGGTGCCGGAGAGCCACTGGGGCTTTTTCAAACACCAGCAGAAAGACTAGAGTTTATCCTTGAAATTCAATCTTGTAAAACCAGTCCTAAGTGGGGATATCTGAGCTGAAAGAACATACACAATTACAGTGGGGACCAGCCAGAGTCCTTTTGAAATATCCTGTTACTTTTTCTGATCTGCTCATACGGGTTGTCTCATTTTTCCTTCCCTTTTGAATGGGGAGCTCAACCGGGGCTGCGGAGCGGGTTCAAAGTGGCGGCAGAGCTGTGCCAGGCCGAGACGGCTGGCCCGGGACTCAGGGGAGTGGTGTCACCTGCTCTGACAGAGACGTGGCTGGGATTTCCAGCAGCATGGCGGGAAAAGGCAGCCCTACAGCTTGGGCATTTCTCCCCGGGTAAGAGCCGCCGCCGGGCCCGGCCAGCGCCGACTCCATCCGTCCCCCCGGAGGGGGGAACAGGCGACAAGGGGGGGCACAGGGGCGGGCAAGAAGTTCGCCGCAAACCCGCGGCTGCTCCCGCGGGGCCGCCGAGCCGGAGACACCCCCGGGGCCATCCTCGCC
>VZRL01000321.1:20027-47278 GCA_013397895.1 Origma solitaria | reverse complement strand
CCGACGGGGCGGCACCAGCGCGGGCGGGGGTCGCGCTGCCCCGGGAGCGCGGGGAGCGCCGGGGTCACGGGGTGCGCTCGCCGCCCCTCCGGACACCGCCACCCAAACCAGCCCTGCGCCCTGTATTTGCCTCATGACTCTTAAAAGTCAATGGCAGCCCAGGGCCGGGCACAAGGATGCACCTTCGGCTGCTGAAGTGTCATGAAAGTTTGTGGTTTCTCGCTCCCTGTGACACAGCTCCCGTGACACCAACCACAGCGCTGACTTACAATGCACTGCATCAAGTAAAAAAAGTACTTCTTTTAATAAAAAGGCACAAACAGGGGAGCTCTGATAAGGGGCACTGGTTTTAAATCCCGCTGTTAAGGTATTTCACTGGAAGGAAGGTGACTGCAAAATGGTGTGTATTTCTCTCATTCCTTCAAGCTTTTCTTCTTCAAATTGTTGCCCTTCCCCTTCCGCTTTCATCCCCTCTTTTGTTCTCATTTCAGCCACTCTTTGACATCTACAGGCTTTCACTGTGCTGGTGGTCTGAAGCCCCAGATTCTGCACAAATTAGGGCCCAGGTAAATGCACTTTGCCCCCTCAGCTTCGCTGCTGCTCCCAGTGAGTTCTTTCCCAGACAGAGCTGTGCTGCTGCAAGGGCAGGGTGCAGAGGAGCTTCCCACACACCTCATGCCTTACCTACCTCAGAGAGGATTAGTAACCCGGAGCAGCTAACCTCTGGAAAAGTTTGTAGTTATCAAGATGGAAAGTGGGGCTGCAGCGTGACAGGTTTTACATCACCCAATCAATCCAGCTGGGTGAATGAGAAGAAACTTGCAGCGATTCGACTGATGGAGTTTGAGATGCTCCATCCCAAAACCTGAGCGGCAGCTCCAGCACAAGGAGCCCTCCACAGGCAGTCCTGGCCAATGACAATTTCATACACTCAGCCCATGTCCCCCACAGCACTCATTGCCCGAGATACCCCTGTCAGCAACGGGGCACAGGGAGGGAAGGGGATTGTCTGGGGAAGGAATTAGAACCATGAGCTCCCGCTGGTGACCTGTCTTTGGAAGTCTGGCAGCCAGAAGTGACAGCACAGCAGCTGTTAAATGCCTACATTCACAGAGGTCTTCCTACGAGATCATTTTCTTTAAATCTGGGTTAGACACACGTTTTCATAATAAGAAAAGCAGCTTCTGGATTCTTTTATACGTGGCAAGCGAAATACTTTCCCAGTCCCGTCCTTCGAGTTGATGGCTCACCAATACTCAGTAAGGTGGTTCTCTTTCAATAGCAAAAACAGACTATGAGAAGAGAGGTTAAAAGCAGACTATCTAATCTAACCTATCTGTACTCCAAGTTAGGAGCCTTGATCATAACAAAATACCAGCACCAGATCCCCTGCAGAGATTATCTGTAACAGGTACTTTATATATTCAAGCTCAGAATTTGTCTCAACTTGCCTGGATAACAGCAGAGATAATAGTGTACCTCATTACGCTTTTGTGAAACTTAAAGCATTTGGCACTTTGCAAAATGCTTTAGATCCTATTTAGCAATAGACTAATTAGTGGAGTTTGGGGTTTTTATTTTCTCACTGTCTTTACGAGCTGATCAGGTAATATCCCTATGATTTAAATTTAAAAGCAGACAAAAATCCAGAACCAAAATATGTGGAAACACATAATATAGCAACAGTCTTTTCTACTCTGCAACTTTTTCACTCACTTTCTCATGCCAAGCAATCTCATTATATTAGTTCAATTTATTTCAATATAAAATAAACCCATCCCAGATTTTGTAGAACACTAAACACATCACATCCCATCAAACTGAGCATAGTGCAGCTTTTAGATATAATTGAAATATCATATAGATGCTAGAGTGGGACAAGATTTTTAAAGCCTACATGTATTCAATAATGGTCACATAGTCTACAAATCTCTATTATCTGCTTAAACTTTCCTTTTTTTTTTTTTCTACAAGTCTCTGAATTTGCGCTACTACTACCAGGTATAGTTTTCTGAGGCCTTCGGGTCAGTAGAAATATTCTTTGCCTTTCTCCAGCCATTTGCATGAACTCAGAAAAGCAAATACCATGTTTTATTTTGGGAATCTGAAGAACTCACCTGCTGTTCTGCTAGTCCTGAAAAATCGTCTCTCTTAGAGCAGGGAAAATAAGAGTTACAAGTACTTTTTGCTAGTTGTCTGAAACCAATGAAGTGCATTTTCCACATCATTTAACACTCTGAGCTGCAAACTATGTAGCAGTGTAGGGGCTGAGTCCATCTACAGCCTGTCACAGCACCCATAGGACTCAGTGTCCAGCTGTGGCCCTGGCTGTGTGAGAGCAGTATTTGCACCCCTGTACGCCTGGGCACAGGGCTGTGGCACAGCTGCCTATGCCACTGCCCAACCTGGATGCTGATCCTTGAAGGCAGAGCTGCTGTGGAATAATTGCCACCATATGCTGAAGTGGCTCTCTAAGACTGGTATCTTCTTACCTTGTAAATTCATTCAGTCACTGCATTGACAGACATTCTCCTTGTTAGGAGACATTTTTGCTGTTTTTCTGTTGCAGTCTCTCTCCAGATGGAGTGCTCTCCAGAGCACAGTGCTTTGCTTTCGTCGGGTTGGCAGGCTTCATGTGCTAAAGCTCTTTGCAAATACAATAGCTCCTACTTCAAAAAAACAAAACAGAAATAAGGAAGTCATGAAAAGAGAGATAAATACAAAAGCACATCTCTCATTCTGAACAGCTCCCAGTTCAAGAGGGGGAGAAAATGAGGACACCTCATCTTGAGTCTTGAGTTGCTGAGCCATTCACAACAAGGTACCACAAATATTTGTTGGGGCTGGCTGTGCCAGCACACATCAGACAGGAAGGAAGGAAGAGAAAGGACAAATTAGAGGAAACTGTAACAATTAAGTATGAAACAACAGTCGCTGTCTCTCCCCTTTAGGTGTCTATCCTACAAATTCTTTAAGATAACACAGGAACACAGACCTCACACCTTATTCTGTATCTCTGTCTGTTTCAGCTGGAATTTCTCCTAGGGCCAGGAAAAGGAAAACCCTGTGACACGACTCTCCAAGCTGCCGTGAGCTTCTGTGGGTGTGTAAGTGGCTCTCGCTGTTAGGGATGTTTTGCTTTCCCTATCGTATTTTCAACCCATGCTGTTGCAGCTTGCCACATTCCCTTGATGTTAAAAGACATACAAAACTGGCAGCAACTCCTGTTCTTTTTTCTTTTTGACCCATTGGAGATAAACTTCAGATGGCAGATGGGTACTTTCTTCTTTTCCCCTTTGGAATTTCTGGTTTCATTCTTGATAGCTTTGTCACTTGGGCATACGTGAGATTACCTGCTTTCCCTTGCCCAGCCCTGGATGTCAAACAGGCGTACATGTACCTTTCTCGTTTCATTTAGCTCACATACCTACTGTTACATCATTACCTTCAAAGAATTTTGCAACCTCATCAGGAATTACTTTCGCTCTACAGTTGTGTCCACAACATTGCAAGTCAGAATTGTAAATTAAAGCATAGCCTGAAGTCTTCAGCTAGAACTCATCATCATGGTACTATTGTTTAGATGACTTGGCATGTAAAAGCCAGACCATGCTTACCACAAGAGCTGGATTTTATTGCTTTTTGTACACTTCAACAGCAGAGATTCCTCTTCCCGGTAACAAAAAATAAAGGGATCCATTCCCATCTGAAACCCCATGTAGGGGGTTAGCTAGTTTAAAAACTGTTTGTTTTGTTGCTTGTAGTTTTTTAAAAATATAAACAGATCACCTTGGAGTTGAAATCCCTGCATCTTGTCCATTTATCCCAGCAAAGTCACTTCTCAGGCAAAACTGTATTTCCCACTGCTAAAGCAATGCCTTGCTGCCCCCATGTGAAGGTAGTGAGAAGAGTAGCATTACTGAAACTCCACTATGGAGTTTGTATGGAGAACTGTTGAATTTAAGATTGCAATCCATACCGACAGGTTATACTAGTACAATTTCCCAGATGAGGATAGTTACCAGAATATATGAGCTTAACTTAGTAGCATTTCCTTTTCTTCCCACACTGGTTATTAGGTACCTTTTACACTAGTGTAGCTATACCTGTGGCAAGTATAATTTCTACACCATCAGTACATTTACGGGTCAAAACTGCCACTCCAATTGTGGTATAGGTTGCATAAGCAGGACTGGTTTTTATTTCTGCTTAGGGAACATATTTAATATCTACATTTTAAAATACACGTGTATTCATAGCAAAAGGCTTTCTTTTATTGGCTCTCATTTCCTGGAGAGTAATTAGATCAAGATGACGCAAGGGAAAAAAAAAACAACCAGTCACAGAATGAGGCAAAGGACTGTAAAAATAGCTTTGAATGAAGTGATATGAAGTTAGCACACTCCTCAGGGGCTGGATTGTGGATCTGCAGTGGCTACCCCGGCACCGAGCACATCAGTAGGCAAAGCTCAGCTCCTGCTGTGCGTGCTCGCTCAGCACACGCTGCGGTGACAGCAGGAATCAGTGCTGGCACCACCTTATCACAGCCAGCACAGACACCTCCCGTATCGCCCGTCTGGCTCCAAAATGCACCGCTGTCCTGATAACAGCGTTGGGGATACAGCTGAAGGGAGGTGAGTGGCTAACAGTATCTCCAAGTGCTGGGGGACATTTCCCTACAAATTCATGAGTGCAGAAGGAGGCTGTTACTCAGAAAACGTCCCCCAGTGTCAACACTGAGCCCCCTTGGAGCAGAGCTTTAGGGAGCTTTTTAGCATTGTCCAACTACCCAGACAACCCTGATTAATACAAACGTCAGGCTCTTCTCCCTCGAGTCTTAGTGCATTGATTTTTGGAGCTTCCACTTGCTACAGACACAACAGATTGCTGTACACTATATATAAAAGCCTGGATACAAAGCTGATGTGCTCATCTTCAAATTGAAAGGGATGCTGTTTTCTAATTGATTTATTAATTCTGCTCCAACCAACCACTCCAGCCACTAGCAAAAAAAGGAAAGAATTTTAGCCTTTTTTTCCCTGCTCCTCAGACAAAAACAGAGGAAGAATTACTTGTGGACTAAATCCATCATCCCACTGTCTGCCCTCCTCACAGTGTAACTGGCCAATTTGACACAGCATCTTTATTATAAAGTTACTTCAAGTCAAAAAAGAAAAACACAGTAAAGTACATGAATTTTCCACATTCACACTTCAGTTCATTCCATGTCGAACATAAAGCATGAGCATTTTATCAAATGCAGGGAGAGAAAACTAAGAAAACTTCAAATCAGAAATTTACTGTTGCCATAGTGCAAGACAAGGATTTGGGCACCATATACTGAAGTAGCATCATCATGCAGCTGTTGCCTTTTATTGCACTTTTTGCCTGTGCAGTAAAATCAGTGAGGTCTAGCAAGAAAAAAAGTGCTTGGTACAGGTCAAAAGGATTTAGTGCAGCTACATTTTCCATTTGGGGATTATTACTTATTATAACTACATAGGGGTAAGAAGCAACAATTTGTTGTGGAAAATTAACAACAAATTATCTGTGAGAATATTTTCTAGATCAGGACATTTTTTATACTGCTTAGAAAAGAAGTAAAATGACTGTATCTGCTTGAATCATTCTTACTTTACTTCACAATTATCTGGCCTGGCAGAGGCTTTGGAATTTTCACCCCCCTCCACTTCCCCGGGCAAACTTTAAATAATACATCCAGCACTCCGCAGAAGTGTTTTTTGTTACTGCTTCTGTCACTGCTGGAATGGTATCACCATCCATCTACCTGAGACCAGGATCTTACCCCATATCCCTTTTGCCCCTGTGTTTCCCAGCATCTCCATAGCCTGGCAAGCCCTGATGCCACCCCAACATGGTTATCACCATGACAAAACAAGAAGCACCAGCTGCTGCAGCACTAGAAATAAGTTATGGGGAGAGGTGATGATGAAGGTGACAGTCCTCAAGTGTAGAATCAGAAATTACTCCAAGGAGTATTTCTAGCTAAATGTTACTAATAAAGTAAAAATTTAAGCTAATATGCCTTTGTATTAGATTTGCATCTCCACTACAGAAATTAGATTTGGACAAGCTGCCACAATCTTTCTGCAGTTCCAGACTCTTTTGTATATCCCCCAATAAAACCAGGAGGTTGCTGTTGGCACCGTCAGCATCATCACACCAGAAGTCAGCATAAGCAATGATAAAAGCCTTCCCTCTTTGGTCTCAGAGCAGTGCTCAGCATCAACTTCTCTTTGCTACCACGGGATCAGGGAGGAGCTTCCTCCTGTGGTCCATAAACCACATAAGCTTAGCAGTCAAAGGTCTCCCCCCGCCCACAGAAATAAGCCTTGATTCTGGCTTGGCTGGTGGAGGTATGTGAAGACCTGCCTGCTCCTTGAAAGCTATTCCTGTAGTTTAAGTGTGACACTGCTACTGTGGGGGTAAGCAATGGCCATGTCAGGTGCAGGAAGTTCCTTCAGACAAACACCAGTTCCATCAGTCAGCAAATAAAAAAAAAATATAAAATAAAGGACAATTTCTATTTGAAACTGATATAATATGCACTACTAAGACTCGTTTCCGCAGCATTACTGATGGCACCTTCCTGCGCTATCACTTCTGTCCATTCACTTTGTGTGACCTGATGCTAAATTAGAAGCCCTGTAGCTGTTAAGTAAAAAGGAGGCAACACACTGGAGAGCTGTGCCACACACAGCTGCACCAAACAAAGGCAGCACACTGGTGAAATACAGGTATGCTCACCATCACTCCTCCATGCATTGTCACAGAAGGAGTGGTCTCCAGCAGAGATGGAGAGATGTCCCCACACTACTAAGGACTAACTGCTTGCTGCCATTACTTCCACTTTGCATTTGGGCCCACTCATTTCAAACTACTTTTTGAAAGATGGACTTTTTTTTCAGTAAGGACACCTTTATTACATCTAGCTTATCCCCAGATAGAACAACAGTGAAAGTGTTTATGCTCAAAGGTTCGATTCCTTTATGTGTATGGTGATAAAGACATAAGGGTAGCTCAAACAGCCAAGGAATGCTAACACTGTTAATAGGATGAGAAGGTTTGGGTGTTTTTTCACTTTAGGGTAGCTTCTACTTAGGTCCTTAACCATGGAGTTAATAGACTACCCAACTGCACACAGCTTATGTATACTTCTTTCCCCAGGGTTTTACTCAGCTGAAAGTCTGCTCAAGCTGCTTGTCACCATTTTTTTTTCCCTGTGATAATTTACCCCTTTCTCCTATTAATAAGAGTACATGGTATTTTTCAGAATTTCAAGTTTTGTATAATAAAGTTTGATTTTGAATTCTTGACTTTCAATATTCATCAAGTCTATGTTTCTTTCCCTTTTTACTACAGCACAGTAACTGATCAAACATCATCCTTCTAGCTTTCTTTTGTGACCAGGATCATCATCACCCCAGAAGCATATCCTGTTACCACAAAGTGCCACATTAAATGCACAGAACCAGCAAGGGATTTTTTGCCCAGAAGCTATACACCAGCCTCTAATCAGAACTTTATTTTGGAAGCAATTACAGGATTTTCTAATAAACTGTTGTCCTGCCGGTACCCAAGCACACGCCGTGGAGTGATCCCTGCATTAAAGAGAAAAGAAAAAAAAGACGAATCTGTGAAACATTAATTGAACAAACAATTGAAATATATTTTGCCTGTTCCACTATTTACCTATTTAGGACAGGAGTATGTATTCCAAATTTTACATACAACTGTTCAACAGAAATGATCCGATACCCTGGTGGACGCTGATCTGTACTCAAACAAAAGTAAAATCAAACCAGAAGCTCTTCTAGTTTGTAGAAGCTTCTAAACTTAATAATAACCTCTTCATAATAAGCTGGAATTGCCTTACTTCTAAAAGGTAAGAAAAGAGAAAACAACGCTAAGGCAACATGTAGCCTACTCACCTCTTCACTGTGGCATTTAACTGCAGCCATGGGTTATAAAGATTAAATTCCTGAGGCGGAGTAAAAAAAGCATTAAGTAATAAACCTCCTAGCAACAGAAGTCAAATGGGTCAGAAGGATTGTTCAGATATTGAAGTTCAACAAAATTCTATCACCTTAAAAAGAATGTGTCAGAAAATGTTTATGACATGGAAACAAAGGTGACATACCTTGTCACAGAATTGTTTAGATTAGAAAGATCAAGTCTGACCATTAACCTAGCATGGCCATGTTCACCACTAACCCACGTCCCTAAGCACCAAGCCTACATCGTTTTTGAACACTTCCAGGGATGGTGACTCAACCACTTTCCTGGGCAGCCTGTTCCTGCGCTTGACAACAAGCCTTTCAGTGTAGAATTTTCCCCTAATATCCAAACTAAACTTTCCCTGGCACAACCCAAGGTCATTTCCTCTGTCCCTTGTTGCCTGGGAGAAGAGACTGACATGCATCAGGCTACACCCTCCTTTCCGGCAGTTGTAGAGTGACAAGGTCCCCCCTGAGCCTCCTTTTCTCCAGGCGGAACACCCCCAGCTCCCTCAGCTGCTCCTCATAGGACATGCACTCCAGACCCTTCCCCAGCTCCGCTGCCCTTCTCTGGACACCCTCCAGCTCCTCAATGTCCTTTTAGTGAGGGGCCCAGAAATGAACACAAGATTGGAGGTGTGGCCTCACCAGTGCCCAGTACAGGGGGACAATCACTGCCCTGGTGCTGCTGGCAACACTTGCTGACACAAGTGCACCTGTCCAAGCCGTCAGCAGTCAGTTTCTCCAGGAGAAGTCTGTGGCAGAATGTGTCAAAGGCTTTACAACAGTCCAAGCTGAAAACATACACAACCTCTCCCTCATCCACTGAGCTTGTCATCTGGTCACAGGAGATCAGGCTGGTTAAGCAGGACCTGACCTTTGAACAAACACCGGCTGGCTGGGCTTGATCTCTTGGTTCTCCTACACAAGCCAGATGTTGGCCCTTAAGATGATTTGCTCCATGACCTTCCCCAACACTGAGGTCAGGCTGACAGGCCTGTAGTTTCTTGGATCTTCCTTCTGACCCTTCCTGCAGACAAGTGCCACATTTGCTGACCTACACTCAACCAGGACCTCCCTGGTTAGCCAGGACCGCTGGTAAATGATTGAAAGTAGCTCAGCCCGTTCTTCAGCCAGCTCTTTCAGTATCCTTGGGTGGATCCCATCTGGCCCTATAGACTTGCGGATGTCCAAGTGGCACAGCAGATCACTAACCATTACCCTGGATGTGCTGCATGACAGTGACTCCTGCAAGGGCCCTGTGGTGGCTGTATGTAACCAGCAGCCTCCTGCCACCTGAACATTCAACACTGAGCTCAGAAGAAATGATCCCGAATGGAATTAAAACAAGTCGTCCCATTCACAGCAGAAAGCCTTGTGCCTTACATCCCCTCACCTCTCCCCATATTCATCCCTGTCACACCTCCATCCTCTGAAGGAACCTACCAGCCTGGTTGTGTGGAGGTGGCATGTCACAGCTGTGCTGGAGCTCCATGGGCACTGTTGCAGTGGGTAACCGTAGTCTTCCAGAGCTGCTGTGGACATCAAGTCCATGTCATGCCCTTCCCCAAACCCAGGTGCCCATTTCCATGAGAATCCATACCAGTCTAGACTATGATACTTTTAACTGTCCATCGGTGTCTGGAGACAGCAGCCACAGTGCTGAAAGGTACTTAATGAGAAGGAAGAAAGAAACAGCTTGACAGCACAATCCCAGCAGTTAGTCCCAAAACTACATCATTTATTGCTGGAAATTTTTGCACATAGACAAGCTCTTTGTTCTTAGAAACTTGAAAAGGAGTTTTAGGGAAACAAACTTTTTAGAGAGGATAAGGCATTTGTGCTCTATGGTACTGACAGATACTCTTAATTTCTCATTAAGAATCTACTGAGACTAAGAATTCTGCTGAGACATTCCAGGTATAACCAGTAACATAACTGAGTTGACATGAATGACTGGATTATTTCTACTGTTCTCATAAGCAGTGGAGTGGAAAAAATCTAAGAAGTTACCACTGACATCAAAGGGGGTGGGGGGGAAGGCCATTCCTGAACCTTGTTTTAATTTTAAAAAATGCTGCTATAAATGCAATCAAGGTCCAAAATGCAGTTATGTTAGGAATATGTAGACGGAGGGGATACAGCTTGAGTTTGGATTTTTTGTGGTGAGGAAGATGCATAAACTCTGTCCCACTCCACCTTATTTCAACCTTCTGCCTCACAATCCACAATAAAGCAGTAGGTAAGTGTAGTATCTACCTAACTGACTTGACAGGAACAGAGACAAATAAAGTTCTGGATCAGAAAGAGGTTCCTGAACCAAGCAATGTAAGGCATAGCTGTTTCCCTTCTCCTGCTGTCTTCATCATAGGGAGAATGCTGAAGAAAAAACAAGTTACTTTTTGTAAAAGAAGGAGGTCACAGATGTAAGTTTATACCACAGCTATACAACAAGGTACAAACTAAGAGAAAACCACATCTTAGACATGACTTGAACCTTCCTCCAGTACATACTTTTCTTTCTTTACAGAATAGATAATCCAGACTTGATTTAATTTCACGGTGTTTAAATACAAGTCAGCTTCTTAACCTGCTTTGTAGAAAATCAAGCAACACCTTGAATGCATTTGTATTTTACACTCTAATCATATCACATGTCTTTAAATTGGGGAAAAAATAATTTGAAACGGTGTCTACACTGCTGATCCCTGAAAATCATGGCTAAATTCAACACCCAAGTAATATTCTGGAAACATAATTATTTCAAATCCCATTTTGGCTTTAGATTGTACTACAATATGTGATTATTCTATTATATAATCACTTAGGCTAAATTAAGGACATAACTGTTGTTTAATGTGAAAAGAAACAGAGCACAGGTACCCAGGAGGCTCAGACTGCTTCCCAATTTACAAAGCCATTCGCCATTCCTAGTGCTATGTTACATTACACCATGATCCAGGTTTATATTGTGCACTGTGAAGAAATTCTAGACAACCCCACAATACAATACCCCCCTTCACTCCCTCTCCCTCAGTACTTTCAATCCAGGATCAAGGCAACTAACTTCAGCAAGAACAATTTTTGCACTATATGAATTCTAGGAAAAACCATTCTATGTATTAGCCAATAGGGGTTTTGTTTCTCCTATAATGTAGGAGAACAACAGGAAACGATCTCTCAGATAGGCAAACATGTATTACAAGGATCACAGCATTATTGTTTTATTGTTTGCACAATGGTAAGTTGCACATATGGACAAACAGTACACATTTAGAATTAGTTTCACAAATTAATACATTATAAGAGTCCAGTGGTTTAACATATTAACTATTAAAAAAAGCAGTAACAAAGGAATACAAATATTACAGTTTTGACTGCAGCCCAATGAAAGTTTAAAAACAGGTTGAAATCAAAATAAACCGTAAGCTTTATTTTTCCATGACATTAAAAAAAACACATATCCCTTCCTAAGAGACTGCTCACAAAGATGCAATAACATACAAGTACAAAAGTAAAGAATTCTGTGCTCAGATTCCCTTAATTTTATCATATTAAGTGACAAACCAAATATTTGTCAAAGAGCAATCGCTGCTGAATGCAGACACTTCTAAAACATACAAATTGGTAGTAACACTTTAATAGAAAGCAAATGACAAAACCTCTACATAAAATCAACTTGGCTCCAAAGTTTCATGCTCATACATTAACCTGGCATCATTATTTGCAAAGAATCAACTGATCTGTTTCCTTCTTAAGATATTTTCCCAGATACAGTGCACACCAAATTGGAGATGCAGTACAACAAGCTATGATGTTCAGGTATGGAAGATTCATAAACTACTGATGCAATAGCTTTAACCTTCAAATTACATCTTTTTCCTCCTCTGGTCTTGAGCAGCAAGTTACTGTACTACACCTTGTTTGAAAGCAGATGCCCAACTGCTTTTAAGGCAGTGCTGACAAGAAGCTCATGAATCAACTTGGGTTTGTAACACCTAATTCAGGTTTTCATTAGGACAGCACATCCTATCTCCCTCAATTGCAGGGAAAAGCACATCCAGCCTGACAACTCCTGCTTGCAGACAGATCTTGTGGCATCCTGAGCTTTCAGCTGAAATCCTGCAGTGCCCTACTCTTCAGCTCACGAGAAAAAAAATCCAAAATCAAACAGTTTGGGAACATTACCTATGAAATGTCTGTCTCAAAATCTTGGATTCTTCTTTAGCGTTGGCTGCTAAATGGGCCAAAAAGGTTAAAAAAAAAGACTAAACAACAAAACCAAAACAGCTACTAACCACTATCTACCAAACTTTATGAAATAGTAAACATTGTATTTCAGCTGGTTTTAAACAACAAAACACAGAAGCAATGATGACAAAGCCTGGGACCCACTATTTGAAATTCCTAGGAACCTTAAGATACGGGACCACAGGGCAACATGGAGAAACAGAACACACAAAGAAAAGGAGATCTGTCTGTGGGGGAAGGTATGCACATCTGTGTTTTATACATATATATATATACACATACATACACACACATGTGTGCACTGTACTGTATATATTTACATCCGTATACACAAAAACACCCTGAAGTAGATTTAAAGGCCATATCCAGGAACAGAAGATATGAACTCTAGTATTTGTACTAGAATATATTTTATCTGTACAAAAAAACCAAATATGCATATATTCATATGGTATAAAGCTTATTAACAAAAAATATTCTGCTACTAACATTAGGTTAAATAGATGATTTTACAAGATTCTTTAATAACAATGCAGTATAGAACATTTCTAAAACTAGGGCCCAAAATAAAAATACATAAACCGGTTTCTATTCACAAGAAAATAGCTGTTCAATATGATTTCACTAGGGAAAAGTAGCAAAATTCTTATAAATCTCCTGGGATGCAATTTAATTAATGTATCAATCTAGAAAAATAGACTTTTCAGATGAACAAAGTTGATGCACTTCCCCCTTCCTAAAAGGGGTGCCTATCTTTTCCCTCGCTTGTTTCCAGCTGGAGGTTTCTTCAGCTGAAGAAGTTGCCCTCCTGTCCCAAAGCCTGCAGATGCAGGATTAGACACCCCGAATGTCAGGCCAGCTGATGCTGTGATGCCAGGATTGCTGAAGTTAAACCCAGATGTAGTCGAGCTCCCAAAGCCTTATGGGGGAGGGAAAAATATTTTAAAATAACGTAAGTTACATCAGGATTGCAAGTTTGTTCTCCTTGAAGTTTTTAACACCAGTCAGTTTATTACCTGCAGTTGTAACACTTTATACCAAGGTGGATCTACAATGGTAAATCACATTGCTAGAGAACTTGGACTTACCATCACAACTTGGATATTGCAGCACTAACACAGACTACCTCAGTGAGAGAAAATAATTATATCCTAAATCACAAGTCTATTATAATATTATCTGTACAAGAGCAGCACATGAAAGTCCCACTGAAAGTGTACAACAGCAGAACCACAATTCCTCAAGTTCTCAGCATAAACTTGCAATGCACTCCCCTAAGGTGGGAGGGAAGGCAGAAGGTATAGGCAGACCATGGACCACTCACTTCAATCACAGCAGAGAAATGGCAAAGCTGGAGTTGGAGTGTTCAGCCTTCTTCCTACTGACTTGGTTACCTTGCCTGCCTTTATACTGTATGTGGCACGGACCACACCTTAAACATGAGGCAGAGAAGGCTTAAAATCCTTGCCAAATTCTTTGTATTTAAAAACACCCTTTATGAAAAACCAAAAAACAGCACTGGAAATAAAGCTTTGGAAAAATTGAATGACTAGCTGAGCAAATTGTGCTATTTAAACTCTTCCATCAAGGTAAACAAAGTGAACATTTGGTTCAGCTACAAAAGAAGATCAGTTGAAGAAAGTCTGCCTACTGTTTCCAGCAACATAACACTAACTCATTTCACTTTCTTTTATAAACTTGTATCAGTTATGCACAACCAACTTGGATAATAATTGCAACTATTACAGAATGCTAGAAATTTCTCTAAGATTACTTAATAAGAAGCAGAACTTCATAACTTCACTGTTTGTTGTCTCAAGAGACCACAAAATAGTAAGTATGACATGAGCAAGTTCAGATTTTAACAAAGAGCTTCATACAAGATGTACCTGAAAACTTGCAAACAATTAAAATAAGAAGAAAAATGGGACTCATTCACCATTAAGAAAGAGTATATTCTCAGTATTCATTAGTTCTCTAGCAGACAGTTAAAGCAATCCTTTGGTCACATCAGTATCTTCAACTTAATGCCTAAATATTTTTGGAGTACAGAAATAAAAACCCAACCGGTTGTCTCATCAAAATCCTAAAGTAGCTCTCACAAGCCTGATGTCTTCTATTCTCTCACTTGTTACTGATGCTCTGCATTAAGAACTACTGCAAAAAAACCTCTTCTTCCTGCAATGTCTGGACTTGGGTTACACACATCTTGTCAAGAAAATCCATTATCAACATTCCAGTAACTCATAGTCCTCCCACAGCACACAGTTGCCTGCATGGAACTCATTGTCAGTGTAATGGCTGTGCAGACCGAGAGTGTGACTAATGATAGTGATTGTTAGTGTTCATTTAGGTATTGTCTACATTTTGCAGGCTAATTTGTCTCTCATCCTAGGATGTAAGGGGTGAAATGCATGCAACTCCTCTTCCATTTCCCTAATAACTCTGAATCCCAGCTAAGTTGTATCAGGGAGACTCGTGAATGAAAAGGAGTTACCTTTTTACTTCATGTATGCAACATAACAGGGCAAGCATTGGTTCCTATAGAAAACATCATGAATGCCATTCATAAAAAAGCTGCATGTAACCTATAGCGTCAAGAGCTGAGCAGGCAAAAGTAAAGTGCTCATAAATTACCTCTACCTTGCTGCTTCTAGATGCAGGGATTATTTTGAAGCATGCAGGGAAGGCAGCCTATGCTTTATTTGAGTAACATTACATTGAGAGAGACATAAGCTATGTGATAGAAGACTGAGAACATACTTGTTAATTTAGATACAACTTGGAAAGTAACAGCTGTTACACTAGAAGCGACATTAACGGCAGCCATGGTACCAAGTTTTTGTTAGAAGTAAATCAAATCCTAAAGCTGAATACTCAAATGAAAAAACTTCAGGGTAAAAAACTTGAACAAGGTTATACATTGAGTCTTATTCCTGTTGCAATAAAAGACAATTAGTCACAGAACAGCTCAGTTTAGAGGAAAGACTCCCAAAGTCTTAATGATAGGTACAATGTGGTCAACAATTTCCTTGCTGAAATAGTATTACTTCTGTGTGAATAGACATTTTCAGGAAGTAAATGACAACCTGCCCCTCAAGGATACAGCCTCTCCATGTCCCTGAAGGGTGTTAAGATCACACTTTATTCACTGGGCTTTTGCATCTCTGCTTCCGTCAGCCCTTTACTTCAGTAAGCCAAAGATGAGCAAGTACCTCCCCATAACAGTATTTTTTTGGTAATTTTAATACTACAGGGAGAAAGAGCAGTTCATCCAATGGCAGTTTATCAAAAAGTATTTCAAGAACAGTTTTGACTGATTTATTATGGCCTCTCTATCCAAAAACTGCTCATGGATTATATTAAGGTCTGTTTTTCAGCAGTATGAGTGCATCCAGCCATGATCCCACTTGATTATCTCTTATCTCCTTTACTGAGGCTGCAATTCTTCAATAAAAATAAGTCTCCAACAAGAATTTTCAACGCAAATCTTCAAAGGATATTTAGCATCTGTTTTCACAAAAATTATGTTTGTATACTTCCCCCCTTAACATTTTATTATTAAATAAATTCAATGGTCATTTTTTTCCTTTTCCCATCACTTTGAGAGTCTTAATACCCTTAACAATAGCCCACTCACATCAGCCTTTTTTGGTTGCCATTAAATGAATAGGAGTAGGAATTAAATGGAACTTGCTTTGGAGTCAGCTTTCCACAGTGTGTCTGTGTGTTTCAGAGGGAAGCCTGAGACACTGTTCCATCTTGCAACTGTGTGCACTGAAGGAAACGCAAGACTGAAGCTGCTCTGTTTTTCATCTACTGATGAACACAATGACCATTCCTGGACTAAGCCAAATTTACTATTAGAGGATGCTCAAGTACTATCAGAGGACTCAATTTTCTCCTCAAACACACAAACTGAAACTGAGAAGAGCAGTAATACCACTACAAACATTTTCAGATCTTTTAAAACAATTAAATCTAACTCATAAAAATTAAACACTTGACAGAACCAATTTGGGGATCTATCATTTTAATTCTAAGATAAGATCAAACCAATGGAAAATCTGTGGAAGAGACCTGGGGCAGCCTAAGCAGCCTGGAACACACACTTAACTAGTGTTCCTAGACACATTAGTCTGGGAAAATTCTTAAGTGCTCATATCTAAACCCCAGCAGCAACAACAGGGAATTCCATAACCCATATTCACCCCACTTTCCTAGCTTTTTCAAAGAAATAGTTTCAGAAATAAGATGCAACCATTATACAGTAATATAAACCAGAATATGGTTTCAGGATCCTGTAAATGATATTTAAGGAACAGGACACCATAAATTAAATAACATATATATATATATAACCTGGCTAGCCTCAGGTATCATTCAAACCCATTTATACACCCTGGATAAAATTAAAGATCATATGCAATCCAGATGCTGTATGACATAATGTTTTGGATATAAAAGGTAAAAGTTAGTGTGCTTCTGGGCTACTGAGTTTTTCATAGCAGTTTCTATTCCACAATCCCAGTCTATATAAGGATTTCATGACCACTTAATCTTCTAAGCACAAAACTACAGAAATTACATTTCATCTGTTTTTATTCCTGGTTACCACTTTCTGTAGCTGAGACTCTTGAGATAATTGAAAATCTTCATTTTATTGGGTGCAAAAACCAATCACTTGCAAAAGAGAGACTGACAGCACTGACTCCATGACAAAGCCTGGTTTGAGGGAAATGATTTCTAAATTGCCTGTGCACACCACCAACACAGCTGAGACAGACTTGCTGTTTATTTTGGCTTGATACTTCCTTAGTGATGGAAAACGTAAGCAGTGCAAGTCTTTCAATTGTTTCTTATATTAAGAACTAAGTAAAAGAAGGTTGATGCTTAGACACCAGATACTGTAAAGAGTTCCATCAAGAACTTACTATGTTGTTAACATCCATGAACAGCCAGCTTAGTGAGCCATTTCCACTTTAAAATGCAAAGCTTAAGGTACTTTACAGGCCTTACAACTCATCACTAGCCAAGGAGAATCCAGAATAAAAATCATAGCACTTCCTATTAAATACCAGCAGTTGAACAAATGTTTTTCTTTAGACATGATCCTTCTTTGGTGTGCCATTGAAAAAATACTGTAAGACAGACTATAGAAGCTATTTAATCGGTAATAGCTTAGTAAGCTATTATTCGTATTTAAAAGGTAAACAGAGATGGCAAGCTGTATTTCAGACATCTGAGTTAGGGCACAATAGCACCCATATTTTATTTTTATCACCCCTAACAAAATGAAACCAAAAAAGCTAAGTGAATGATGTGTAGTTCAATAGCCACTGAAATGTTTTCAAAGCAGTTAATATAATAAATTATTAATATATACAGAGATACAATACATATAACCTACTATTCAAAGAGAGTAAGCATTTATACATTTTTAAGGAAACCTCTAGGTTTCTAGAAAATAATTTTAACTGTATTTATAAATACAGTAAGTCAAATTACTAGTATATTTGTCACTAATTTATATGCTAATTTCAATCAGTAACTGATATCAATGCATTCAAGTGGCAAATGCTTTTCTGTGTATAAGACATCATCTGATCTCCTCCTTCTACTCCTAATTAGACAGACACCACGAAACAGGAAGCATTAATGCTCACTCAATATTGTCTACATAGAAGACCTTTAACAGAACCCAGAAACTTACCTGAAAATGTGTATCTAGCAAGGAAATAGTTATGTTAATAGTGATATACCCTTACAAGTCTAAGGACATTATCAATTTCCTGGAGTGAGTGCAGCAGTTTAATTATAAGACTTGCTTTAAGATAAACTTGATATTTGAATTCAAGAGAAACAAACCAACCTGCACTTAGACTTCCTGATGGTTTACTTGTAGTTCCAAACCCAAATGATGATGCTCCTGTGGCACTACTTCCAAAGGCAGAGCTACTTCCAAATCCTAGTAAAATAATAGTAAAGACATACAACAAAAACAAATTACAGACACAGCAATTAAAGACACATAGGTTTTACGTGAGTATTCTAAACCCAAACATAATTCTAAGCATTACTTGGTAAACAAATATTCCTAAGATTATTGCCTGGAGAGTAATTTATTCTCAACACAGCACTGTGTTAAGAAAACAGTGCAAACTGGAAAGCATTGAGAAAAATACTACCTTCAAAATCCAAAACTGAGTAAAGAAAAAGTTGTAAGAACAGGTGTTGCAAACTATCAGAGTTCAAGAAAATTCTATTGAATTGCTGTTAAATTGGAAGGTAAATGGTAACCAAATGAGCTGAAACTTAGAAAATTCAGATATAAGTTACAAGACTTTTATCAGAGAAAGCCACAATCTTCATCTACAACTCTAGAAAAAAAATTATGCTTAAAACAGGATAGGCTTTTTCTTTCAGCCTGCTTTCTTCTTTTACACTTTATTTTAGAGTCATTCCCCTCCCAGGTTATTGGGGATCAGCTTTATGTAGGAAACTACAAAAACAGGTTAAATAGAGAATAGAAACAAATTTCACAATATTAAACGTGAAAAATCATCATAAAAGGGCAGGCATAAACATATAGCTGTAATAAAATTAATTCTGTTGATTTTGTAATTGACATTTATAATTTCATAATATAAATTTTTTAAGGTTTCAAATCATGTTATTAATATGAGGTCACTTTGAAGTAAAAGTAAATTGATATTTGCAGTTTGAAGTAGAGGCTAGACAACAGAAATTGTAAGAAAACTATATTCTCTGATTTTGGCTGTCTGAAGCTTTCAAAATGAGAACAGTATTTTTATTTGTATTCGAGGAAATCATGCTCCCATCTTAAGTTTCAAGTGTCAGGGAAAATCCTTTAATTTACTGCAAACTGAGCCTTTACCACTCCTTTACAGAAAGATCTTTGAGATTTTAAAACCAGTAAGGACTGAACAGACTATCTGAAGCAGTGTTCCCCAGTTTTCTGAAATTTTTAAATCAAAGGAGTATTAAGGGTAGATAATGGCAAGTATCATTTCAGTGTAAGTCAGTTCACTTAAATGATACACTCCTTTGTCCTGTCTAGGTTGAAATTCATAACCAATGATCAGGCAAGGTGACTGCAAATATTTAACAAAGCATAGAATCTATGCTAACAACTTACATACTTAAATGCAAAAGTGTTTATCACTGACAAAGTTCACAGAACTTTCAAGGAAGGAGAGCAAATTTGCCCAACTAAAATGGCACTTCCAGAGCACACACTAGAAATTGGCCTGTTCAAAAAACCAAATACCTAAGATTGAAAAACCCAAACGAACTTAAGTAACCATTCTGCTAATTTGTTTCCAAGAACACACCTATGGGCTATTTTGGAGGTATGTATTTATTCTTCTACACTTGCTTCTATCAGATAGTCTTACAGATTTGTTAAAAGACATTTTGCAAATTAATAACGCAAGCAAATACCTTCCTAAGCAGAGAGCTAGGAAAAAAAAAAAGAGAATAAAAGTCAGGTTTTTCAGACAAAATTAGAAGCAGTTGGAAATGTTCATTTATTTACATTGGTAAGACTGGTGAACAATCTTTAGTCTACTACCTTTTCAGCAGAAAGGGAAGAATTTGATGGGGTTTTTTAAAGGTATTAAAAACTTTGGAGGAAAACTGGTAATGCTGAAGTAATTTCCTTTTAGCTCATTATTTTCACTTTCTTTCTCATTTAGGTATACACATATTCTTTTATCTGAAATAGCTTAAAATCTGATGAGAAGGGACATCAGTAGATTTAAAAATAGTTTCAAGGTGATTATTTAAGGTAACACTCATGTAATGTTCAAACTACATAATCTTCCCAATACTGAGTGATGTTTCAATATTTTAAATACATTACAATACTGATTCATATGTTCGGCTCAGGAAAAATGTAGGACTGTGGACTGAGGCTAGAGAAAAGGGAAGATGTAACAAAAAAAGGCACATTATGTTTGCACTCAGTAGATGTAACAATTTTCTTTGCAAGTCTTATAAAAGTTTCAGAAGACACAGGTATCTATAGGAACCCCAACCTATTAGACAGGAAATCTAGATGCAGATTAAATTCGACTAATCACTTAAATTCTACCTGTAGTTCTAGTACTGAGAACATATTACATTTAAAAGAAAAGGTCTACATTAACTCTGATTTTTTTTAATACCATCTACTCTTTCACAGTCATGTGTCCTCCTGGAATGTATTCCCCATCAGCACTATTAACGTTTGATAAGTATTTTTCCCTCGCTTTCAAATGTGACTTTTCAGCTGGGGGAGAGATTTTTTTTCCACCTCAACACTGAGGCACAGAGTCACTGCTAAAGCAAATAGATTTCAGCAAGTAGGATCCCAGACCTGCAGTAACTTTTTAACATTTATTCTTAATACAAGCAAAAATGGGACCCTTTAAAGGGTGAAAAACTTCTATGGATTTCCTATGACATGATCTAATGTCTCAGGTGCCTAACTTTCACATAGGTTAAACTGAGTCAAGTTGTAGTTCCAAATGGATGAACCTGATATCCTTCCCTAGCTTTTAGAGCACAACTTCTATGTGATTACCTCATCCTGTTCATCTTGGGGTTTCACTATAATGGCTTAGCCCTAGCAACTCCTTCTGCAAAGGTAGGAAGAAGCCTGGAAAGCACAGACGTGCCAAACTGTAAGGTCTTTGCCTGAAACAGATCATCCTCTTAGTGGAGTTAAAGGTTTGCAAGAGATTCAGCTGTGTGGTATAAGAATTCAAGGAAAGATTAGAAAAGTTAAAGTGTACCTCCAAGGCTTGAAGAACCTAAGCCACTTGATTGCAAGCCAGTGCCAATACCTGAGCCGAATGGCGTTCCAAAACTAACTCCCAGAGATGGCTGTGGCCCTGGTACAAAAAAAATGAGAACAAACTTGCCTTACTCTTTCATAGTAAAGAGGTCCTTTTACTTATGCAAGTATTTGATAATGTGAACATCATTGCTTTCAACAAATCGCATTAAGATCCCAGATTTTACCTCATCAAAATTTCTCACTTAACTGTCTGCCTCTACATTGACTTGGCAAAAATCTAAGAAAATACTGATTGTATTAAGGTGAAACTAACTAAAACTAATAACATAAGAACATAATTTAGTATTTTTAAAGTTAACAAGTCTCACCTTAAACTTTAAAATGTTAATCAAAACCTTGAGAGAACTCATAGGTAACAACATTTTGTCACCTGTATAAATGGAATTAGAATAAGGGAAAACTACCAAATTAAAAATATAAGAACTGACACTAATGTAACTAAAACTGTATTACCTAAAGTTAATTTAAAAAATAGGATTCTTCAAAACTACTCAAGTACTCCATCCAAATTTAAACAGAACACTAAGATAAAAAAACAAGACAATGACTTTATTTTATTAAATTTATTTTTCATTTTTAAGCAAGTCAATTACACAGTAACATGACAATTCATTTTTTTTCCACACAAGTGATAACTGAGTTCTGTTAAGCTCTGCTACATAACACCATTCAATAAGGTAAACTAGTCAAACCACCTGTTTAAATAACCATTTACAAAAGGCACAGTTCTGTGTACCTTAAAGAATTAGATACATTCAAAATTTCAGTCAGAGTTTGTTCCATAATTTAAAAAAGCTGACAGTACTTTCCCTGCATATTCACATTAAGATGCAGGACTGCCAAAAAACAATTTCAGTCTGCCAAAATGAAATTTACAGTCTCAGTTCCTTTTTTCACTTTAACCTTGGGGAATAAGGATCAACTTGCTAGCCCGTCACTAACACATTTTAAAATAATTAATTCTGATAAATAATTAATATATTTTGACAATTTTCACAGTACAATCTTTTGTTCCTGTCTTTTTCAAACAGTTTTCAGTGCACTATTTAAAAAGTTTAACCATTAAAGATAAAATACAGTGCCAAACTCTTAATCCACAGACATCCGCACCTCTGCTCAAGATGGCCTTCTCCATCTTTGAACATACTTGACATCCTATATCTGTGAAAGTGATAATTTATTCAAATGTTATTCAAATTGTAAAGCTCAGATGACTTTGGCCTTTTTCCTAAACCATTATCACATCTGGGCTATTTTGATTCAAAATTTCCCATTACTAGTATTTATATATAATTTTAAAATGTGAATATTTCAAGCTCTTAAAATAATTTCAGTACTTGAAGATTTAAATGCAAAATCACTTTGAATCAAGTGAAAGGCACTGTATATTGAAAAGTAACATCTTTTGCTAGGAACACAAAATTCTTACGTGGTCCAAGCTGAATGACATCTGTATACTCCAAGTAGTGTTAAAACTAAATTTTAAGGGCAACTAAAGTTGTTAGCCTTCAGTCTCTGCTTAGCAGGGAATAGCTGGGAAACCCAAGCTAATTCTTTCACTTAAAAAAAAGTATATCAGATGTCGCAATTACAAATTTCAAGAATTTCAAACTAAAGTTGTGTACATCCAGTTTCAATACTGATACATCTACCTAGCAGCTCTTTAAAAATATGAAAAAAATTAACAATAAAAAACCAAAACCCCCTACACAAGTCAGTAAGCTAATAAACTAAAAGAATCCAAAACCACATATCCAGTTCCTTCTCAAGTACACAGGTTTCTATCTCAGTAGGAGGCACTGATAGTGGAAGACCTTATAAACAAAACACTACAGTCCTCCAGGCCAAGCTTTTTACCAAATGCGACATGGTTTTTTTTTTAGAGCCAGTATAAAACATTATACTAAAACACCATAGATCATATAAAACAGGATCTTATGCCATAGACTAACAAACTTTTCCTTGAGCAACAGCACATGATATTTGTTGATTTTGTACCATAATGTTCTGAAGGTATCATCACTACTTATAGTTATTTAAGTAAACATAATCTTCAGTAGCAAAAAACTAGTAAGACTCTTTGATGCCTAGAGTACTAGCAAGAAAAAAATGGCACTTCTGGCTATTACAGGTACGAGACAAATTCTTTATAACAAGTATTTTAACATTTTAAAACTTGATGTATTTGCCCTGTAGAGCAGTTCAGTTTAATGAATAGGACCCATGACAGAGAGCCCAGACAGGTCAGACAGATTTTCTAGTGATGTTCTGCAATTTTTTAAATCACAGCTGGTCCAAACAGTGAGCAAATTTAGCATCACAATTTAGATCTGATTCTGACAAAGTAATACACTGGTTAATTTTAACCTAGGTCAATATCAAACTACACAATGAAAATTTTAAGTGCTATAAATATTTCAGTATCCTTTCCCATTAGCACTTCAATCTCATATTGAGTCAAGTCAAAACATAAGGTGTGCTAATAGCTTTATAATGCTTTGACTAACTTTACAGTTCACCAGTTAAGGAGAGAGTAACAAAGTTACTGAGGGCTATTTCTAGAGGAGAAAAGGTGTGCCTAAAGAAAAGCATTTCTGTAAAACAATTTAGTCTTACCAAAAAAACATCAGTTGCAGCCTCATGCATTTACAGGTCTCAGTGCACTAGGCTTTAATTTCCTTTGAAATCCTTTAATTTAATCCCATTAATAATAATAGGTAGATTAGCCACCACCATTTTAACTTCCATGCTGTTCAAGATTGCTCAGGGAGGGTACAGGTAAGGCAGTGTTTAAAACTCTAGCTGCTTGCTACTGCAGAAAAGCATGCCTCAGTGCTACCAATAAAGCTGTGCTCAGAATGAAAGTGCCAAACTAGGGAGAAAGGTTGTGTACAGACAAAATTTAAGCCTAATTTAAATAATTCTAGCTTCAAAAAACTGCACAAAAATTGTGCTCTAATGTGCACACCACAGTCTTGATGTTTTGATTATCCATCCCAGGTGACTAGTGGAGTGCATTTTTGCTCCCTTTCCTCCATATGGCCAGGACTCACTGGCTTTATTTATTTCAACAGACACCAGAATGTCTTGGCATACAGAGAACACAGAGGGTGCATACCTACACCCAGGAACTGGGGAAACATTCCCTGATCCCACAGCTTAGATGTAGCTACTAAACTTTTGACTTCTGAAAATAAATGTAAAATAAATTATTATTTATCCTTTTCAGAGAAAGAGCAGTAACTAACTCTAAGTTAATCTTATGAAATACTTAACCATGTAAACATCAAGTATTTTTAAAAAGAGACTAAGCATCCTGATCCCTCAATACTATAGTACTATATATTACATTTTTCGCCCAAAACTTTAAAGGCCAGATTAATTTTGTTGTTCTATTCTCATCTTCAAAACCAGCAACAGCAGGTCAGATATTACACAGACATCCCTCACCCCCATCTTTTCCATACACCTCGTTTCATAGCCTTTTTTCTCAGAACCTTTTACCATCCCTCATATAGCCCATCCTTCCAGATCTAGATCTTGCAAAGAAATATGTGCAATTTTAACTTCTAGCAGATAGTAAACAACATAACACAAAGCTAAAACATGCAGCATTCACAGCAAATGGCCATCTGAAAACTCAAACAACTAAAAGGAAATAAAGAGGAGGCTGTCCCTAAAGATTCCTGTAAAACTGAAATAACAGATTCTTCTCCTTTTCCAAAACAAAAAGTGGCAGACTTAATCTGAAACCAGGAAGAAGTCAAGCACTGAAATTAATAATTTAGGAAAGCTATGAAATGTTCCCAACAAGCTTTTAGGACTTCAAGGTATCTTTGAAATAGTTTAGGCCTGACTAATTCTACTTTTGATCTAGAGAGAACTCAGAGTACCATTTTTGTTCATCTAAACCTAAAGAGTTTCAAGTATTCTTAAAGTGCCACTCAGAACATCAATCTATTTCCATTTCCTCAGGTCTTCAAGTGAGTTGCACAGAAGGTTAAAGTATTCCAACTGAATAAGTAGTAAGAAGACTGTTGTCTGCTTCTGTTGGCATGTCTGATATAACTTAATGGCTTTGTTCTATCTGCATCACTTGTGTAGTTGGCACATTTTTGGCTTTTGAAATACTCTGTCAAAACAACCATGAAGGGACAAACCCCAAACCAACGTTCACACACTCCCATTTGTTCCTTTCACTGTAAAATACAAAATATCTCAAGGTATAGAGTCACATTACCTCAGTTCTGTTGGTACAGGCCAATTCTGCCATTTGCTTTTTTTCTCCCCCCCCACCTTTCCTCATTCCTATTACTAAGAGAATATTCACAAAGTCATGCCGTAAGTGGCACAAGTTTACTGAAGTTTTTAGCAGTTCCCTTGAATCTGGACTAGGAAGTTCAGGAACTTCAAATCCCTCACCTCAATGCATGGAAATGTAAGAATAACTTTAATTGTGACATGACAAGTATATGAATTTCATAAACAACTAATCCTGCAATGACCATGGAGAGTCTTTAAAAAAACAAATGTAAGATAAGGAAAAAGATGAAGAGTAAATTACTTTGGCAACATTAGGGTGCACAAGCCACACTACTATCTGTATTAAAGCGCCTGAAGCGTGACATTACATTAACTCATGTTTTCCTTTTAAAACCAAACTCTTTCGAAGATGCCACTTCAACAAAATTTCCATGGATTAACATAGCAGCAATAGAAAGACTCTGGTCTATGACTGAAAGTCCGAGAAGAAGCATTTCCTGAAGACTTCGGGTTTTGTTGTGTTCAAAGTAGTTTGGCATATTTATCATTTAAACCCTTCTCCCTGCTGGTTTAGAAGGGTGAGAGCTGGAAGCACATTGTATTTCTCTTATGAAAAGGCAAGGACAGTCTAATCACGTGTCAAACATAGGGTGGATGCTGCATACGTCTTTAATTAGAAAATTCAAAACATCACTGCTGCTACAAGACCAGAGAAAGCACTACTATGGACTTCCAGTACACCTGTGTAAATAACATTTTAGAAAATTAAAGGTAGAATTAAAGGATGAAGCTACCTACACTTTTCACAATGTGCTGACATAGGTATTTATCCCTGTTCAAGTAAAATTAAATTGAATTGACCTTATTTCTGTTCAATGATGACATAAATTCAATTGTCTGTATTCTGAAATCCCTCAGAGAGGGCTGGTTAGTATAACAACATCAATTAAGGTGCCTTAAGTTATTTCCTTTGCCATATATCCATTCTTTATTAGCAGTGGGTCATGCATTTCCTCTATTTTGGTCTTCCTCTTACAAGCACAGGCAGAACCACTGACCCACTCTATATTCTCTACTAATTATTCACAACAGCAGAATGGCCAGCAAAAACTGCTCCACCATCATACTGACAAAGGAGATGGCTACAAAATAAGCCAGGCATCTGACTTCCTATTCTACAGAGGTTTGCTTCACTATCCTTCCTGTTCTATAGCATTTTTCATTTTACAGTTCCAAAGTGCTATATAAAAATGCATTACTAATTTTACATAAGGAAAAGAGAGTATGCATTTAGATATTCTCTCCTCACCTATTTGAAATAACTTACTGTAACAATACAATTTCTGGAAAGAGGCTATACTACGTGTATTCAGAGATGTTACTTAAGAGTGAAGACTCACATTCCAAGGGGGAAGTTAGAACAATACAGTAAATATCACTAATACAAGTAAATTCACAAGATTAAGTATCTGTTGTATAATTATTGCTAAGTCTACCCTGCATTTCTCTATTGGCTATGTATCAGTAACTTCGCTCATCACAATGTTTAGATTTTTAGTCTAACACAAAGGAAGACTTCATAGAAAATGTTACATGAATTTACTATTGTCGTAACACTAATAATCTATAACTTGAATGCACTCAGACCTGTAGCAGGCTGTTGCTGCTGAGTAAGTGTTGCAGCCATTGCAACGGCTGCTGCATTTGGTATGTTGCTGAAAGGGGTCGGTCCAGTGGTAACGCGTGGCGCACTTTGCCACTTCTTAGCTTCCGTTCGTCTTGCCTCAAACACATCCATGGCATCTCCCAGAAAGCTTTTCCTGTAGCCAAGGTATTGGTCTTTGAGCATCTGAAGG
>VZRL01000321.1:0-20009 GCA_013397895.1 Origma solitaria | reverse complement strand
AAGCCATTTTAGTTCCATGTATTTGACATAAACCCTTAATTTAATAAGGAAAGACACACCAAGTTATAAATACATAAATACAAGTATATAAATAACATTGCCTGAAAGAACAAAAACCACACAAAAAACCAAATCAATGAACACCACCACCAAAACAAACGAGAAGCCCCCTCCAAAACCGAAAAAAATCTTGTCAGGCTGTGAGCTAGAGAGAACTGGTTTGTAACAGCTACAGCCAGAACAGATTCCTCACTTAAATTCTGCAAAGTCGTCAAGCATAACTGATACCATTCACTATGTTGGCCTAAGTCTTTAAATACTGGTGCAAATCACCACAATTCAATTTGTATCACTGTACTTAGCTGATCCAAGAGGCAAAACAAAGCCACATTACTAGCTTATAAAATAACATACTTTTCTTAAGTGCTACCCTTTCTCCATGGAGTCTGGTTTTGCTCCCCTATCACCTTCACCTGTGTTTCTTTCCTTCCTTTCACTCTTGCATCTCTTCTTAGTACAAAGCTAAAGAAGCTACCAAAATTTTAGAATTCACTCTTGTTTCTGATGCATTTCATTAGCAATGTAACACAGTCCAAACGCAACAGATCACTTTGCCTCAGGGTAACAAGTAGCCCAAACCTGATGTGTGGTGCCCCACCTTCCCTTGCCTCTGCCCTTTACCCCCTTCAAAACCCCACCACCTTCTGTGGCAATACTAGCTCAGCTTGGTAAACATGAGCAATTTCTGTCTGTCACAGATGAGGTAACTATGGATATCTTGCACAACAAAAAAAGATTAAATATCTTTAACTAGATAACTGATAGAATTAACTAGATAACTGATAGAATTATTTCTGTCTTATAACAGAAAATCTTTAAATGCCTTTATTAAAGGACAACAGTTTCCAGTTTAAGGAAGGCATACTATGTCCTGTGTTCCTGGCTAAGCATTTGCTTGTTTCCTCAAAGAGTTTACGGTCCAAAAATTCTTACTCAGGATTTGAACGGCTGTAATCCCAAATCTACCAGTAACGGCAAGAAACATGCACAGAATGACTTCATTTATCACATCAGAAGTGCTGTCTTTGAAGAGAAAAGACATTTGTAGAATTCTGATGGGATTTAATACAATGCCATACTGTCTGCTTTAAGAGTTGACAAATGCCATTAGGCATCGTAGAGCAGTTCTTACGACTAAGCTATGCTGAATAATTTAATGACGTTACCAACTCAACTGTGCCCGAGCACGTTTTACTCTTCGCTGACCTGAGACACAGAATGCACCTCTATGTTCATACAAGATATATTCAGCAACTAACCCCATGAAAAGATGTTTTAGGCCATGGTGGTTTTTTTACAACTTTAGACCACTGAATCAAAGTGTATGTGCAAAGCAGAAAGCCTACTGCAGGCAAAGAAATTAACTGTGATCACAGCCCTGCCTTCCACAAACTGTATCACAACCATCAGATAAGGCAGAGAGCACAGTTTCAAAACTGCTCTCCTCTTCCAGCATCTTGTAGCTGATAAACTAGAACAGATGGTTAAAATGACAGATTCACTTGAGCAGTGCATTCACCTTTCTGTTTTCTGAAGCTTTATTTATAAAATGCTTTCCAAAATATCAGCACCCATATGGACCCACTAGATTAAATCTCAAAAAAAATTTCTAGAAGAAAAATCCTCAAACTATCCCCTTAATTTTGGGCAATAGAATTTTACTCTAAACTAAAGAAAGGTCTTTCCTCTTCAATCACACTGACAAGGTACTGAAGATAACATTGCTTATTACCTACATACTAATCCAGCTGTTCATACTTAAGAACAACAGAAAATATAACATCACAAAGACCACTGCACAAGTTCAGGCTATACTCAGATCCCAGAAGCCATGAGGCATGAAGACATTTGGGATACTTTTTAGGTAATTCTGTTGAAAATATGGAGGAGCTGATATATTCCATACCTTGCAGCAAAACTGAATTAACTAAGAGCAGCACAAATACCTGATGGCAGATATTTGTAAACCAGTAAGTATCTATGCTGACAGAAGCAGTGCAATGCAAGGAATTAAGATCATACAAGATCCTCAGTACTCCTGAATTTTATTCAGAAAAAGTAAAAAGTTTCAGATGTTTAGAGAACTAGCAAAACTTAGAAGCTTAGCGAAGGAAACCAGCAGAAAATTTAACAGAGCTATTTCCAGTAAGGAAGTCACTTAGCAGAAACAATTTCAAACACTTGTACTCTTCTTCAAGTTGGTTTGTTTTGTTTCCGTTTTTTGTAGCCAAGAAAGATTCTGATGTTTTCAAGAAAAATCATAGACTGGAGGACAGTGACATTTTGTCAACATATCCAAAACTGTAAGTGGGAAAATGGAAATGGAATGAGCCATAGTTTGTGATGACAAAACCAGGCCTAATTAGGACCTTTGATATGTAAGTTTTGATATGTGGTCTTTTCCCTTGCACAGATATAACTTACCATGAAAACCAGGTTTAAAAACAGTAAACTAGACAGAACACAACTTCAACCAAAATTCTTTGATATGCTGAAAAATCTTACATATGGAAACTTACTTTTTTTTCTCCTGTCACCTATTTGGGCAAGAGCAGATTTAGATCATCTTTGCTTGAGATCAAGAGGTCATTGGGCAAAAATCAAAATATACAAGCATGAGCTCAAAGACAGACATTTTAAAAACTAGTCAACAATTAGAAGGAAAGGAGTTAAATGAAAAACATTTTGTAACTCAAATGATTGTGGTCAGTTGCTGTCACCCCTATTAATAAATACTTCAAATGAAACTTCAGTTGAATAAAAGCTACTTTTTAAATCAAAGCACTTCTCCAGGACAGTCTGAACATTTTTAAAAGCAGTCAACTTAACAGAAGGACAAAAAAAAAAAAAACCACACCAAAAAGAAAAGCTGAAGATGTATTTTCGAAAAATGACTCCTTGCAGTCATACAGCAAAAACACAGGAACATGTAAAAACAACATACCTTTACATTTTCATGTATTGACTGAAGTTGTGCAGCTAAAGCTACAAATGTTTGATAGATTTTCTGCATAGCCATAGACAAATCTGTAAGAGGCACATAAAATATCAGTAAGTGACAATCTCATTATCAGCAGAAAACATTTAGTGCTTACACCACAGTAAGAAGCTCAGTGAAAATCCATATAACACACAAAACACAAAAACAATTGCATGAAATACAGGATTTTACAGTAATTGGGTGTCAAAAATCATACAAGGACTAATTTTTGACAGGGCTTCAAACTTTATTTTTAAAGGTACTATTTTCTCATACTTCTTTTTATATACATGGTAAAGCATTTCCTATGATTCTATTATTTAGCAAAGCCAAAAAGTAAGATTTAAACTAATTTTACCAAATTACATAGGAACAATTTTTACCTCACTGGCTTTTACCTACATACAGTTAAATCACATTTGCTTCCATTTGTATATGTTTTCCACTTTTTCTGACTTAAAGCATAGTTAAGTGTTCGGTTGATTTTGTCAGAGACAGCAGTAGAATGGAAGCTTTATTTACATTTTAAAGGCATAATTAACAAGCACCACAGAGGCTCTTAATTTGGCTCTACCCACAAGCATATCATAATCAGAGAAACACAACAGGGAGCATCTTGCCTACAAAAGTCTTATATTTAGGATATCCTATTTCCCACAGAGATACAAAAGTATTTTCAGGGCACTGAGAAGGACAAAAGGCAAAACTTTAGTACCAAAGGGAAAATCTCAAAAGTTTTGGCAGAATGAGGCATCTGCTAACAAAAAAATGCTCTTTTTAAAGAGGCACTGAAACAATATACCAAAGTGGAGGACAGAAAAATGCTGAAATGGTTCTTTCATTCTGAAAAGATCAGCTTCTGCATTTCCTCTGAAGGATGCACAGAGCCTTCTGAAATGCATGTAGTAGCTAGCTGTCAAGTTCTTGAAGATGCACAGGTCTAGCAATGTTTCTCAAACTGAAAATGTTGGACTATCCATAGGGGAATTTCTCCCTTGTAAAACAGAAAAGCTGTAGAATCAACCTCATGGAGGCAGCAGTATCTAGGACGAGCTAGCCACAAGTTTCCAAATAGTCTGGAGGCAATTTATTGGTACTGACTACTAGACATTTCAAAAACTTCTGAGTGATGGAAACCCGCAAGGCAAAGTAAGTTTCTCCTGTATGGTAAAGGCTACATATGCAATAGAGCATTGACTAGATCACCAGATCATTGCTGACAATATGCTCATACTGGCACAACAGATTGAGCCTTGCCTACACAAGCAAGAAACCTTTTGATTATAGCAGAAACTGCTGAAAAGCCTTAGGAAATTCTGTGAAGGCATCCTTCTTGATGGACAAGAAGATTACACAAAGATAGAGGACCCACAGAATTCAGAAGACCTTTTGTTATGGAAGCTAAGTCTAGACAGTCCTCTTGCTTTTTGACATACAAGGTCCAGAAGTCTGTGCACCATGCTGTGATGGCAAGATGCACCATTCAGTACCAAAAGACAAGCACTTGAAATCACTGCTTATTGCAGGACCCGTTCCTAAAATGGCCCAAAAGATAAAACTGTCCATGACCACAGGAATGGTAACCAACTAGAAGACTACCGTGCACAGGTCAGTATTCTTTGATCAGAGAGATTTTCTCAAAACTGAAACAAGACTAAATTTTCTCAGCTGGTCAGACCAGAAGGCAATACCAACAGGCTCCATACTAAGGAGAAGTTCTCATTTTGATCTGGTGCTGACAGAGCAGGCACCCATGTTTGTCTGGCCAGAAAGCCCAGCGCAAGACAAAAGGTGCCAGACATCAGCTAGATGCTCAGGGGAGGGAGACATGGATGTCCGAACAAACCAGGCTTAAAAATCACAACTCAGGAAATGGATCCATCCTAAAAAGCTCAACAACCTTTATGAACGAAACCTTTAATCCAAGTCTTTACACTGAACAACTGCACAATTTATCTGAACACTAATTTGTTCAGTACATTAAAAGAGGAAACCCAACAATACAAAAAAGAGGAGAGAGATTAATTACTAAGTCGTCCTTATAAGTTTGCTAAATTCTTCATGTACAAAAGATCAGAAATTAAACATTTACCTTGTGGAGTTATGTGTGAATTATTTGCTTGAGTGGCAAGATGATTTTCCAGTTCTTCTATTTGTTGCCTGTACTGCTGCAGCTGTACTTCAAACTGTTCGACCAAGATTCTGAAGTAACTAGATGAGTAATACAGTGAAATAGTATGATTAAACTTTACTAATTCATCTAAAATTTTTTATCTGATCTCTATTAGCTGCTAATTTTCATTCAATTAATTGCACAGTTAGGTTGTACAACATTCAATTAATTGCACAGTTAGGTTGTACGACATTCCTGACGTCACTCTACACCTGGAACAAGAATGAAGACTATTTCTCATGTCTGAGACAAAGATAAATTAAGTGAAGAAATAAAACACTGATTCTATAAAGTACTCCATACAAATGTTACAAGAAGCAGGGGAAAAAAACTGTATTACGAAGTTCATAGAATCTTATAACAGTGGGTTGGACTAGATGACCTTAAAATGTCACTTCCAAATCCCACGTCGTAAGTAGGGACATCCTCAATGAGATCAGTTTGCTCAGAGCCCTGTCCAACATGACCTTGAATGTTTACAGGGACGGGGCATTTAACATGTCACCACGCAACTTCTTCCACTTTTACCATGCTTATCAAAAAAGTTTCTTCCTTGTATCTAGTCTGAATCTGCCCTCTTCAGTTTAAAGCCATTGCCCCTGTCATAATAGGCCCTACCAAAAACTCTGTCCCTGCCTTTTTCACAAGACCCTGTTAAGTACTGAAAGGCTGCAATAAGGTCTCCTCAATTTCTCTCTTTTCCATGTTGTATTATTGACTATTTGTTATGAATAACAACAACTTACTCTGCTGGGGCTGTATTTTCGTGCTGAAGACCAGGAGGAGTTTTCTGTGTTCGCAGCGCTATCTCTGCATTCTTTAGCTCCTAAATAGAGAAAATTAATAAAATATAAGGTTCTGCATGAAGTCCTCAAAAAGAAAAATGCTAGGACTCTACTCTTCATTGACATAAGGTATTTTCTTCATGTATTTAACACTGTGATAGAATTTGATCAGAATTTCTCCAAAGAACAGACTATCAGAAAGCCAGAGAACTGCAAATACCAACAGAAGTTTGGGGACAGAATAAAAGACAGCACATACTGAGAGCACATTAAGTGCTCCAAAGTTCAGAAAATACTGCACTAAACTGTCAGAGATGAGATTTTTCTATTGTATTTCAGAAATATTATAATTACTGAGAACTAGAGGGGAGAAAGCAACAGTAAAGTACAAGGAAGTAACACACCTAAAAGAGAAAGAAATAGGACAAAAAAGATTATTTTTATGTTTAAAAAAAATAAAAACTAGTTCAGAAAAACGCCTATGGAAATAGTCACGTTATACATAATAACTACAGCATACACTTCTGCTGAATACTTCCTAATAATTTTACCATTAAGAATTTCTCAGTGCCTGGTTCTGTGGTTATACTCAACTGCATCACGTACAGAAATATGAGAATATAATTAACAAACTTTTGTTTTCACAGAAAACTGTTGGCAAAGTGCAACTATAGAGTAAAATAAAGAAAAACCATCAAATTTTTTACTTGAGAATAGATTATCATTTATTTATATAGCAAGTAGCCTTGACATGCTAGATGAAATAAAGGGTGGTACAGAACTTAACTTGCAAAGTGTCTGCATCAAAACTTGAGCTCAAACGGTCTGCACAGTTAAGACACAGACTGGTGGACAGAGTTGAGACTCAAGTTCCCTAAATGAATACTAGTGCTAATCAAGAAATTTCGGTTCATGAAACATGGGGTAGTTTGGCTTTTTTTCTTCCAAAGTCATCAGAAGACAACACATTTGTATTTTTGCTGCTCCACAGTCCATCACGTTGTTACAAATGAGCCTTCGCTAGCAGCTGAGTACATTACTGAAAGCGAACTAAAGTGGACATACATTCCCTTTCCTTGCCTTTGCTAAGCAGGAATGCTTTCCTGAATATAAGTAATTTCACTGCTGTTGCATTTATCTGAAAATATTGACATCGCAGATTTCAGTTTCTCCCAGTAACTTCAAATAGATCAGAAGTGACTGAATTTTTTATTCTGTTTACAACTGTTTTAGTTGGGACACAGCTTAACTTGACTGATAAAGAAGGCTACCTATTCTACATGAAATAATCAACATACAAGCTTGACATAACAAAAGTTATATTCAATTATACCTGTGCAGTTTCAACTTTCAGCTTGTCAATATTAAGAGTGTTTCTCTGCAATCCACTGGCAACTACAGAGAGAAGCTGTTTCAAAGCTTTAATGTCTTCTTGTACTTTAAGCATTGCTTTAGAGGACATTCTACTAATTTCTTCCTGAACTTGTTTTTGTTCTTTCACAAATTTCCTGGGAAAGGTAAAAAGATGGGGGTGGGGAAGAAAGAAACATAATATATTGAAGCTGAAGTACGCAAGTGTTTACCTCTTGGTCATATTATTTAAATAGCTATTAAATTTATTTTTCCAAAACCAAGTACTGAACAGTAAAATTACTGCATGGCATAGTACTACCTTAACTCCTAGCATGCTAGTATTGTAAAAAACCACACCAAAACAAAAACAATACCCCTCCCCCAAACTCCTCAACTTTAAATAGCAAGTGTTTAAAAATGTTATGCTGACCCTGGACAAATTATGATATATATAATTTTTTATATATATACAGTAATATAAAGCCTCTATGGAAAAGCAATTACCACTTTGAATTCACAAATACAATGCATGCAGCCCAGTCTACAAATCATTTCCCTCCTGCCTGAGAGAAGACTCTTTTACAGTTCTCCATTCCATAGAAGATCCATGATGCACATGCACCATGGACATATGGTTCAATACTTAATATGCATGTGCAACAGGTTAATAATCCAAGAGAGAGATGATTAAGAACATACTGTTGGGCAGGCCTGTTTGCATGAATGCATGAGAAAGTGGAACTGGAAAAAAAAGACTAAGACTTCAGCTACTAGAACTATCCATCCATTCTGCTCCCAAGGCTGACCTGCTGAAAGGCCTTGGCCTAATAACTTGTCCTTCATGCAGCCTGCAGGAACATGTTCCTGTCACAGAGCATCAACAGTATACAATATTTTAGCTAATCAACTATCATAAATAAAAAAAACTACTTACTGTAGATTTTCTACATCTTGACATATTACCGGAGGTAGATTTTCATCCTTCAGTGCTTTGCTATCTCTATGAGAGACAATGACTGTTTAGATGGTGCTTTAATACTGCTAAAAATTTTTGCATGACTACTAAATATCACTAAAACATTCAAGAAAGTAATTACACAGCTTTGCACCCATTGCACAAATGTTGCAACTAGGAATGATTTGGATTAATGCACACAGATCCTACGTCAGGGTCCAAGCCTATGGTGTAAACATTATACATGTTTGCAGAAATCACTTTTCAAACCAGATGTTCAGTCTATAGCAGATGCCAGATAAGCTGTAGGTATTGCATTTGAAGGAAGAACTGAAGTGCTTAAAATCATGATCAAACATTACTAAATTGCCCACATTGCAAATGTTGGCCATGCACATATTTTTTCGGTATCAAATCAGCAGAAAAGCTAAAATATTTGTTTAGCTGTTTTCTATTAAAATATGGAATGCAAAGGAAATCTGACACTTACTCTGGTCTTGCTCCTGTTTTGTCACCTAGAAAAAAAAACTGTAGGTCATAAATAAAGCTTTGAAGAACAAACAGAACAACATAAATAAGATTTTAAGGAAGAACTAATGACTACAATATACTTGATTTCTTATGATAAGCGGAACAGACTAGGCTAGCCATAAAAGAAAGGAGGTTTTAATTTACACCCCCTTCAGCGATGACTACCTTTTCAGGAACAACAGTTCAACAGCTGAGGTGCTAACTTCTTGGGACTTGGAGTAACAACCTCTTGTGTCATTACACAAGTCACTCAAATGCATAAACTGCAGTTGCATAAGAAATCTGTTTCTGCTTATGCAACCCCAACTCAGTTCCACCTGCACCCACAAAACATTCAAGTGTTTAAATTCAGCAACAGCAGTCTCTCCTCAGCTATGAAGGCAATGAACATTTGCCCACTGAGCTTCCCTAAGAATTCTGCTATTGCATCAAGTCCGGAAATGAGCGAGATTTTACAGAACTGAAATTACTGCTTACCTGCCACCTACACACTCTCATCTACACATCTGTGGATCAAGATGCCAAATGCCTCTGAGTGACAGAACGGAGCTGAAAACAGCATCATGCATAACAGAGGGCACAACTATTTCTAGTTATGGGTGCAGCAGTAACGGCATTCTATACCACAGCAGTCTGCTAGGAAGAGCACTCACTCAGTCCAAGAAAAAAAGCTTCATCTGCATCAGCTGAATCCAATACACATCCCGTCAGTGCCACCAAGGCAGAAAGCAGCTATGCAGCTAACGCTAGTACCACAGATGTTTTAAGCTGCACAAGTCAATGCTCCTGCCAGAAGAAGCTACTATTTTAGAAGGAACATCTATTTAAACGGTTTGCAGACTCTGTCACCCAGTACTTTAGACAGACCGCACTCGCAACCATTCCCTATGCCTTCTGCTAAAGGGAAAAAAAACCACAGAAAATTAAGGAAAAAAAAGCATGAGGGACAAACATCAGAATTTAGGACTTCTTTTGCTGCTGATAATCTAAAAAATAGGCAGAAAACTATGTACACTTTGCTTTTGCTCTCCAGCCACCATTTTTTGTTGTTGCTGTTGCTGCTGTACATCACAACAGTACTTACAAGATAGAAATTTGACATCATATTTTTTTACTTTCTGGGCAAGTGAGTGCTTCAGATTTTACATTTGTTAACCTTCTTTTTAGCAATACAAGAGGAAAATACGTATTAGAACAGAGTTTTTTTCCCTGCAGCCATATTTTAAAGAAATCTTAGATGGTCAGTCTTCAGAAGCAAAAACTTTTATAACCAATTCCAGAAGAGAGAACACCAGTGCTAGTCCCTATTTGTCCTGAGATTCCTAGGGCACTTTTCTTTCATAGCCATATCACCTCCTTCCTTTTCTTCAAGAGGAAAAGGGAAATAAAAACCTCAAAACGACCACTCTAAAACCTTAATGCAGTTCCTCACATAATAATACAAATAACTGTACTGCCAGAACTAAGTAGCAGCGCACAGGTAGGGCTATTATCAGGGCTGCATAAGCCAGCACTATTGATTAAGGGAAACACTTCTGAATTAAAACCTCAGAAAACATAGTCTCCTTTGACATTTCCCTCTGCTCAGCCAAGGGATCTCTGCTCCTCCTGACAGCAAATAGTCTAACTCACCCAGTTCCACTAGACAACATACTGGGTTATTCAGGTTACTCACTTAAGTTTCCACCCTAAGAGGAGAACAAAACACTACTACCAAAGTCGATTTTGACTCTGTGGTTCTCTGGTCCTTATTTTATTATACTCGTATGTTATGGAAGTGTTGTAATATCCTAATATTATAGTAATGGAAATCCCCTAAGTATCAGAGCCTTATCATTACTCTAAGTTTCAAAAAAAGTCAACATCACACAGAGCACTCTAGTTTTGACAGTGTCCTCTCTTCTACAAGTAAGAACTCTCTCTCCACAAATTATGCTACTCTGTACCACACACTGTGGTTCCATAGTTTATATATTTTCTTCTCTTTTAGCTATTGACATACCTAATTCAAAATTTCAGTCCTCAATGAAATCAAGAGATTAAATTAACAGTATTGATTCCCCAGTAAAAGCAAGGCAAATTAACAAGCATCCATAAGTCAATGCTCAATATTCCCTTACTTAAGTACTTTAAAGCTACCATAGAAGTAAAGTTTCTATAACTGGTTTTAACAACCTGACAGAACATATCATATAGAACTACACACCACCAGAAACAGCTTTGAAGAGTAACACCTAAGATTAGGACACTTTAGTTGTGCAGGCTTTCGAAAGAAAAAAAAATTTAAGAACTGTTAGAGCTGGACAACACCAGCTTCAAACCAGTGCTTTTCCTAGTTGCAACACACTACTTAAACATAGCTCTACTCTCCCCTCTAGTGACAATCTGACATAGAGCTCTGCAGAAACCTGAGACGGCATCTCAGCAAGCAGCCCTGAGTTTTCGCTCCCAAAAAGCTAAAGGATTTAGATTCTCAAGCTTAAACTTGTTTTAAAATGAATTAATATTACATTGCCTTTGCAACTATCATCTTGTTCTTCTGTACAAGCAATACCTAATGAATGAAATCAACTGAAATGCCTTGTAAGAGGGAAGACGTTTAAGTAGTCAACTTCAATTCCACACTCCTAACCCAATGAAATAGTCTTTGCTGTAGTGTTCTGATAATTCTCTCAATTAAAAAAAGGAATGTTTTAAAACAAACTTACTCTTTTTGTCTGAAGAACTACTAAAATCAATGCCACCAAGACCTTCATTGGCAGTAGTTGAAGGAGCTGCAGCTGTCCCTAGAGTCAAACCCAAAGCATTCTGCCCAAGTCCTACAAGAAATCCAAACAGCATTTTTGCATTTTGCAGTGTTATCAGGACTACAACACAGCACAAATTCTTCCTCTAGAGTTAAAAAAGAAGCTGTGAAATGACAACACAAACAGTGAAAGATTTTATTCAGACCAAAACTCACCAAAAATAAGGAGCTTTCCATTTCTCCACAGATGAAGATAGTCATGTATCATTGCCCTCTCCCCATATATGATCAACTTCCTTGAGCCAATTATGAAAATGAAAAAGATTTCCTTGCATTTTCATTTTTAAAAAGCATTAAATACAAATTATTTTAAGAATAAGAAAGGAGCCAATTACTTCAGTTTCACTGTTATTGTCCACAGACAGCACCACTGTTCTTAACTGTAATACTATTAAAAACTACACTTTCACAGCGTTAGGACTTTGTATAAATTAAATCTTATATTATACAATCACACCTTAAATGTCACTGTTTTGAGACAGAAGGAAAAAACTAGAATAACTTTCACCTGTTGCTGCTGTGCTTGTATTCTGGAAGAGTGAACCTCCTAAGCCTGCTAAGGCTCCTCCTAAGGAAAGGCCTGTGGAAGCAGTTGTAGTTGGAGCAGTTGTGCCACCCAAATTTAATGTAAAACCAGTAGTTCCTGCAGAGAAAGGAAACCAGCTTCATGCAGACGCTTAATTAAAATACATCCATAGACAATCAGAAACAACAGAAAGGTCTGAACTGCATCTTTATCATAATTGGATAATAAGTGTTTTTATCTCCTGCAGATTTTTCAAACACAGCCATAGCCTTTTGAATTATGTTATTTTGCTTTACAACTTCATAACCCTAATCAGTCCATATCTACCTGCAACTATACAAAAATTTTGGCAGTCCCCCAGAACACTGCAGAATCTAGAAACTAGCACAGAATTTATTTTACAGCACAACTGAACTAGTAAGTGATACTGATTTTTATATTAAAATGGTGAAATGTTAATGTTTTATGTTTAACGTTAAAATATTTACACAAGACCCATGATACAGAAACATTTCCATAGTAGTTTGAGCTGCCTTCTGGAATTAAGCATCCCAACTTTCCGTAGCATGGGGAAGAACTGAATAAAGACCACAGGCATAAATGGACAGCAAACAGAGTGCACAGAGAGCTGAGCTCAAATGCAAACTTCCAAGGTTAAGAAAAACGAATTCCAGCCTCAATTACCATCATGCATGGTGCAGCTCAGCTGAGTTAAATATGGTGGCAGGTATATGTCAGTATGGGAAGTCATTTGGAAAAACCTTATTTCCACTAATAGTTAACTAGTTAATTTTAGGCCATCTGCAATAGGCAGACACTTTCCAAACTTTGCAGCTGCACAAGAAGGAAGCTTTCAATCTTCAGTGGGGTTAACAATAAGAAAAATAATTTTACATGATGAATCAGCTCTTGCTACACTTCTAATGACTTAGATTATATGCTGTCTATATCACTAGGTATATTACGGTACACCATAATTTTATATGTATTAGGGTACTCAAATTTAGAACACGAGAAGTCCAATTAACTCCTTTATTCAAATACCACAGGATTATGTAAATAATAAAACACAGATGTTGAACTGTTATACAATGAAGTTTTATTGTTAACAAACAAACAAAAAATAGCCCCAAACCCCTAAACATTTCCTTACCTGCTGCAGGAGTTGACGTAAGGGCAGATGATAATGACAGGCCACTGGCTGAGGCAGAAGTCACAGGTAAAGCAAATGGTGTGGCTGAACCTGCAGGTTTGTTGAAACCTAAACTAAACCCCGTGGTAGCTGCTGAGGTGGTGGCTGGTGTGCCTAAAAGAAACCCAAAACCAGTCATCACTCTTGGAACATTCTGTTTGAGAATGAAAGCTAAAATCACTACCTCTTCTGCATCTCACTTAACCATCGTGAGTGGCACAGCACAAAAGACCACTTGCATCAAGTAAAATATTCCCATGGAACTTTCAAATAAATTTCAGTGCTTTACATCAATTGCACACGCATTTTTGCTCCAGAATTCCTAGGGATCCAGTGGGCTTTAATTCTGGGCTGGCAATTCTATCTAATAACAATCTTAAAACCGCATTAAAAAAAAAAAAGCAAAAAAAAAAGCTTCCATCAAAAACATCTAGTAAATAACACAAACATTGGTAAACAGAGCTATAAACAATACTGCTCAAAATACAGACTACAAATTCTCAATTAGATGTGCATACTAAAATGAAGGCACATATCCTTTCAATTTGTAAACAAGAAAAATATGTTATTCCCTCAAAGTCTGCTTTTGAACCTTTTTGAAGTAAAACAAGTTCCACATCCTGCTGTTTTCATGGTAAGAACACATTTCACATCCTAGAATCCCTATTCCAAAGTAAAGGAGTGTGCACATACATACACAAACCACAAGAGCAAACAAATACTTTGTATTCTCAGTAACTGCTGTCTGTTTGGGATGATAATTTCATCCAGCTAGGAAAGAGAATTAACATTCATCTGCATAGTACTGATTTCCACATATGATTATGTATCACACAGTCTCTTCCGGGGTAGCTGCTGCTCCTCCCTTTTTCTGCCCATTTCATTTGCTCCTTTATTCAACACTACTTTTTCCTATTTATTCATAGTATGGCTTCCTAAGATCTTTGATCTTCTAAGATCTTCCTAAGATCTGCAGTGTGTCTTTGTAGCACCTCCAGCCCTAAACATTTGTGATACTCAAGCTCAGTTACTCCTCAGATCTCAGTTGCTGTTTAAAACAAACAACAAAAAAAATCAAAACCAAGCCAATAACAACCTACATACTCCTGTATTTCTAATGTCAGCTGAAAAATAGCCACCATAGATGGATCAGAGAAACAAAAAATATTCTCAGTCTGTTCCCAGTTCAACCCTCTTTATTATTCTAAAAGAGGTTATTACCAAACATACGTGTTCACACAGAGTTCACTAGACCAAGAAATTCTGTATGAATAATTCTTCGATAACATATCTCACTCCCCTCTGATGAAGGATGAAACTCATTAAGGGAACATAAACACGAAGTCCAACTTTTGACTGTCACTGTTGTATGAGAATTGAATAATCCTTTAACAAGTAACAGTGCCCATAATTGCAGGGCTCCATTCTGATTGACAGCCCTAACATTTGGGCTGCAAAGCAAACTGAAATTAGTAATGGCGAAAAAGCTCACATATGATCACTAGCTCTATACATTACAAGAAGGATCTATCTCCCGGGGGTTTTTTTGTCTGCATAAGATCAAAATCCAAATTAGGTCCTTACCTAATGTCAGTCCTGTAGCAATAGTTGTTGCTGTTCCTGCTTTAAGAACAAGAACAAATAAACAGAGTAAGAACAGTAACAGAAGACCATACAAAAGTTACAACAGTAAAACACATGAAACAAAATCCTGAAATAATGCAACATTTTGAGACAGCTATTACACAAGTCTTTTTCTGTAGTGTGCTGAAATTAAAACATTAACACAGAAAACAGTATTGATAAGCATCAAGAGCACAAATCAAAGCAATACTGACTTCAAAAAACAGATTTTCTCTGTAAGAAGCTGCTAACAGATAAACTGATGTTAACACAGCAGTAAATTGTCTGAAATTTCAAATAAATTAAGGGAAGAAAAATGAAAACTAGTAATTCTATCAAGTATTTTTTTCAGCCACATGGTAGTACATAACATCAGCATGTAAACCAGCAGATTTACAGTATAATGAAGAGGATTTTAGAGTCTAAAGTCCTTGTAAAATCCTGCGTCTTGGTTAAGGGTTTCTGCCCCACTGGTAATTTAAAGAGATTATTCTGGACACAGTGTTAGGCCATTTCATATTTTAAAAGCAATCTGATTAGATTATCAAAATAATGACTGAAAGAAAATTACCCTAATGTAGCCAACCACAGTAATACAAGCTTTCAGTCTAACGCTGAATTTATTTTTAGTAGATTGGTTGTTAGAACTTTCCCCATCTACTCATATAAGCATGTAAGAAGAAAAAGACCATTTTGTCAAGCAATATTGCAGCAAAGTAAAACTTATTGTTATGTCTGTTTGATGACTGAAAAGAACAATACCTCCAGTCATTAAAGTTTTATTCTTTTGTACTTCATTACTCCTATATGAAACTGTATGTTCATAGGCTGAATTAGAGACCTAAGAAAATATTCAATTCCTTCAGGTGCATTGCATTAAAAACCCCCAAACAAGAAAACCAGAAATGTTCACTACTGTAGGCTTAACAAATATTGTATTACATATGCAAACAATCTCACAATGTTTTGAAATATTTTTAACTCTAAATATACCTTAATCTTGAGTCAATTTTGAGCATCCTGAATGAAGAGTTAAGATTTCTAAAATGCATCAGGATCCAAACAAAAACCAGAACAATTTACACAGGAAGTTTTCTGGTAATTGCATTTGTGTTTCTGCTGCACTGGTACTGCATAATTCTCAATGAATGATCTTTTAAACTGCTCAATGAAGCTGTTTTATAAAACTGTGTAAGTAATATTCTGAGCTACAAATCTACTGTAAAACACTAAACATTTTACAATGACCCAGTTTTTTGAGTACATATAATTTATTTCTTCACTGCTGAATCCAAAATCTGCTGTACAAGAATTCTTTTCTACCTGTACTGGTGCTTCCTAGTGTAAAGCCAGTGGTTGATTTTGATCCAAAAAGTCCACTCCCAAAGCCCAATGAAGGAGCCGATGTAGTTGCTGTAGCAGTGGAAGAGCCCAGAGTTCCAAAATTAAGTCCTCCTGTTGAGCTATTACAAAATGAGACTATTAGCAATAATTCTATTTCAAAATGAAAACACCCGCCCCCCAACTTCAATTTATTTACAATGTCATTATTCACTTTCCCAAACCATAAACAACCCATTTGGGCAAGACAGAGTCCAAGCTCACTGCCACTGAACAGAAAGAGGGAGCCTGTCTCCCTCTTTCCTTCCACAGCTCTGTAACTCCCATTGCTTCTCTGACGTTAACTCCAGCATTTGTTCAACTGCTGATGAGCTGATAGATCTTACTAGAGCACTTGGAAATTTAAACTTTTCTCTGTTACATCATCTCATTCATTCTACCTAATTATTCCTACTGTGCTACTGAAATGGGAGAATACATGCTAGAGGTAGCACAGAGACGATAACAAATCTACATGAAGATTTTTTCAAAGGAGGTTAGAAGTCCAGTTAGTTACCTCTGACCAGAAATTTCAGCCAGAGTTGCTTTCTTTCATTAGGTGATAAGCAGAGACAAAGAACCATTCACATCAACAGCACAACTCTGCCCTATCTTACCATCAAAACACACTGAAGCATGAATTAATTTTCCAACCAAAATGCTATCCTTTCGCACAGGGGCCAACCACATGCCTGCTGTACTTTTTCTGTCTACCTGTCAGAAAGTTACAGAAAAAAACTTCCAGATCTATTTTTACAGGTGAAAGGGAAGAGAAATAACAGAGAGAACCAGATCAGTCATCACTAGAAAAACAAAGGCTTTACTAATTCTTTTGGGTAACTACTCATTTTAGAGATTTCATGCCAAATAAAGAACAAGCTTTACAACTAGCACAGAACACAGAATACAATAACCATGGTCATTTCCAACCAATGAAATTGCAGGTATTAGCACCCAGATGAATGTATGGTTTTAAATTTTTTTTTCTTAATTGATGAAAGATCAGGTGAATAATTGTTTTGCAGTAACTTCCCAGTACCATCTGTGAGCCTTTTTAGAAACAAGGTTAGGTTTTCACAAACACATTTTGTGTAAGTATAACAGCAGAACTGAAACAAAACGCAATTTAGACTTCAGGCTAGTAGCTGTCAAGGAGTTTTATCTTTCAGACATTGAGTATTCTCTCATTTTTCCCTTAACTCCTCTCTCTTTTTGTAGGAGGGCTGCTCCTAAAATAACAAATTAAACACAAAAGTAAATTCTTGAGAAAAAAAAATTAGCTCTTGAATTAGAACTTTTCAAACTATCTATAAAACTGATCATGGCAAGCCCAGTTGGTTCCAAGTTCAAAACTAGGTGCGAGTTATTTTTAATGTAGTAATTCCAGAAGCAGAGTGGCCAAGAAGTTAAGAAGGACATATACTCACTAACTGTCCCACAGGATCCAGAGCATTTCAGCTGTCTTTACTCTCACAATTTTGACATACCGAACTGCAGAACCATGACTTATCTGCTTGTAAACCTAAACATGCAACACAGTGCTTCTCTTGCTAGTCAAGAGGTTATGTATCTCATCTTCTTTCCAGTAGATGACTCTACTGTGGAAGCTTTTTGTGTTATAGCATTCTCACAGAAGAAAGCTAAGGTACAAACTACGATATTCAGCACTACAGGAGGACCAAAAAACCCCAAACCAAACCAATGAAAAAAAAATTAAGTGGCCTTTTTTTCAAGGTAGAAAGAATCCAAAATGTAGGAACAAAGTAATGTAGGAACAAAGTAATGGCAGCATTCTCATCAGCAGGAGAAAGCCTTGGCCAGAAGGACACAGACGGAAGGAAGAGGAGCTCAGGTCACTGAAGTGAGGTCTGAACTCTAATTCTAGAACTAGAATGAAACATTGCACCTGGCTAAAGCACATGATAGAGAACACCGACTAAAAGAGTGCAAGTACCTGAAAGTTTACTGATGCAAAGCAGGAATTAGATAGGCTGGCACATCACAGAGGCTTTCAGCCACCAGAACATAATCTTTGGTCGCACGGAGGAATAACATTTATGCTTGGACTAGACAATAAAATTCCTCTTCTCCTGGCAATATCATCTTAGACCCAGCTCAGAAAAACAGCTTCTTCTGACAATCTCAAACATGTTCTCAAGCAAACTATCTCACAGGGATGCTCAAGAAGCAGTAAAAAGGCCCCTCCCTCTGTGGTACTCCTTGACCAACAGCCCTGAAGACGAGTCCTGCTTGTAAGAATAAAAAAATAAAAATATAGATCACTATACTGCTATTACTTAGCACCTATTAAACTTTTCTAAGAGACAAAAAAGCCAGCTAGAACACAAGAAAACAACCAACCCACCAAACCAAAATATTTAAGTTCAATAAGCAGTTTTTAACAAGTGAAGATGAACAAGGCAAAAACATTTCCCTTATTTCAGTACACTTAGAATGATTTTGAATAAACAAATATTATTTTAACTTATTTTAATCACAGGAAACCTACATTAAGAAGGCATGAAGCAAAAGAGCAAAAACTCTTTAAGAAGTCCACATGAGCTTTGCTGTAGGAATTAAAACAAACAAACAAACAAAAAAACCCCCACACAAAAAACAACAAAAAACTCAAAACCTTCAAATCCCTAATCAATATCAGCCCCCAGAAAACAAGCAGAAGTAACACAAGAAAGTCATCAATCTGTCATGACCACAACATTTACATTATTATGAGGAACTCAGAAAACTTGTTCCCTCTCATATGGGTTCCCAAAGAAGCAATACTGACATTTAATCGAAAGATTAAATGGATGTCCTTCAGATTCAGGAGTTCTGTTCTCCCCCTCTCACAATGCTATTTTCTGACGTTTCTGAGAGGTGTTTCCAAATGTATCTGCTTAAGCAAATCTCCTTCGAGTCGCGCTGGTCCATTTAGTTTACACTACGGTGATGGATTCTGCCTGATCACGTTTGGAAAAGTCTCTAACACCAAGTCCCACAACAGCCCTAATCTTCAACCGAGGCACAACAGCAAGCACGTCAGAATAAGCAGGCTCTGCTAGTCCAGTTGTGTGCAAAGAAATAGAAAACAGAAAAAACCCCCACCAACAAGACTTACCTGTTATTGTAAGAAGCAGAAATCATAAAGCTTTTAGTACAGAGCCTGCTGTATGTCACATGCACATCAAAGTTCTCAAAACATACTATACACCAAACACAAGATTATTTTTGTTAAAAAGCATATAATTAAACCTAACTTGGAAAACGTATACAGAGCATCACTTCTGGACACTGAACACGGGGATTCTGGCATCAGCGTCCTCCACGCCGCGCACACAAACTCAGGCTGACTCCGAGAGAAACCTGGATGCACATATGATTCTCACCCTGCGTTCAGAGCGGCAGGGTGAACCGTGAAGGGAGACATCCAAAGCCACACCAAAGCACAATGAGAAGAGCAACTCCTTTATTATTAGCTCCTGAACAGACCACTCCCTACGTCTATTCTGAAGATGCAGGTCGGGAAGGAAACAAGGCAGGGAGACCTGGGCAGACACGCAGCCTTTTCGCCCGCGCACCACGGGCCCTGCGGCCGGGACTGCCGGAGCCCCGGGCCCCTCCGGGAGCGGGCGAGGCGCCGAGACA
>VZRL01000320.1:98378-166910 GCA_013397895.1 Origma solitaria | reverse complement strand
CAACCCCAAAAGGTGAGCATCACCTTCAGCCAGGCTTGTGATGGGCAATCCTGATCCGTTAAGGGTCACCCCAAAGGCAGAACAAGAGACCTTTCCGTCCGCCATTCCCCCCTCAACCAGAGCTCACCCACGGCTGCAATTCTCCCAATTTCGTGACAGAAATATCTGGGGGAACCTCGCCGGGGAACACCCAGGAAGGAGCCACGAATTTCTCTGTGCTACATCACCCAGGGGACACCCAGAACGACCCCGACTGGACCTCGCTGTCCACCTCAAGCAGAGCCTGCAGCCCTTGGCACATTACCTTCTCAGTCTCCTGCTGCACTGCAGCACTCACGGCACTCTCCAGCTCCTTCTGGGCCACCTCCGTCCTCTCCTGCAGGGACCGGTACTGCTCCTTGGCACGCTGCAGGTCCTGCTGCAGCGCTGCCAGCTCCCCGGGCTCCATCTTGGCCTTGTTCTCCTCCAAAAACTGCTCCGTGCTCTTCAGGACGCCGGCGAAGGAGGCGGCTCTGCTGTGCATGTTCCTCTGCAGCTCCTGGGGGGACGGTGCCGTGAGGCTCCGGGCGCCCCCGAGGTGGATCCTCTCCACCTCCACCCCAAAAATTTTTAAATATCACCGACCTTAACATCGCTCTGCCTCTGCTGCAAGGCAGGCAGGTCTCCTTCTGCTCTCTGCTGCTCGGCCAGCGTGTCCTCTGCCTGGCCCAGCCAGCGGCTCAGCTCGGCCAGGCTCTGTGCCCGGGCTGCCTGTTGCTCCTGCAGCGTCTGCGGGCACAGCAAGGGGACAGGGGGACAGTCAGGGCCAGCCCTGCACCTCTGCCCGTGCTGCTGAAAGGCAAGGTGAGTTACAGCTGCAGCAGCTCCTCAAGCTGAGGATGCAGCACAGAAAACTTCGCGGCTCTCTGGGCGCTCCCTGTCCGGCTGCAGGTGCCACGTTGGTGGCATCTCTGTCACCATCCGAGCCCGCTGAGCTCCGAGGTGGAGCTGCACTGCTCTGCCAGGAAATCTCAGCCACGAGTTTCGGTGCCATTTCCATTCCACCTCGCAAACATTGAAACAGCAGCAGAAACTCACTGAGTGAGAGGCAACAACAGCCTGGGTCAGGCAGCGCCACTGCGGAGCCCCAGAAAACGCAAATTGGGTTTTTTTTAATGATTTTGGGGGTGGAAAGGGAGGCCTGGAGAGGGGAAGTGTTTCTGTGGCTGATCCAGCTCCTCTTTTTGCTGCCAGAGCACAACACAGAAGCGCCAGTTTGAGCAATTGAGCATGATGTGACCTCAGAGTCCCTGCAACACCCCCTGGGCTGGGGGGATAAAAGGTTTTTTTTGAGTTTTTCACTGGGCATTTCAGCAAGGTGATGTACAAACTTGTGCAAAACACTGTGACTGCTTCTCCCAGCCATTAAGATAAAACAACAGAAGCAAATTGAAAGAGCCTTCTTAAGAGCTCTTCAGCTGCAAAGCGAGTTCTTCCTGGGTTAGGATGGGCGCACACTCAATCTGAAAAGGCAAAGCAAACTGGTTAATACACACACACACTCCAGAGAGGACAGGCAAGAGTTACAGAGAGCAACTGTTAATAAAAAACCACATTAATCCTGTCCTGGGTGAGAGGATCCATGCAGTGGTGGGTGCTGCAGCAGAGACCTGAGGGTTTGTTTTTGTCCTTGCTGGGACAGCAATAAAAAAATACCTGACATGTCCAGTGGAAATGGGAGATTAAAACTGTCGGGTGGCCCCTCTGCACAGGGATTTCGGGGGGGATTACAGGGTTTTATTCCATCCAGCCCCAAATTATTCCATATCTAGCACAGAACTTCCTGACTGTGCCACCCAGACCTCGGCAGGGCTGCACATTTCGGGAGATAAGCAACCTTTCCTGCCCGCTAGGAAGAAGAAAGACTTTCCTAGGAAGCTCACGATGTGCAGTGAGAACTCCTAAACCACAAATGGCATGCACAGGAAATCCCAAATTTGAGCTCCTGTCCTGGCGGCTGGGAAGCTTCAGCGAGCAAAGGGCAGCCAGGAGGAGATGCCTCACCACCTTCACCCGCTCCGTCTGCTCCACTTGCTGGAGACAGAGCTGCAGCACCTCGAGCCGCGCCGTCACGCGCTCCGACAGCTCCCGGAAGGCTTTCTGCAGCTCGTTGAGCAGCCTCAGCAGCTGCCGGCTCTGCTGCGGGGTCAGGTCCTGCGCGTGCTCCGAGATCAGCAGCTGGATGTCGAAGGCGGTGGCGTCCAGCTCGGCCTTGGTGGCAGCGAGGGGTTCCTTCAGCTCCTGAACGGGAGAGGTGAGATAGGGGAATTATCCTGAAGGTGAAACAGGGAAAAGTATCCTGAAGGTGAAATAGGGAAAATTATCCTGAAGATAAAAGAGGCAAAATTACCCTAACGGTAAAACAGGGAAATGCCCCTAAAGGTGAAACAGAGAAAATGACCCTAAAGGTGAAATAGGGAAAATTATCCTGAAGGTGAAACAGGGAAAATTATCCTAAAGGTGAAACAGGGAAAATTATCCTGAAGGTGAAACAGGGAAAATTATCCTAAAGGTGAAACAGGGAGAATTATCCTGAAGGTGAAACAGAAAATGACCCTGAAGGTGAAACAGGGAAAACTATCCTGAAGGTGAAATAGGGAAAATTATCCTGAAGGTGAAACAGGGAAAATTATCCTGAAGATAAAAGAGGCAAAATTACCCTAAAGGTAAAACAGGGAAATGACCCTAAAGGTGAAACAGGGAAAATTATCCTGGAGGTGAAACAGGGGAAATTATCCTAAAAGTGAAACAGGGAAAACTATCCTAAAGGCGAAACAGAAAATGACCTTAAAGATAAAACAGGTAAAATGACCCTAAAGATAAAAGAGGTAAAATGATTCTAAAGGTGAAACAGGGAAAATGACCCGAAAGGTAAAAAAGGTGAAATGACCATGAAGCTAAAACAGGTGAAATTATCCTAAAGGTAAAACAGGGAAAATTACCCTAAAGGTAAAACCCTAAAGGAAAATGACCCTAAAGGTAAAACCCTAAAGGAAAATGACCCTAAAGGTAAAACAGGTAATATGACCCTGCAGCCAGGGCTGTCCTGCACTGCTCCCAGGAAATATATTCCAGAAACACCAAACTGTCCCAAAATAACACTCGGCATGGAGGTGAGAGTGTCCCAGCGCAGCAATTTTCCAACACTCCTCTGCCCCAGGTGCTGGAGGCACCTCACCAAGAGGTTCCTTGGATGTGTGGAGGGTCTGAAGATGACCCAGACCCGGAGCTACCACCAGGCCACGGTGACTCCGTGTGTCACCACCAGCTCTCAAATCCTTCACCCCCTGAGCTCAACACCAAGATGCTGCCACCAAAATTGAAAATAATCCTTGAAAGATGGATAAACGTTTTTCAGGGGAGACTGGGCACCTTGTACAGGTGATGGAGAGCAGGGCAGGTGTGATGGAGCAGAGGAAGCAGCGATGCTCCAGCAAAAGGAGTCACAGCTGAGCCCTGAGTGTTTCCAGCTGTTCATCCCCGGCTCCTTTGCCAAATCCACCACACCATCCACTCCTCCTGCTCTGCGCCGAGGATCTCAGACAGATTTAGCACCAAACATCCACAAATAGCTCATAAAAAAATGTCAAAATGCCGCTCAGCCACCACCACACACCTGCACCGGAGCATTTTCAACCAACCAAACCAGACACATCACAAAGCTACTTTGGAGCGCACCCAGCACGGTGGCTCCTGCTGCAGCACGAGCTAAGGGTAGGCTCCGGGAGGAAATCAGGATTAAAAGCTTCTCCTGTGCGCCGAGGGCAGCAGGTTCATCAGGCTGCAGGATTAGGGGCATTGCCATGGTTACCTTGTAGTGCTGCAGGCAGCGACTCAAGCTGTTCGCGTCGGTGGCCTGCTGCAAATCGCCGTCACCCAGCGACTCGGCCGCGCTGGAGACCCAGCCCAGCAGCTCCTGGAGCTTGCCCTGGAGAGCCTCGTGGTGGGCCAGGATTTTAGCCTGAAAACCAGAAATTCATCATTGAAAGGAGGAGTTTTGGGGAGCTCGGGGTGGGCAGCAGGGACAGTCTCCAGCTTTACCTTCTCAGCCTCCGCCGCCCCGCGGAGGTTCTGCAGCCGCGACTGCAGGGATTCGCTGGCAGAGCTCAGAGACCTCTGGAGGTTCTTGGCGTCCTTCTCCAGAGCCTTCAGCAGCTGCTCAGGGACCTCTTCAGGGGGGTTGGCCACGATTCTCTGCACGGCATCCAGCTCCTGATTCACGGGGAAGCTCAGCTCCTGCAGCTCAGCGCCCAGGGCCTGAGGAGACAGTGACAGGGTGAGCTCACCTCCCTGCTGCCAAAACCCAGCAGAGGTTTTGGAGAGGCAAAACTCCAAACATTGAGTCTGGAAAGATTCATCACCGCCCTCCCTCCAGCCCTGCTCGGCTCTCTGCCTTTCTCCAGGCTGTAAAATTCATGTCAGCCAAGCTCAGGCTGCTGTCTGGGTAAGGGAGAAAAAGGTGGATGGATCAGGAAAAGGTTTGATATAAAAGCTTGTTAAACCTGAGATGAATCTCCCCGAAGCAGGGAGGGGTGAAAAGGCTGTGCACAAAGATGGGGGAGAGGAGGAAAAGCTCAGTCTGACACCAGCCCAGCCTCGCTCACCTCTGCCTGCTGCCGCAGCTCGTGCAGCGCTGCCAAGTTCTGCTCCGCAGGCTGCACCCGCTTGATTCTCATCTCGATGTCTCGGAGCATGGAGAGATAAGAGATCAGCCTCTCGTCGTGCTCCAGACACATCTTCTTGCTGAACTTGATCTGCAGAATCAGGCGGGGAAACAAAACCTCAGACTTAGGCAGAAAAGGAGACAAAGTGTTATATAATTTATTTATTTTTTTTCCCCAAAGGGGAAATTTATTAATAACATTCCCACTCATGGACTTGCCACTCGTTGGCCTTATCTATGAGATTTACTACAGGAAAAATAAAAGGCACGGTTCTTTTTCCAAAATAAGCTTATAAATGGCAAGAGATCTCTTGGAGTCGCAGGGAAAGCGCCAAAAAAAAAAAAGAGTTCTACTTGTTAGTCATTTAGCAGTAATGCTCCAGCAAAAGGAGCCACAGCTGAGCCCTGAGTGTTTCCAGCTGTTCATCCCCGGCTCCTTTGCCAAATCCACCACACCATCCACTCCTCCTGCTCTGCGCCGAGGACCTCAGACAGATTTAGCACCGAACATCCACGAATAGCTCATAAAAAAATGCCAAAACAGCAAAAATATTCACTCACCTGGGCCGGTCTGGTGGATTCCCTGGAGGTTTCCAGCAGCTCCCCCTCCACGATCACAGGCAGCAGCAAACTTCGATCGCCCGGCGGCTTGGGCCTCTCCTGGGGGGTTTCTCCGGGGGATTTTGGGGGAGCAGGGGCAGTTCCTTGGTCTGCTCTGAGCTCAGCTCTTTGCTCAGGCTGTTTCTCGTCTCCGAGCTCCAGGATGGCGGAGGTTCCCTGAATTTCCGTGGGTTCCTCTCTGATAATTAAGTCCTGGGGTGGCTCCCGTGCTGCGGTGGCTGTGCCGGACACATCCCGGGTGATTTCCACCCCGGTGCCTTCCCGAGTTGTCCTTTCCTCCACACTCAATGCCACCAGGGAGTCGTGACCGTTCTTGATCCCACCTTCCACCACCTCCCCTTTTTCGGGGGGCACAGGGAACACTTGATCCTCTCCAGGGATCTCTGTACCTTTCTCAGGAATTTTCCTTCCTTTTCCATCCCCGTGCGTGGCTGTGTCCCCTGCCAAGCCAGCAGCACTCTCGATGCTGGATCCACGTTTTGCCTCTGGCACCCTCGAGACAAAGCTCTCCTCCTCGCCCTTCCTCCTCGGAATTCCGTGGGAAACCGGAGAGGGAAGGGACTGCTTTTCTGCAGAAGGTTTCTCTGGCTGAGTGCTGCCTCCCGGAATGCCGCCCTGCTTCGCTTTCTTCTTCTTGCTTTTCTGTTTTTGGGTAGGTTTTAGCTCAGTTTCGCTTGGTTTTTTCTGATCAACGGCGCCTTCCGTGCGAGAGGTTTCTTTTTGCCCTGCAAGCTCATCTCCTGCAGGTCCCGCAGGAACACCAACCTCAGGAGGTTCTCCAGGTTCTGCAGGACCAACTTTCCCTGGACCACCACTGACAGATCTCCTCGGGGCTGCTGGTGTCACCCTGACCACGCTGGTCACTCTCTCTCCTTGCCCAGAAGCCACCACTGCACCTTCTCCACCTGCCACGAGTGCCTCAGCACTTACAAACTCTCTCCTCTTCCTCCTCTCCTCATCATCCTCCTCAACCTGAAGCACCTGCTCCTTCTCCAAACCCAACCTCTCGGCTTTCCCTGCCCCTCCAACCACTTCTCTCCTCAATTCCTCCCCCCAGGCTGCTCCCACTTGGCCTTTTGGGATCCCTTTTCCCACCATTTCCCCAGGGAAAGTCGTTCCCAACACTGAGGGGTGTTCTGGAGCCACCTCAGCTTCTGCCTGGGGATGATGAAGATGATGATGTTCATCCTGGGGATGGACACCATCCCCTGAAGCTTCCTGAGGTTTTAATTTCCCTTCTGTCCATTTTTTGGGGGATTTCTCCGTGGCAGCAGCCGCACCTTGAGCTGTGTCACGGCTCACGGCTTGAGGTTGAGCTTTGGGCTCAGCACCATCAGACCTGGCGGGGAGAATGACACCTTCCTCTTTTGAAGATATTTTTTCTATTTTTTCCTGGAAAAGTTGGGGTTTTTCTACTTCACAGACCTCAGAACCAACTTTACCTCTGGATATTTCCACCTCCCGAAGACCAGCAGCTAATTTTTGGCTGATCAGCCCTTTCTCAACAGCTTCCTTCACCGTCAACCTCTCCCCACCGGGAGCACCAACAATTCCCCCGGCCCTGAGCTGGTTGGCGGCGATGACTTTGGCCATGGCCTCATCCAGCACTCCTCGTTCCACCGCTGCCCTCAGGGACAACCTCTTGCTGACCGTGCCCTCCACCACCCCCCCGCTGTCCGCCTGCGCCTGCAGCAGCCTCAGGGCGGCCAGGGGGTCCACCTTGCCCAGCCTCAGCGCCTCGGCACAGCTCAGCTTGGTCCCTGTCACCTCATCCTTGATGGCCTGGAAGGGATGGACCTCCAGGTACCTCTGGCCGGATTCGATATCGATTTTGCACTTCTTCAGGAGCTCTGAGTAGGGGACGATGGTGCAGCTCTCGGGGTCGACGATTCCTTCTCTCATTCCTGACGATGACAGGGCTTTCTCCACCACCTGCTGGGGCACCAAGCCCTCCTGCGCCGCTTGACACAGTGCCAGCCGCTGGCCAGAAGCTGGATCCAGAATGCTTCCGCTCTCAGCCTGGATTTCCTGCACTTTCCTCTGGAATTCTGGGCTGACGAGCCCCAGTGACACTGCCTGGGGCAAGGGCAGCTTCTCCTTCGTGGCTGGATGGACAAAGCCCTGCAGGACCACGCCCTCAGCTTTCCTGAGCTCCTCGTGCAGATCTGCGTCGATCAAACCGTGTTTCATCGCGTCGTCCACCGAAAGCCTCATCCCCGACACGTGATGGATGATTCCTCCGTCGGCAACCTGCTTGGTCAGGAGCTGAAAAGCTTTTTCCTTCTCCAGGAGCCCTTTTTCAACCGACTCTGCCACGGTCAGAGGCCGCTTGGTCTCAGGATCCACAATCCCGCTGGTCTCAGCCTGTAAATTAACGAGTTTCTCCCTGGTCACCTCATCCGTGCCTTTCCCCTTGGAAGCCTTCTCCAGCTGCACCAGCTCTGTCTGACTCGCCGGCTCTATGAGGCCCAGGTTCGAAGCCAAAGTGACCGACACCTTTTTGCCACGTTTCAAGTCCACAATCCCCCCGGTGACCACCTGCCCTTCCAAGATCCTCATCGCCGTCTCCTTGTCCAGAAGGCCAACGGCAGCAGCGTCCTTGACAGAGTAGACAAAGTTATTGCCCGGGTCAAGGACACCGCTTATGGCTTTGTCGGATGCGAGAACCTTCTGGAGCAGCTCCTCATCCATCAGACCTTCTTCGATGACGTCCTCGGTGGTCAAGGGCTCACCCACCTGGGAGTCGAAGAAGCCACTGAACATCCTCATCCTCTCCATGAGTTTCACGGCCGTGTGGCCGGACACGAGCCCCGAGGCCACCGCCTCGTCCAGCAGCAGCGTCCGGCCCGTCTGCTCGTCGACGATGCCACCGCTTCGGAGCTGCGCCAGGAGCATTTCCAAAGTGTCCTCTGCTTCCGGCTCCTCCGGGGCTGGCAGGGAGATTTCACCAACGCCCTCACCACCTGACACTTCTCCCCGCTCTCCTTCTTCCACTTCCAGCACGCTTTCCATGTCCTCGCTTTGCCTCTCTGCAGGGAGCGCAGCCTCCTCTGCTCCCACCACACTGTTCTCAACTGTTTCCTCTTTTAGCAAATGAACCTCTCCAACATCTCCTGCCTCCAGCTCAGGTTCCCCCACACCCTGAGTCCTCTCTGCCACTATTTTCAGTCTGTCCCGACTTTCTGGAACGCCCATCGTGATGCAGATTTCACTTTTCACAACCACTGCCCCACTTTCCAACGCCCTCTTCTGATCTTCCAGACCTTCCACTCCATCTACTGCAGTAGGCTTGGATTCTTCTTCTGCCTCAATCATCATTTCCTCTGTTTCTCTGAATAATCCAATGTCAAGGTCACTGGGAGGTTCTGGCATCAATAATTCTCCCTGATGTTGGTCCTTGCTTGTAAAAGTGACCTGCTCTCTTCCAAATTCAGCATCGGTTTCACTCCTGATGGTCTCCTGCTCAGTGGAAATCTGCTCCTGCTCTTCCACTCGCAGGAAATCCTCTGCAGCCTCCAAGAGGAGACTTCCAGCTCCCATCACCACCTCTCCATTCTCCAAGGCAGCTCTGGGCGGTTGGATCCCCTCACCTTCGCTTTTAGAAGGAGCAAATTGAAGCTCGAGCTGCTGCGAAGCCAAACCATTGCAAGGTTCCCTTTCGAGAGCCGTGTGCGCCTCTGTCTCCTCAAAACCTTCCAACACCTGCGCACAGGATCCGTTCTCCCGGCTCTGGATGAGAGCTTCAGTGAGATTGCTCAGCTCTGCATCCACCAAGAGCAGCCTCTGCCCGTCGTGGATGTTGACGTAGCTGTGGCTCATCAGGTGGAACACCAACCTTTCGTCATCGCTCCTCAGCAGAGGCTCCTCGTGGCCGGTGGGACTCCTTCCAGGGGGGCTCGGGCCCTGCCTGCTCCCGCCTGGAGAGTCGGCGAGCTGCACGCCGGCCATGCCGTCAGGAACGACAACTGACTGCAGCTTCCTCACCACCCCTCTGTGCAGGACGCCCCGCTCCACTGCTTCCTGCCAGGACAGCACCTCCATGCTTTCAGGCACAAAAACAGCCTTGAGGAGCTGCCTCTGGCTGAGAATCTCGTGGATCAGCTCCGTGGAGAGGATTCCCTGCTCCAAAGCATCGGCGGCAGGGATGATCTCCCCTGTTTCGGGCCACAGGAGCCCCATGAAGGACCGCAGGGATTCCAGGAGCACCAGGGCGATCCCCGGAGCTACCAACCCCTTCCTCAGGGCTTCATCCACGCTCAGCCTCCGCCCCGTGGCCGTGTCGACGATCCCGCCCGCGCGGAGCTGCCGGATCAGGAGCGCGCAGGCCAAATCCCGATCGATCAAATTCTGCCTCACAGCCTCGTCCACGCTCAGCCTGTGCCCCGTCCGGGGGTCAACGATTCCCCCGGCGAAGAGGTGAGCTTCCAGCAGCCTGACGGTCACCTGCCTGTCTATCAGCCCCTCCTGCACCGCACGGAAGATGCTGACCTCCCTGCCCGACCTCAGGCGCACCATGCCGCCCGCCAGCTGCTTGACCGGGAGCAGCCTCAGCCCGCTCTCCTGGTGGACGATGCACCTGCCCAAGAGCTCGGCCAGGCTGATCTTCTCCGCCGTGTTGGGGTCGATCAAATCCTTGCCGCCTTCCAGAAGCCTGGAGTGGAGCTGGGGGGGAAGGAGCCTTTCCTGCAGGGCTGTCTCCAGGCTGATTCTGCCCCGCTGGGATTTAAAGCCCCCAGTGGCGAGCTCAGCCTCGAGAATCTTTAGCCCAACGCTCTCGGTGATCGTCCCCTCTTCCATGGCGGCAGCGACGGGGAGGAGCTGCCTCCCCTCACGTCTGATTTCTTCCACCCTCTGGAGGGCATCCCTCAATTCCTGCAGCACCTGGAATGCCCTGAGATCGATGATGTTTCTTGCCAGAGCTTTCTCCAAGGAGAGCTTCTCACTGGTCTCGGGGACAACTAAGTCAGAGGTGATCACTTGGGCCTCCAAGAGGGCCAGGCCCGTGTCCTGATCTATCAGACCTCTCTGCATGGCACCAAAGACAGGGAATATTTCTACCGTGCCAAGATCGATCACTCCTGCCACGGCTTCGCTGCCCTGGAACAGAAAGAGAAGGGAAAGAATTAAATGGCAATCGAGCATTTCCAGCGTGAAATGGGGTGAGTTTCAGGGAGGCCTCAGTTAAAAAAAAACCAAACAAGCTTAAAATCCCTAAACAGGCTAGAAAGTCCCAAAGTGTTTGAGATCAAGTCCATCACCAGGGCAGCACCAAGATGCTTCCAGTATCCACCACCAGTAACGCAGCGAAGCGGCAAGCACCAAAACTCAGAATCATTCCAAAAAAAAAGGGCGGGAGACCAATGAGCAAACCAAAGCCCTTCACCAATTCCGGCTTTAAAATGGAAAGACAACACAAACCCCACTGCGCACTCGTGGCAAAAAAAACCCACCAAAACCGACTGATTTGGGGTGAGGAGGAACCTCCCCCAGCGCAGCCTCCACGCTGAGCCTCCCATGCTGTAAATCCCGCGCTTCCCAAGCCAATCCTGAGTGCCAGGAGGGCTGGGGAACACCGCAGAGCCCGTGCCACGGAGGAGCTCCCAGCCATGCTGCAAATCCTGCACTTCCCAAGCCAATCCTGAGTGCCAGCAAGGCTGGGGAACACCGCAGAGCCACAGTGCCACGGAGGAGCTCCCAGCCATGCTGCAAATCCTGCACTTCCCAAGCCAATCCTGAGTGCCAGGAGGGCTGGGGAACACCGCAGGGCCACAGTGCCACGGAGCAGCTCCCAGCCATGCATCGGGGCAGGAGCAGGACAGCTCCCCAGGCGTGACCACGGACCCTCTCTGCCCACACCAGCACCTCCAAGGTGCACCTCAGACAGGGCCAGGGGAGAATTGGAACAAGTTGGAGGTGCCAGCACGGAAGCAGTGACAGACTGGGGCCATACCAACTGCTGTGGTGTATTTGGAGGGGCTTTTCTTGCTGCTATCCCCACAGGGAAGGTAATAATTTAGGTAATAAAGAGTATCTTCGTTCAGATATTTGTGTTTCTCCAAGTCCCACTGGTTGGGTACAAGGTTGGCCCAAGCACCCTTAGGATTTTTGTGGGGATAGCGAGAAGGGGATCAGGATAATGGGATGAACTTCTTTTGCATCCCAAAACCCTGCTGTCCCTGCTCCTGGGACAGGAGGAACCTTCCGGGACAACCTAAGCTCTCCACCACCATGGCCAGACCCTGACGTGCGAACTCAGAGATGAACAAGCCGTGGAAGGACAGAGAAGAGGGGCAAGGAAAGAGAGAGATAAAAAAAGGAGATGGATGGGAAGGAGGGGAGTAAAAGGCTTTTACTTACCAACTCGCAGGGTGTGCCTTGAGCAGTTAAAGACAGAGCCTTATGGAGCAGTTCAGCCGTACCACACACAGTGTAAAGCTTGGGGTTAGCGTCCAGCATGCGACTGTTTTGCTTTGCAAAAAGAACCCCCACGCACAGGTCCGTCCTCTTTCCCTTTTGTGTGTTTTGTTTGTTTAAATCCCAGGGGGGTTAGTTAAACTTGTAAGCAAGGATGTCAGTTAATCTTAAAAACAGTTGACATGAAACACAAACCATACAGGGACACATCATGCTCAATTTAGCGCGTTCTGCTTTGCAATTTTTCCCTCTTTTGTAACTTCTTTCTGACAGTTGGATGTTTCCAGCAAGCAAATGTTAAAGAGTTCCTCATGCTCCCTCTACAGTGAAGCAACGGCTCCGCAGCAGAGCCGCAGGGATGGTTTTGCAGACGGGGATTTGAGGTGAAGCCCCACCGCCGTCTCTTGTTTTGCTGCCTGGGCTTTGTCAGGAGCGTGAGTGAAAACTGTTCCAGCCCCAAAGCAGCCTCGTGCTGTTCCAGAACAGCCTGACAAGCCCTGGAGAAAGCTTTTGCTCTAAAACCTGCCCCAAAGGGCGGAAATGGGAAAGGAAAAAGGCATCCTTTCCACAGGGAGGCTGCACCAAATTCACAATGACTCAGCAGCAGACTTGCTCACCTTTCTGCTGTCAGCACAAACGCTAAAAGGCTTGCAGTAAAATAAATCATTTCCTGCTCTGAAGCACCTGGAATGTGCTGGAAAGCCCAGTTTGGAGCAAAACACTATATATTTAGATGAAAACTGGACAGAAAGATCTTTTAAAAAAGGCAGCCCTGCCACCCTCTCCCCACGAGTGGCTTGAACAGGGCTTCACTCACAGCCCCGAGAGCCAAAACCTGCGCCTCACAGCCGATGGGAGCGGGCTGTCGCTTCAGGGTACAGGGAGCCAGCAAGCAAACACACAAAAATATCCATCGACACATGAATATACACTTAGAGAACACGCACACGAAAATCTGTGAATGACAGCTCGTAACAGAGGCAATAGGGATGCGCTTCCGACCCAGCGGAACAGGGCTGGGGCCTGATGGATGTGGACAGGGAATGGCTCCTGGAGGTCTCCCAGGCCAGCTGAGGGTCCGGGCAATGCAGCTGGGAAGAGCTACTTGGGTCAGCCAGCGCTGGGAAAAGCTCTGGGCCAGGCCCTGAGATCCCTGAGGCCACGTCAGTCCCACCTTGCTGTGGGATGGAGGTTAAAGCTCATCCTCAGAGGACACAGATTTCCTCCAGGGGACCATTTCCAGGGCAGAATTCCGTCTGCCGCTCTGCTCACCAAGCACGAACGAGCCCATCCTCACACGGAGGACCAAAACCAAGGGACAACTCTCCCATCCACCTGGGAGGCAGCAGGAAAACAACTCCTGCTTGGCCTCCAGGGACCACCAGCCTGGATGTTCTGGGTGACCGTGGATGGAAGAGAAGGGAAGGCAACCAAGGAGAGGCTGTGAGTGGCCAGCGGCCACGAGACACAAGAAAAAAAAACCTTTTCCACGCCCTGAGGAGTGAGCTGAGGGCTGGGCAGGAGCAGTACCTTGTGCTCTGTCTCCTGAGCCAGCTGGCTCTGGAGCTGCTGGAGCTGCTCCGTGGAGTTGTTGCACAGAGCTTGGTAGGTTTCCTTCAGAGCACCGATCTGAGTGGAAATCTGGTCCTTCTCTGGTTGGGAAAGCCTGCAAGGAAGGGGAAATATCTCAGGATATTGCCCAAACCTGCTCCACAGAATTACCAACGCCAAATCCTCCTCTGCCTGCCCTGCTCCTTCCCCAGCTCAGCTAAAACCCGCCAGTGTAACTGAGCAAAGGCTGACCTGCCAAATCCCCAATCAAATCCCCAGATACACCGGGCTGCATCTCAGCCAAAGAGGGCTAATATCACCCCACAGCATAAATGGGTGGCACATTTCTCTTCGCAGACAATAAAGAAGACAACTGGCACATGCAGCTCGTTGTTTGTAGCTGGACTCTGGCCCTGGATCCCACAGATCTCTAAGGAATCTCATCCCCAGCCCCTGCTCTGTCCCTGGGTCACACTCACTTGTGGCTGTGTTTTGCCAAGAAGATTTGGGAAGTTTTGATGGCCTCCGAGACCTGCTCCTTCTTCGCAGTCAGCTCCTCATTCAGGGCCTGGAAAAACAAAAAAAATAAATAAAAAAGAAAGGAAGCAGCTTCATTCAGCTGCGAAAAAATGAGCAGAGGTTAAAGCTCAGTGCCTGGGGTCACTCCTGCTTTACCTGCTGCTCCGAGATGGATTTCTCGATGTCTCCCAGCTCTCTGCTCCCAGCAGGAGCTGTCCTGCCCTGCACACTCTGCTTCAAGCCCAGGGCCCAGCCCAGGAGCTCCTTCACCTTGTCCACGTGCTCCTGCTTCTCCTCCTCCACCACTTTCTGCAAACACAGGAGGAACACAACCGCGTCAAAGGGGCTCTCCGAAGGGGGAGCAGCATCCTTAGGGGTGGAAGGGATGTGGGAACGGAGCCCAGGTCTGCCCCACGCCCTCACCTCCTCCTCCTCCAGCCGCCGCAGCGCGTCGCTGATGTACTTCACGTGCTGCGTGGTCAGCGTCACCAGGGCTGTGTAACGAGTCCTCAGATCCATGAACTGCCGGGGGAGAGAGGGGAAAAAAGAGGGAAAAGGGATGCATCAGTCCCGCTGGCGGATCGGGAGCGTCACCCTTTACAGAGCACGACATGGATGCAGCACCTCTCGCTTGGGAACCCCCCGAGGCACCTGGGACGGCCCCAAAATCTGCTGGGGAGGGTTGTGGCCACACAAGGCATGCTGCACGACACTGGAGCGAGGGGAGACTCCGGTCACGGACACTGGAGGGGCTACCGGGATCTTTAATATCCACACAGAGCAGACAGGACCTCGGGTCCCTAAAGGGTTCTCATCCCAAAGATCCACACACAGTGACACTGCATGGTGCTCTGGTTATTTACCTCGCAAGGCTGAAGGGCTGAGCCGACCCCGCTGGATTTGACCCAGGGGTTCCCAGGGGTTCCCAGGAGTCAAGGTATGGCATACCTGGTGCTTAGGGCACTAAGCCATCCTCTCTGGCTATTGGAAAAAACAGCGAGGGTGGAAACTTTATTTATACAAGAGAGTTCAGCAGAAAGGAGCTCATTTTCACAGAGGCTGCCGGGCGGTTTTTGCTGAGCGTCGAGGAAACCCCCCCAAAATTTCTCCCTGCCGAGCTTAGGTGGGCTCCTACCTCCTGGGTGATGGCATCTGAGGAGGAGAGCATCCGCCGGCGCTTCATGGGCGACTTCTGCTGCGACTCCACGAAGGCCCTGTAGGTCATCAGCTGCAGCTCATAGTCCTGCAAAGGTGGGGAGATGTGATCTGCAAATTCTGCCGTGGTTGCTCGTGCCCAGCCCACCCCAAACCCAGGGGCAGGAGGGAATCCTTACCTTGACGGCGGCCGAGTACTGCTGGGAGAATTTCTGACACTGGTCCAGCTTGGCTTGGTTTTTCTCAATTTCTGCAGCCAAAGCCTTTAAGGAAATTCAAACAGGAAATGGCTGTCAGGACAGATTGGCTGAGTTGTTGCCCAGAGGAGCTGTGGCTGCCCCAACTCTGGAGGTGTCCAAGGCCACGTTGGATGGGCTTGGGGCAGCCTGGGACAGTGAAGGTGTCCCTGTCCATGGCAGGAGGGTTGAAACAAGATGGTCTCGAAGATCCCTTCCAACCCAACCCTTCTGGGATTCTGACAGCAGCCATGAGGCGGTGAGGGCAATTCCTACATTTCTGCACTTTTGGGCAAAATCTTTACACTCTTCAATTTTTCACGCAAGACCTCATCTGCACCTCGAGTCAAGCAGAGTTCCTCCACTTCCCAGACACCCAGCTCAGCCCCGCAGCCTCTTCCCGGCTGCTTTTCATATTTCCGAGCTCAGAGATGAAAAGAAGTGACACTGCCACTGCGGCAAGCGCCCGAGCGAGACATCACGAGCTCCTGCCTCACCGTTTGCTGGCTGAGCTGCTCCGACAGCACACGGCTGTCCTCCGCCTGGCCAGGCTTCATCAGCTCCTGCTGGACCGTGATCTCCTCGATCCACTGGATCAGGGCGCTGTGGCACTGCCGGTAATCGCTCAGCACCTCCTGGATGCTCTCCAGCTCCGTGTGGCTGAGAGAAAACCGCAAGTAAGAGAAGTGAAATGCCACCAGCGGGAATCTCACTCGGAAAAATTTCCCCATTAATGAGCCCGAGTCAAGCTCTCAGCTGAAGCACGAGGGGAGAGGAGGCGGGAGGTGTCTCACCGGGTCTCGATCTGGGCGCAGACGCGCTGCCAGCGGTCCCACAGCTGGCTGCCCTTCTCCTGGAAGCGCTCCAGGTCGATGCTGCGCTCCTGCCGCAGCCGGAACAGCTGCTCGCCCACCTCCTTGGCTTTGGCCATCTCCTCCTCCAGCGTGGAGAAAATGGAGCCCTTGTCCTTCACCTCCCCGAGCCACTGCTGTGGAACCAGACAGCGCCGGGTCAGTGGCACTGATGCCTTAAAGATTTTTAGCTTCTATTTTTTGTCTGTCTGTGGTTTTGGGGTGTAGCTCAGGGCTCCATATGAAGTGCTAAAAACCTCTGTCCCCAGCATTAAAACAATTCCTCTCAGTGGAAAATCCAAGGACACTTCGCTGCCTCAGAGTTCCAAAATATGGAAACGACAGTGAATTGGGGGGAGCAAACTTGGGGTAACGACATCATCACCTGAAGAATGGAGACATCATCTCCTGAACTGGAGAACTGATAGTTATATCAACAATATTGATATAGCAATATTGAGAATTGATATGTTAGTAAGACAGAACCTATAAAATGTGAAGATCTCATGACTTGGTGTCCATTTTGGGTAGCCTCCTGAGTAGGCTCTGCCTGCCCTGAACATACCTAAAGGCCTTTAATAAATTTCTCTGCTTTTTATTCTCCTAACTCTGACTTGGCCTCAGTTTCAGGTACACCCTGTTTTAGGCATCATCACCAAAAGCAGGAGGGACTGAGTCAGAGATGTCCTCCCGCCCAGAGCTGACCAAGCTGGGAATGGGTTCATGGGTTTATTTTCCTGCTCTTCTTAACCTACAAAGAACTGGGAGGTGACAGGAGGTGGAGAATGAAGGGGACCGTGAGGTCAGATTGGTTCAGGCCCTGCCCCACAGCAGCATGTGCCCTACAAGGCACAGCCACAGCACCTCCCCAACACTCACAAACCAATAAGAGATATCACATAAGCACCACAAAATCCTCTCAAGGCAATAAAAACACCCCACAGCCCAAATCCAGCAAAAAAAGGGAAGGACCCTGCTCGACAAACCACCAGCACCAACCTGCAACGCCGTCCTGTGAGTCTGAATGGCAGCCAGGTCAGCAGGAACAGCCTCCTCCTGGCTCAGCTTCACCTCGTAGCCCTTGACCAGGGACTCTGCTCCTTGGGTGTTGCGGATAATGATATCAACCGTCTTCAGCCTGGCAAGACAAACAGAGGCAGCACGATGACACCCAAGGTTCAGCAGAAATGAGGCTGCACCACTTGCTGCAGGGGATGGACTCGGTTCTGTCCAGCACGAGGTGTGTTGATTAGACAGAATGAGGCCTTTAGCCAACTGGGAATACTCAAAAAGGGATTGGGGAGCAGAGGCACACCCCAACTCACTTTTCCAGGTAGATGGAGGACAGCCCGTGCGTCTGCTCCATCTTGTTCACCACCAAGTCGAGCTCCGAGCGCAGCTGGGGCGTGCTGGGCCCCGCGGGCGCCTTGTCCAGGAAGCTGATGCATCTCTCGGACACGACCCGCAGCTCCGACTGCAGCTGCTTCAGATCCTCCTGCGTGCGCTGCGCAGGGAGGGAGGGAGCGTGAAAGGAGAGCCCAGACAGGCAGGGAAAAAGCAGGACTGCCCTCGGAGCAAAGGAGCCGGCAGAAATCAAAGCAGGGAGCGCATCTGCTGAGGTTTCCTGCCACCTCTTGTGCGGCGAGATTCCCTCAAACCGTTCGCCCACGCGTGAATCCAGAGGAGATGCAGCTATTTTTTAGCTGTGCCCACCTCGTCGCCACCCCGCCCAGCTCCCAGCAGCAGGCCTGACCTCCTGCTCCGCGATGCGGAGGGTGTTCTCCTGGATGGTGTCGCCGTCGGCGCGGGCGCTGCTCGGGGACTGGATGCGGCTCACGAGCCGCTGCTCGCACTCCTCCAGGCGCAGGCGGATGTTCTTCAGCTCGGACAGGTACGTCCTGGCGATGGTCTCATCCTTGTCTTCTGCGAGGGAGACACAAACAGAACAGCAGCTCAAGCACCGCTGGCCAAAATTTGCCCCAAACGGGACCTGCTGGAGCCACAAGAGCCGAACATGGCATCACGCTGACACCAGGATCTCTGCTCAGATGGAAAATAACTTAATTAAATCATCTGATTCAAATGAGTCCAGCCACAGGAAACCTCGCCAGAGTCCCCAGTCCTAGTGGGACTCGCGGTGTCACAAGTGCCACCACCGCGGGCATTTTCCCAAGGTCTAAAATCAGGGTGAGCTCCTTGCTTGGAATGCATCCCCACCGCCAACAACACGAGGGGAAAGAGGACTCAGCCGTTCAGCTGAAGCTGCAAAGCCAAGCCCTCTCTGCAGGAATACTGCTGGACAAAGGCCGCGCGCTTGGATGGAGGGATGGATGGATGGAGAAATAAGCTGCTCACACCATCACCCAGCTAGCTCAGGAAAAGAACGCGAAGCCGTCCCATAAATCCTTTGTTTATGAGTTCCCACAGCTCCTGGTTAAACCATCAGGCCCTTTGAAGCTCACCGTTCTCCATGGACTCCAGCAGCTGCCGGATGTGTTCCTTGGAAGCCTCCACTTCCTCCTCCAGGCGCAGCCGGTCCGACATGGAGAAGAGCTCCGAGTCGCGGCTGTCCTGCAGGAAATCCTCGTAGTGGGCCTGGAGGCTCTTCAGGGCTTGCTGACACTCGCCTTGAGCCAAGGATCTGAGCTGCACGTGGAAAAAGCAGCACATCCAAACATCAGAACAACTTCTTGCACATCAACTGAACCGCCTTTGTTTGCCAAGGGAGTATTTCCAGGGGAGGAAAGGTAAATCCTCCCTAATCAAACACTCAATCCATAATTTCTCATCAGCAGCAAACTCCTGATGCTCTTTTCATTGGGAAAGTTGCAATCCTTTTGCACAGCACCCCCAAGCTCAGGTTTTCCCATCATTCAAGACCCTTGACTTCCCCAATCCTGCACCCTCGGCTCTTCCCCCTGTCCCCTGCCCCACAGAGAAGCCTGGAGAGCAGCACAGCCCCAGAACTGAGCAGGGAAAGCTCCTCCACACCTTTTCCATGCTGAAGCTCTGCACCAGGGCGATGTCCTTGCGCAGGTAGTTCCAGGAGATGAGGCTCTTCGTGTTCATGTGGAGCTGGTGCCAGAGAGCCATCACTTTCTGGTAGAGCTGTTCCACCCTGCGAGGGCAAGGAGCAGATCCATCAGCCCTGGATCTGCCCAGCAAACCCAGCCCTGACCCCGTTAATCGTCCAGCCATCTCTGCCAGACAGCAGCCCATCAATCCAGTGATCCCAGTCTGGAGTGATGCTGCTCAGTGCCAGAGATCCCTGGGGGGATCCCTCCTCCCAAATTATCTTTTCTTTTCGTTTTGCAAGCTGCTGCAGCAGTCGCTGCAATGGAGTTTGCAGCTGAAGAACCTCACCACAAAGCAGCTGTGCCACCCACTCCTCCTGCTCCTCCATCCCAGCTCTCTTCCCATCCCCACCCCAAATCTGTCCCCTCCCGTGCCACCACCCCCCTCTCGGTGACCGCCACCGAAGTTACCTGTTGGCCATCTCGATGGCCTCTTTGTTGGGCGGGGGGATCAGGAAGCACACGGAAGGCACCATGGCCTCGTTCCCCGTGGGGCTGATCACCTTCCACTTGGTCCTCTGGGAATTGTCCTCCAGGACGCACTCGTCGTTCCTGCAGATGGTGATCTGCGACACCCCCCGGCCCGTCAGGAGCCAGCAGCAGGGCCTGTCCCTGCTGCCAGCCCCCAAAAACACTCAGATAGAGATGTTTTAATCCAGCACAAGCCTGGAACGGCACCAAGCAGCACCGGGAGAGGAAGGGATGAGGAAGTGAAAGGGAGTTGGCTGCCACCCACGTGCTCGTTTGGCTGAGGCTGATGGAGCCCGTCCTCCTTGGAAGGGGAAAGGACTCCAGCTCAGAATAAATCCGAGACATGGAAATGTGCTCCAGGAAAAGCAGCCGTGCTATTTCCCTCCCTCCGCCTTCCCACTCCGCTCCTGCTTTCCATTGACGGATTCCAAACCCCCACGGGCGTCACTCCCCCTCTGCCGCGTCCCTGCCTCCCCTCGCCAGCCCTCACCTCGATCTGCCGATAGTCACACACGGCTTTGATGGGGATGGTGCTCTTCACGGCGTGCTCCGGGTTCCTGGGCCGCAGCTGGACGATGCTTTTGGAGCGTCCCACCAGGCTGGCCACGGAGCTCTTGGACTGGATGAGCTGCTCCTTCTCGTCCTGGCAGGGAGGAGGAGGAGGAGGATGGGAGGGTTGCTCAAGGCTGGGAGGTCTCTCCCAGGCATCTCGGCTCTCCCCCCACCCCAGTGCCGGCCTGCAAACACGTCAGGAGGGTCCTGCTGCCCTGGCAGGGTGGGGAGAGGGCTCAGGAGATGGGATGGGAGGGAGGACGGGCGGCGCTGCTCGCTCGCACTGCCCTGCGAAGCCACATGCACACCTCTGGCTCTCTGCCTGGCAGGACAAGAGAACGTTTCCTTCCAAAAGGGCAAAATAAAGAGAACACGACATCCACCAAAGCAAAGTCCCAGGAGGTGTGAGGGGCCAGGAGCAGGACAATCTCCAGCTGGGGAGGCTCGGCTGCCTGGAGGAGAGCCCAGGGAAGCATGCTCCCTTCTCTAAAGCAAAGGATGACAGCGTGTTTAAACCGATGGCTGGAATGGGAGACGATGAATTACACAGATAAAACACCTCAGGAGAAGGGGCTCGTGGTGGAGTGATCGCACAGGCCTCTGCTTTGGGGAGAAATCTGCCAGCTGGAGGTCAGTGATTCCTACAAATCCCTGCCGGGTTTGGTGATGGGACCAGCCCGGGGGGAACGGTGGCCAAGCTCCCCTGGAAGAGCCTCCAGCAGCGGTGGAGACGTGTGCGGATCACTGTCACTGCATTAGTGACAGCTCAGCCCGTTCTGGCTGAGGTTTCAGCCCCTCTGGCAAAGGTTTCAAAAAAAGGGATCCCAGAAAATGTTCTCCCTCATGCTCGGTACTCTGGGGTTGGTTAGTGTGCTGCGACGGCGGAGGAGAATTTAATGGTTAAAAAAAAAAAAGAAAAAAAAAAAAAAGAAAAGAATAAATGATTAAATAAACTACCTGTGCCTGTCCCAGGGAGCATGATTGGAAGAAATACAACTTTAACTTATTAGGTAAGAAAGAGTAATATAGCTGAGCTCAGGGTCTGTGGTGTTTCCTGGCTGCCCACAACAGCTTTTTCCCACCCCAGACGGTGCCTGCCAGACTCCTGACGTTCCAGGGCTCCCAAACACAGCCCCCAGGAGCCAGGCTGGCTGGAGACAGGCCAGGACAACCCCGAGAGCATGGGGGAGCCCCCAGGCCTCCCGAAGGGCACCCCAGTGCCACTGGGGACACACTGGGGGTCAGCGCTGGGCACTAGGAGCAGTGCCCACCTGCATTCCCACACTCTGTGCCACCTCCTGACCCTTCCAGCGCAGCTCAGCCCTTCACCCCCAGCCCCAAATCCTCCCCCGAGCCTGGTGTCAAACACCAGCTGATGCTCTGCTCCTCGGGGCTTGTTCGTGGGTCGAATTTTTCAGGCCAAATCAGGCACCAAGGTGACGGTGCCACGGCCCAGGCTCTGCTCGGCTGCAGCTAAGCCATGCCACGTGCTCCGAGCTCAGCTCCTGGCACAGCCAGGCCGCCCTGGCTCTCCCCCCATCCAGCAGGGTGGATTAGCACGGGATTTGGGCTGGATAAAGGGCAGGCGTTTCTCCAGCAGCTCCAGAGCAGAACCAGGAGCACCCCACGGGCGCTGCCTTTGTCAGCAGAGCTCGGCCAGGATGGCAGGATGGGCACGGCCAGGGCAGGAGCAGCTCACACAGCAGGCTGGGAGCTGGCACAGAGCACAGAGCTCCTCGCCCTGGGGACACAGAGAGGTCAGACTGTGCCCCTAAATGACAGCGACCAAAATCCAGCTGGGGCCACCGCAGCCTGCGCCCCAAACCCGAGCAGGAGCTCCAAGGAGGAGTAAATCCCCACTCGAGGTGGAAAACAAACCACATCCCACCAAACCGTGGGGATAAAGAGCCTGAGTTTTCCCTGGGGAAGCCAGAGGTGCCCCAGGCAGCAGAGCAGGGTGGTGGGATGTGGGACAACCCACCATGGAGTCCTGCAGGAGGTCCTCCAGCCGCGTCAGGCTCGTGTTGTGGTCGCAGGAGTATTTCCTTTTGATGGAGTCCTGCAGGTTCCGCAGGTACGTCTCCGACTCCCGGGCGTCGCTGAAGAACTGCCAGGGCAGAAAAGGGTCACGGGAAGGTGGAAAAGGCTCCCTGAGCAGCCTGAAGGCAGGCAAGGAGCAGCTCCTGGGGCTGGAAAAGGCTCCCCGAGCAGCCTGAAGAAAGGCAAGGAACAGCTCCTGGGGCTGTTCTGGCTTCAGGGCTGCGAGGGAAGGATCACCCCACAGGGATGGCCAGAACTGCAGGGAAGTTGATCCCTTTTTCTCCCAGACAGCAGCTAAGAGATATCCAGGGAAAGCAGCCCCCAAGCACCCCAAATCCCTCCTTCCCTCTCCCCGGAGGAGAACAGCAGCGTAGGGAGCTCGTGCAGCTCATGAAGAGGGATTCGGTGGATGGGACAGAGGGAATTTGGCCCCAAATACCTGAAAATAGGCAGCATTCTCCTTCACATGCTGCTCCACGCACAGGCAGAGCTGCTTGATCCACTGCCACTGGGTGTGCACGGCAGCGCTGTAGGCCTGCGGAAAACACGGAAAAGGCCTTGGAGAAGGGACAGTCCCAGCCAGGAGGGGCACAGGAGCCACGGGGAGGGAAGAGAAATGGGCACAGTCTGTCTGCAGCCAGGAAGGTTTGGCCACAGGAGGTGGCAGACCCTGTCCCATGTCCAGTGGGACCCTGTTCAATGTCCCATCACCAATGGGACATTGGGCACAATCTGGCTGCTGCCGGGAGGGTTTGGCCACAGGAGGTGGCAGACCCTGCGTCACCGATGTCCCCATGTCCCACACACCCACGGTGCCAGAGGCACAGGTTGGCTTTCACCCCATGGAAAAGGTTCCTGCAACCCTTGGCTTCACCACCACAGTGTCCCTGAAAGCCTGGATGCCTCCAGGGCAGCCAAGGCCATTCCCTGCATCCCCTCCGTGTGTTCGAGCCTTAATTTGAGGTGGGGATTATCCAGGAATGGCCACTTCCCAAAATGAAACAGCTCCACCACTGCACTGATGTCCTGCCCCCATAAAACACTTCACCAGGCTCTGCTGATGGGGTGGGGCAGCAAATCTGATTCCAGGGGAGATGACTGGATTCTCCTGATTTTTTCCAGACTCCTGCTCACCTCTACGGTTTGCTTGGCCGGGTGGTTCTCCAGGGAGAGCAGCTCAGCCGTGTCCTGCAGGGAGCGGAAGATGTCCTGCTTCTCTTCCAGCTCTGCCGTCAGCTCCTGCAGGAGGGACATGGGAAGAGTCCAAATCTCAGCTCTGGGAGCCCCAACTAACACAGGAGACGCCAGCAGATCCCAGGGAATCCAGCACGGCCCATTCCCCTCCCAAACACACAGGGCAGAGGGAACACAGGCACTGGAAAGCTGCCCAGGGACCTCTTCAGCTCCAGACAGTGATTGTGGAGAGACGGGGATTTATTTATACTGCTTTCAAGAGGAATCAGTTTTCCTCTCTGGCTCAGACTCACCCCCCTCACCCCCGCTAGCTCAAGACACCTTGAGCTCCGAAATAACGCTAAAAATACATCTTTTGATGCCTTTTTGATTGCAATTCAATGGAACACACACTTCCATTTCACTCTCTGCTCCGGGGAGGGATCACCCAGCCTCAGGAATTTGGGCCTGCTGGGAGCTGAGGGCTCCTCAGAGGATCAAAAACAGAGCCAGGGGAGCACCTGCCCTCCCAGCACTCACTGAGAAGTAGTTCTTCTTGGCTGCGATGTTGGGGTTGTTGTCACTCCAGTCGTAAGCCAGCTCCTCCTCCTCCTTCTCGTTGAGCCAGATCAGCTCGGCCGTGGCTCGGGACACGAATCCGTGCAAGCTCTGCAGGTGTCTCAGCCGGAAGCTCGAGGTTTCCTGGACACGAGGGATAATTTATTATTCCTCTTTCCTGTTGTTTATGTTCCTTTTTTTCTTTCCCCCCTCCCCAGCCCTGGGGCTGGGCAGTGCTGGGAGCAATTATGTGGAGCTAAGGTACACAGAGTGTGTGTAAAGGGTGAAAGGAAAAGGAAAAAAGGTATAAAAATGTACTAAAAGGGTATAAAAATGACAAAAAATCATCAGGCATCAAGCCCACCCCAAGCCCTCTCACCATCAGTTTGCAGTACTGCGTCTCCAGCTTGCCCAGCGTCTCCGTGTAGCTCGCGCGGAAATTCGGAGACATTTTACCCTGAAACGGGAGGAATTCTCCTGTCACCCAACACGGGACAGCGTCACTCAGAATCCCATCCCCAAACCTTCCTCTGCGTGAGGAAGAGGAGGTGGAGAGGGCTCAGGGCAGCGCTGCATCAGCTCAGAAGCTCCATCCTTAAAAATCACCTCTGTCCCAGGAATGGGACCACAAGGGCAGGTCCCGATGTCCCCACGCCCCACGTGGGGCCATGCCCGGTGTCCCCCAGCCCGTGGCACCGTACCTCGTACATCCTGGCCTCCTTCACGCTGGAGCCCAGGTCCTCCACGCTGGCATGGATGTGCCTCTGGCTCTCCAGCTGGGACTCCACGCTCGGCAGGTCTGTGCCCCACTCTGCTCGCTCCAGCCTCATCTGGAACCAGCACGTTCGAGTCAGCACTCCTCAAAGGGACACCAGGAATCCTCCCGGCTCATCCCAGAGGGATCAAACACCTCCCAGAGGGATCAAACACCTCCCAGATCACCTCAGAGGGATCAAACACCTCCTAGGTCACCCCACAGGAATCAAACACTTCCCAGAGGGATCAAACACCTCCCAGGTCATCCCAGAGGGATCAAACACCTCCCAGGTCATCCCAGAGGGATCAAACACCTCCCAGACCTAGAAGAATATCCTAAGCCACTGCTCCAGCACTGAGTATTTCTGGGACAGCCTACACAAGCTTCCCACCCACGTAAGACCAACTGACTGCACCAGCACAGATCTGCTTCCAGCTCTGAAAGGCTCCTCCGATCCCCACTGGCCAGCAGGACCACAGGAGAAAAAACCCAGCTCCTGACAGAAGCCTCAGATCACCAAAAAACTACAAACCATCAAAGCAGCCGCTCCCAGATAAAGGCAGGAAAAAGCCCAGGGCGGCTTCCTGCCTTCCCACATCAGCTGGAGCAGAGGAGGTTGGGCCCAGAGCTCACCTGCATCTCCTCCACCCAGGCCAGCAGCTCGTAGACGAAGCGGAGGCTGCCCTCATCTTCGGAGGAGGAGATGGCCACCAGCTCCGTCCTGGTCATCGGCTTGCGGAACCACGAGGCCGAGGAGGTGTGGAGCCCCTTGGTCAGGGAGTCGCCCTTGAGGTGCGTGGTGCTCAGCGTGGCCGTGGGCGCCAGCTCCAGCGTGGAGAAGTGGCCCTTCCTGTAGAGGTTGGTGCATTCCAACCTCAACGTCACCAGCTCGTCCTGCAGCCTCATGATCCTGGGAGAGCGAGGGGTGGGTGAGGAGATGCACACACGAGCTCCCTCCGTCCCCCCGAGCGGAGCAGAGCCCCTGGGGGAGCTTTTCTGTGCTCACCTGAACACCAGCTCCTCCAGCTGGTAGTAGTTCTCGTCCCGGAGGATCTGCACGTCCACCTGGAGCTGGCGGAGGAGACCCTCGCACTCCTGCAGGTACACCACCACGTCGGACTCGTACTGCACCGGCTGGCCTGACTCCAGGTGGGCAGCGTCCTGAGGGGACAGCGACACTCAGGGCTGGGTGGCCTCAGCCCAGGAGGGGCGGGGACAACACCGCAGCACTCCAGCTCGGACACTGGAAATGCCTTTGGATCGCAGGCTTAACGTGAATCCATCCCTCACACCACACCCGGGATGACCCCTTCACCATGACCCCTTTCAGAGATGAACTGAAAGCTGCCAGGAATAGATGGGATCACCATTTTTAGCTCCCAACATCTCTTTCTGCCTTATAAAAAAATCCCTTTCTCCCAGAATTGAAAAAAAACCCTCTTCAGAAACCTACTCCCTACTCAGGGGCTGCCACTGAGTTCTTCCCACCAGGCAAATAAAACAGATTTTGGGGTTTTTCAGCCTCATTACACAACAAAAATTATTCAATGAGCTTTCCCAAAGTGCTGCTCTCCTCCACATCAGCATCTCTGCAGATGTTCAGCCTCACTTTCTGTATTTCTAGAGCAAGAGCATTCCCCATCCCCCTGTTCCCTAAAGTATCCACCAGTTCCCCTACAGCACCTCCAGAACAGAATCAAGGGCAGGAGAGAAAGGAAAAGTGTCCAGGGGAACCCACCACCCCAGCCAGAAGAGAAGGGAGGAGATAGGTACAAAAGCAGAGCAGGAAACCAAATAAATCAATAAAGTCAGGAGGGGGAAGCACCACCCCCCACTCACAGCCTGGAGCGTGTTCTTCGCCAGGGTGAGCTTTTCTTCACAGCTCAGAGCACCATTCTGGATTTTGTTAGCGATTTGTAGCAGCAATTCCAGCCTGGAAGGACAGAGGCAGGTGAGAGAAGGGGTTTGGATGTCCCTCCGGCCCGGGGAAGGAGCAGGGATGTCCCTGGCAGGCACAGCACTGACCTCTCCACCGCCGGCCGCAGCAGCTTCTCGCGCTCCAGCATCTCGATGATGAGCTTGCCCCACTCCTCCTCCACATCGTTGGGGTGGTAGCCCTGGGGCAACTTGATGCGTCCAAACTCAATCCAAACCTGGGGGAAACGGCAGCAGGTTGGCATTTCCCAATTTCTCTCATGCCAGTTGGGAATTCCAGCGAGGGAAGAGGGGCTCTGCCACTCACTACCTCATTCATCCTGAGGGTTATTCCCACTTCTCCATCCCAAAATAAACCTGAACTGAGCGCTCCTCAGGCCGGCTAAAAAACCACAACATTCCCACCTAGCAGCCACGATGATCCTTACCTCTAGCAGTTTGTAGATCCTTACCTCTACCTCACTACCTGATTCATCCTGAGGGTTATTCCCACTTCTCCATCCCAAAATAAACCTGAACTGAGCGCTCCTCAGGCCGGCTAAAAAACCACAACATTCCCACCTAGCAGCCATGATGATCCTTACCTCTAGCAGTTTGTAGATCCTTACCTCTACCTCACTACCTGATTCATCCTGAGGGTTATTCCCACTTCTCCATCCCAAAATAAACCTGAACTGAGCGCTCCTCAGGCCGGCTAAAAAACCACAACATTCCCACCTAGCAGCCATGATGATCCTTACCTCTAGCAGTTTGTAGAGCTCCTCTATCCGTCCCTTTTCCTGCTCCTTCGCTGGGATTTCAGTTTCTTTGAAGTGGATGTACTGGTTATAAAGTGCCTGGGATGGGAAAGGCTCATCAGGAACCACCCTGGGGAATGCCACCACACCTGGTTCCCCCACCCTGGGGAATGCCACCGCCCATCCCTCGGCGCTGGGCACAGGGGACACCGCGGACGGACCTCGTCCTGGACCTACCTTTAGCTCTACAGGGTTCTGGGGGAAGGATTTGTCTGACATGAGTATCGTGTGCTGCTTGATCCATGAGATGAGGGACTCCACGCGGGTCTGGTATTCCAGCCACCTGGAATCCACCTCCTGCAGGGTGAGAGGGGCTTTGCAGAGCACTGCGGGTGGGCAAATCCCCGTGGGGATAAGGGAGAGCCCCACAGAGGGAACTGAGGTGCCACTGGGGTGGGTCATGTGCCAGGGCCGCCCTGCTGTGGTGCAGGCACGAGGAGGAGGAGGATTCTCCTGGCAAAATCCTCTCTGGAAGCTCAGCTTTCCCATGGAAGAGCCTGGACAGAGCCATGGCCTTACAGGTCACCATAATGGGGACACTCCTTCCTCCCCGAGCCTCTTCCCCCATCACCCCAATTCCACAGGGCACAGAGCCCTTCCCAAACCCTTCCCACAACCCCAAATGGCTGTCCCAGCCTCCCAGCACTGCTTACGATAGCGCTGATCCCTTCTCCTCCCTCGGGGACTTTGGGAAAGGCATCGTAGATTGAAGACACGTAAGTTATCACGGATTTCTCATCCGGAGAGGGCACGTCCACGTCTGGCAGAAGGAAAGCAGAAAGGCAGTGAGGAGAGGGAGTGGGAAGGGAGGCTGGCATGTCCCTGCACTGGTCACGTGGCCTGGCCACCCACCTTCGGCGTCCAGCAGCCGTGTGACCCCCAGGCGCTCGGCGATCTCGAAGGCCTGCTCCAGGTTCTCGCGGTTGCTCTGGATCTGCACCCTCTCCATGTCCACCAGGTCTGGCCTGCAAGACACACCCCAGAGTCACAAACAGCACCAGGTGCCCAGGGCAGAGGATTTTGGATGGGCATCGCTGCCAGGGGTGGCTCTGAGGGTTGGTCTGAGCCTCTGTCCCTGCCTGGTGGCTCTCAGGGTTGGTCTGAGCCTCTGTCCCAGCTCCAAAGGGACCTGGGCTGCAGCACTTCCCCGGCTCATCCCGGTGGGAATCAGGCTGCAAAGGAAAATCTCTTGGTCCCAGCTGGGGAAGAAAGAACTGTGAGAGGTTTAACTGCAGCTTGGGAGATTCCGAGATCCTTGGATAAAGCAGGGATGGAAGTGCTGCTATTCATGGAGAGCCAAAGGGCAGCACTGACAAGCAGCCACTGCAGCACTCAAGAGTGTAAAAGCTTTTCTGCCTCCCTCCTCAGCCTCATTAAGATGTTTTTTCCCTGCAACCTGATGTGTTTGTTGCTCATTCCGAGCATCCCCCGCCCACAGCCACCTGGCAGAAGAGCTAATTCCAGGTAAAAAGGACATTGCTCCCTGCCAGCCTCACCCTCATCTCCAACCATCCCAGCCCACAGCGGTGGGCAGGGACCCCCGGGAGATCCTCATCCCTCCTCCCACCCTCATGAGACCCTCCACCACTCCTTCCCACCCACCTGTATCTGTGGATGAGGGCGTTGAACATCTTCCCATCGCTCCAGCAGGACGAGAAGTTGGTGCACTTCACGCCGATGTAACCTGCTGTCACCTTCTGTGTCCACAGCAGCAGCTTCTCCTTGGCCGACATATCCCCCAGCTCCCCGCTGATGTAGATGTCGGAGATCTGCAAGGAAGCAGCACAGCCATGGAGAGTGCAGGAGCAGGGAAAGCTCCCCCAGGTGCTATCAACTTGCCCCTGGCTACCAGAAAGGGCAGGGGGAAACTTGTCACCGTGGGGGAGAGGGGACCCTGCAGCTGAGAAATTTGGGGATGGGTCACTGGAGCTGCAGGAGAACACCGGGGGGATGTGGCACGGGGGGGTTTGGGCGGGCTGGAGGTGGAGGTAGATTTTCCAGCCCCATTCCACAGGGGCTGATGGCCCCACAGCCCAGCCTGGCTGGGGCATGAGTGACACCACCTAACCCCAAACCCCAGTGACACCAAACCCCAGCTTCCCACAAGCACCAGAGCCGCTCCCTCCGCACCATCCCTGTCCCCGCCAGGCAGGGACACACCTCGCTGGGAACACAACGTCCTGGAGACAGCAGGCTCCAGGCAGGTCCCTTCCTGCCTCTTCCCACCCCAAACACCTCCTGTGCCCTCACTCCTCCTGGCCACCCACCACGAGGAGCCCCAGCACGCTCAGGGCTCCCCCAGGAATGGTCAGTGCCACCCAGCAGCACTCAGGCAAAGAGAAGGGACCACCACCAATAGCCCTTCTCGGTTTGGGGCTGCAGGTGTGGCGGGGAATGCTTCACCTGGAGCATCCTGCTGTAAAAAACACCAACTTAAGAAACGAGAAACAGCACTTGGAGAGGAGGTGTCTCCCTGACCTCCAGCCATGGTGCAGCTCCATGTCAGGGAAAACGGGAAGGACGGGGACAAGGATGTCACATCCCCTCCTCGCTGGTGCCAGGGGGTGCTGGTGGCAGGGGGGCTGTGACCCAATTCCCAACAAAAGAGAGCGACAGTCACAGACCTCTCAGACAGACGCCCAGCACCGACTGCGAATCCCAGACTGGCACATGACGCCACGCACGTGTCCCCGCATGCCAGCATATTCCTGATTGGCACGGCTTCCTCCTCACCCTCCCCTCTCCAGCTCCCCAATTAGTACAATTACCTCCCCTTAATTAAGGGGCAGACAAAGGGGAGGGATGGGAGCCGCTCGGATTTTCCGGGGTGCCCGCAGAAAAGCTGTTTGCTCCCCGGATTCCTCCTCCCGGCACTGCAGGGGGAAGGTGTGCCAGGAGCCAGCCCTACCCAGGAAACACCCAGCTGCTTTATTCCTCCCCAAAACACACCCAGCTGGGGGCTGGCATCGCACAGGTCCCAGCTGGCAGCCATCCCGTGCAGGCAGGAGACAGGGACCCGCAGGATTATCCGTCTCTCGCGCCGGCGGGGCGGGTGCTGCCGGTGTCATTGGTATGCTGCAGCTCACCTCCCTCTCCAGCCTGATACGCTCATCACACATAAAACTGCTCTTTGTCAGCTGCTGCCACACTGCCGGAGCTGCCTTTAACTCCTCCAGCCCCGGGGCTGGCTTTCCCTGGGGATGGCTTCCCCTGGGGATGGTTTTCCCCAGGGATGGCAGGGCCGAGATGGATGGGATGATGTGCTGGGTGAGCAGCAGGATGGGACCCTCCACGCCTACAGGGAGCAGAGGAGGACCCACAAACCTCCCTCTGCTCAGCACCCCGTTATTAATTACCTGATGGCTCTTAATTAAGAGCAGAATGAAGCCTCCTGTGCACCCACCCACAGCTGTGCCCCACCTGGGCTCTCCAGCACTGCTGCCCATCCGGGAGCACCTCAGAGCTCTGATAAATCCTTTATTTTTAATCACTGGGATTCTCCAACCACTGGGCCTCTCCTCTGAGAGCATCCTTACAGGAAACTCTCCTGGAGATGCGCTCACAGAGGTGCAGGGTGCGGCACCAGCTCCACCCTCCTTTCTTCACATGTCTGTGACAGGACAAAGATTTAGGGAGGCAGCAGTGAGAAAAGAGAGAGGAAACTCACAGCACCTAGGGCCAAACCCTTCCAAACCTTTCCAGCATCAGCCTCGTGCATCAAGCAACTGGTGGCAGGATGCTGAAGGCCACATGATGGCTGTGACACAGGTCCCAACCTGGCAGAGGTATGGGGGGGCCACAGCCCCTCAGACCATGCACGTGTCCTGGGGCGCCCAGAGCCAGGCCGAACCCAAGGGCACCTTTGCCCACACTGTCACCCCCAAAAGAGTGACCACCAAACAGCGAGAGGCCCCAAATCACAGCACCATCCCCTCCTGCTCCTCTTGGTAACCCCTCGGAGCAGGCAGAGCCCCCACGACTCCACGTTCATCCTGCTGCCATTCATCCTGTGCAGGCAGCAGGAAAGGGACACCCCACAGTGACACCAGAGCCAGCAGCCCTGAGGGCACACGTGCCACTGGTGACAGCAGCCACCAGCCGCACCCACCAGATCCAGGGACTGTCACTCTCAGCCTGCCCGTGCCAGGAGCAGAGGACAGGACGAGCTGGACCCCGATGGATTCTTTCCCAGTGGAGATGCTGGAGGAGAAAAGCCTTCAGGAACTTTCTGCCCCAGCTGAGCACGAGGCTGCCCCCTGCCAAGATGACCATCAGGGACCACCAGGATCTGGGGTCCACTGAGCCAGGCTCCCCCCACCCCGCTCGGGAAAGGGGGCGAGGGCACACGCACACACTGACCATTGCTCCGGCTGTCCCCGAGCTCCCCCTCCAAGCCCGGCCCTCCATAGCGAGCCTGAGGCCACCATCAGAGGGTGACACCGTGGTCCCACCGGCTCCTGTGCCCTTGGCCGGCCGGTCGCTGCCGTACCCCGAGGAGCTCCGGGCCGCGCTGCCGCTGCGCCCGCTGAAGGAGGACGGGCTGCGGGAAAGCGGCAGTCCGTGACCATCTCCCTCCCTGGCCCGAGACGATGGCAACCCTGAGCTTCTCCCCACAGCGGGGTTTTCCAGCTGATCCACCATGGGGGACGGCGTAGACAGCTCCGACACGGTGCCCGGCTCTGCTGCGGAGGAGCTCCACGCGGCGCTGGAGCTGGGATCATCGCTGCCCGCTTTCCCCCAGGCATCCGGGGTGCTGCCAGCCTCTGGCTCCCGGCTCGGCGCTGCCTCCTGGCCGGACACGGGGCTGGCCGAGAGTCCCCGCGCAGAGGCATCGGTCCCCGCGCGCAGGGGCAGCAGCACGGCCCGGCAGCTGCCGCTCCTCTGCAGCTCGACCAGCCGGCTCACCGCCTTCTCGCAGTCCCTCTCGGCCGGGTTCTCCAGCAGGCGGGCGATGACGGTGGTGCCTTCCTCCCGGGGAGCTCCCGCCACACCCGGCCGCTGCGGCTCCAGCACCAGGCGCGCTTTCTGCACCTCCCCCTGGAAGCGCTCCTTCACCTGCACGATGATCCCGGGGTGCAGCGCCGCCGCCTCGGGGTCCCCAACGCGGGGCAGGCTGCCGGAGGGCTCCTCTCCTCCCTCCTGCCGCGGGGCTGCCTTCCACTTGGGCGCCTCCTCATCCTCGGCCACCTCCAGCGCCGGCGGCTCCTCCTGCGGGGCTGCCTCCGGCATCGCTCTCCTCTTCCCTCTCCGCCTCCTTTTGAAGCGGACCCTTTTTTTGGGAGACAGCGGTGCCTTCCCCGCAGCTTTTTCCTTCTGCTCTTTAACGCAGCCCAGCGAATTCCCCATCTCCTCCCGCTCGGTGCCGGCAGGAAGGCAGCTGAGCGAGTCGCCGGCTCCCGAATAAATCCCAGCCCGGGCTTCATCGGATCAAACGCCCGGCGCGCAGCGTTCCGCCGACTGCCCCTCGTCGCCGTCCCCTCCCGCCAGCCCTGCCGCCACCGCCGCCGCTCCAGACAGCCATCTTACAGCCTGGGCGCTGCGAGAAGACAAATTCAAAGCATCTCACTGCAGTTCAGAAATCACTTGACCTAAAAGCAGAGGGAGCGGGGATTGGCTGCGGCGTCCTTCTCTCCAAATATGAGGTAATTGGAGCACGGCCCTTGCCAACACAAACAGGGAGCAGGAATCAGGCAGCGGAGCGAGGAGGGGAGTGGGAGAGGGTGGGGAAGAGGGGGATAAAACACAAAACCTAAGGAAGGTTGGCAAAGGTAGAATAAAGGAAGGGGTGGGAGAGAAATGGGGAAAAAAAAAAGAAAAGCAGGGAGGAGTCAGAGTGACTCTGCATGCACGCCAGCCGGCTCCGCAGGGCTGCTTCTCTCCGGTTCGGGAGGTTTGCTCCTTAATTCTTAATTCCAGGAGCCCCAAAAGGCCAGCTCACGTGCCCACGCTCCTGCCAGGCTCACCCAGTTTGGGACAAGCAGGGGCAGCTCAAGGTGCCCTGGGGACTCGGCATCGCTCCGGGGAGCCGCAGTCGGAGGGTCCCAATAGGAACGGGAGGAGGGTGATGCTGCCCATCCCAGTCCGGTCCCATTCCTGCCTCTCTCCTGGGGCTCCTGCCCCAAACGCTGCCCAGGGCAGGGGTTTGAGGAGCACGGAGCATCCCAACCCTGCCTGCCAGCTCGGAGGGACCAGGGCAGGGTAACGTGCACCAAAAGTGGGGGCGAGGCAAAAACTGGGGAGCAGGGGGGAGGAAGATGGGGGGACTGAGCTCAGCCCCAGCCGGCAGGGAAACATTCAATGAGGAAACTCTCAACGAGGAAACGCTCAACAGCGAGCAATCCAGAAGATGACTAAGGGAAACCAGTGACCACAAGAGCTCCAGGGCACACGGAAAAGCCCCCAGGGCACACGGAAAAGCCCCCCGGGGCACCAGGGCACCCTCCTCATCCTCACCACTCCAGCTCCCTGCAGAGCTGGCGGTGCCTGAGCCCCACACCAGCACCATCCCACCCCAAAGCTCTCGCGGGGCTCTGGCTGCCGCCTGCCCCCAGGCAGCAGCACCGGGACACGGGAGATTAAGAGGTTCACAATGGAGCTACAACCCCAGAAAAAATCCCGTTAGCGCAGCGAGAGGAGGGCGCGCAGGCTCGCCAGCACCAGCCCGGCTCCAGCATCACCCGTCCTGTCCCCCACGCCGGGGTGGCAATGTCCCCTCCCAGCCACACACCGAGGGGACCCAGGAGCTCACGATGTCCCTCTCCTGCAACAGAGGGCTGGGTGACCCCGAGGACAAGCGGGGACAAGATGCCACAGGCAGGGCCCCAGCAGAGGTGGCAGTGACTCATCAGCATCCACAGCCTCTCGACCCCAACTGCTGCCCAGGGCCAGAGCCTGGCAGGAGCGCCTCGTCAGCAGCCCCACACCAGCTCAGCCCCATGCCGCCCCCAAAAGCCACTCCCCGGGGCACTGCCTATCCTCCAAAAAACACAAACTTCCAGTACAAGCTTCCTTCAGAGTCTCCAAGCCAGCGCCGGTCCCATTTGGAAGATGGCAGCAGGGATCCAGCTCCCTGCTGGATCCCACAGTGAGATCCCACAGCCGAACCCACAGTGAGATCCCACAGCCGATCCCACAGCCGATCCCACAGTGAGATCCCACAGTGAGATCCCACAGCTGATCCCAGAGCCGATCCCACAGTGGGATCCCACAGCTGATCCCACACTGGGATCCCACAGTGAGATCCCACAGCCGATCCCACAGTGGGATCCCACAGCCAATCCCACAGTGAGATCCCACAGCTGATCCCACAGCCGATCCCACCGTGGGATCCCACAGCCAATCCCACAGGCTCAGCCCCACGGCTGAGCTGCTGACAGCAGCACTGCCCAGCAAACCCCACATGCCAACTCACCACTGGCCACACATCATCCCCTCAAAGGCTTCAAAGCTATGATCGGATCATTTGAAGCTATTAAAGACCCAAAAGTCACTTTTCCAAGAGCATCAATAGCACACAATTGCTGGAGACAGTCCCAGGTCTGGGAGCTTCTCCCATCTCAGCGCTGAGCCGCCGTCACCAGACTGACAAATTCCATCCCCGTGAAAAGTCCTGCGGCTGCAGTGACCACCCAAAGGGCTGGGGAGCGCCTTGGGATAACAGCCCATGGCCCCTTCCAAATTTGCTCTTCTCCTCCAGACGCCAGCTGAGCAAACAGCCCCGGGAGGCCACGGCACACAGCCATTAATGATTTCGTTATGCAAATGCCGAGGGAAGGGTGTTGCTGTTCTCCCAACGCGGTCACCAGGACACCACCATGAACCTCCAGACCCGTCCTCGTGCCGACATCACCATGGGAAACGCAGAAAACATGGATTCCGCCGCTCCCAACGCGCCCTCCGGCAAGAAAATCCCAGGCCCTACCTGGAAGTGGAGGATGATGGTCCAGATGAGCCCCAGGGTGAGCTTGGGGTTGCCATCGGTGATGTCGTCATTGCGAATATTCACCAGTTTCACCTGGAAAACAGGCAACGGGGTCAGAGCTTCCCATGGGCCTCACCCGGAGAGCAGGGGGACCACCCTGTCCCCAGGGCCACCCCGAGCACTCCGGTGGGGTGCAGACACACAGGAAGATCCCGGTGCTTCCCAACGAGGCAGCGATGCCACCTCATCCCCTGGCTTGGGGAGGATTTTTCCATGTTTCCAGCACTCTCCATGCAGAAGTGCTTTCCCAGCACTTAACGGCTTTACTTCAGCTCACAGAGCAGCGTCCCCGAAGCCCCGAGCAGTGGTGCATAATTGAGCAGCGACAGAGCACGGAGAGCAGGGAAAAGAGGATGGCCAAGCTTTAACTCCAGCCTGGGCTCAAAACCAAGCTCTAAGGAAGGCAGGAACACCCTCGCTCTTCTCCCCTGGGGGACCTCCACGGGACCCCCCAGATCATTCCCTGCCAGGAGTATCTGGGCTAAGACACCCCAGCAAGGCCACCAGGCCATCACACTTCAAAGGGAAAAGCTGCTTCATCCAAGTGGAGAAACGAGTTCCCAAGAGCCCTCGGCAAAATGTCTCTATCAAGGAGCTGGGGAGGAGGAGGAGGAGGAGGAGGAGGGGGGCTGGAAGCAGCTCGCCCTCCCTGGAGTAGGGAATGTGCTCAAATTTATTCAGTGCCCTCACGCCAGCAGCAAGGGAGAAAAATCTCTGCTCCAGCATGAACTGGTACCATTTATCATCATCATCACCTTGGCATATCTGGGAGCATCACAGCGGCGAGACCTGACCCAACAGGCAGAACAGGACAGCCGGGGCTGCGGGGGATTCACCTGCACAGCCAGCAAGTCTAGGGATGCACCCCACGGCTCCGGGCAGGACCTGCCCAGGGCTGAGGAGCACGGCTGGGCTCTGCCAGCAGCTCCGGTGGAGGGAGCCTGACCTCCGAAAAATGAGGGGTAACGCTGAGATCCAGGGGGTGATGGCACACAGAGGTACCCCCAGTGCCAGCCCCGAGGTCGAGGCTGCGTGGGCAGAGCTGCCACATCTCCCCAAAAGTTGGTGGGAGCTGTGCCCATCCCCACACCCAGGATCTGCCAGGGAGCCCCAGGGAGGCTTTTGGGGTGCAGAAGTGACATCTGCCAACCCTTTCTCAGAGTGGTTTTTGTGTGCAGGGCTGATTTTCAGAGGCACAGCCCTCACAGAGAAAAACCCCTGAAAGCCATCCTCAATCAGCACCACAGACACAGGCACACCCCAGCTCAGGCTGACGCTGCTTCTCGACTCCTTCCAAAGCCTCAGCCAAGAGAAAGAATCCACAAACCCCCCAGCTCTGCTGGATGAGCTTTTATCAGCCCTCACCTGTCGCTGCTTCAGGAAATCCAGGGCAATCTGCACGTTCTGCAGGCGGTGGAAGCGCATCCGCCCCTTCTCACGCGGCTGCAAGAGAGAGACAGCAGTTTTAGGTCAGGCTGGTGGGGCTGGGCTGGTGCACCCCACATGCACAGTGACCCTGCTGGGAGCTGTCAGCGTGACCCCCTGTGCCCCCACCCATCCTGCTCTGCCTCGTCCTGGAGCAACTAAGGTCATTGCTGTGCACAGTCCTGCTGGAAGAAGGGAAAAAAGCCCTGGTGGGGGATGGAGGTGGGAAGAGTCTGAGATTTAGACCTCTGCTTAGACTCTGAGGGTCAGTGTCCAGGCCTGGCTCAGCTTCTGAGACCCCAGGGCAGGATCTCACCCACCCCACGGACAGCCAGACACGCTGGGAAGAGGCCTCAGCAAAGAGATGGACTCGAACAGGAACAGAATCTGATTTTTCGGGTGGAAGCAGAGGCAGGACATGGGGACTCAGGCAGGGACCGACTGCAGGTCCCCACTGATGGCAGAGGAACCCTGACCTCAGCCTCTCCATCACCTCCCATACACAGCAGGGGCCTCTGAGGTCTTCCTCTTCCTCCCCAGGAACCTCTGAATCCCTCGGGAAGGAGCAAAGGAGACACCCTGGGCCTTGCCCATCGCTGCTTGAAGGTGAGGGATCTCCAGAGGTATCCTGAGCCACGGCCAGGGAAAGGGTCTGGGGCGCTGGGTCAGCTTGGAATCAGTCGGAGCGGGAGGATCAACACCCAAAACCCGATCCCAACCTCTGTACGAGGAGTCACCAGGATGTTCATGGAACCACAGGAGCTTTGGGTCGGAAAGGACCCTAAAGATCATCAAATTCCAGCCCTGGGAGGGGACACGCCATGACCTGAACTGTTGGGACACCCCAAGTTCTCCAAGTCACCTTCCTTCCCCAGGCGGAAGAGCTGTCCCTGCGAGGGGAAGAGCTGACCCTGTGAGGGGAACATCTCCAGGGTTGCAGGGGACCATCAGAAGGTGCTGCAGCCCCTGCAGCTCTCCAGGGAGGTGACACTGCCCAAGGTGACACTGTCCAAGGGCATCATCATCCAGAGGACAAGGGCTAAAAAACCCCTCAGGGCACATTTTGGGGTCTGACCCTCTCCTGGGACTGTGCTGTGCTCGCTCCCGCCCCACTCCCATGCGGGAAGGTGCCTGTGCCCGGAGCCTGTCCATGCAGTGCCAGGTGTGCAGCGGCCCCGAGCAGCGTGCGGGACCCGTCCCTGTCCCCTCCCGCCCCGTGGAGGGGACACATGCTGTCACACCGGGTGGGTGGCGTGCCCTGCCTGCAGGCTGGCACCGCAGATAATCCAGCTCCTGGAAACTCAGCACAGCCCCTGGGGTGGCTCTGATCCCAAACCCCGCAGAGCGCTGGGACGGCGCTGGATTATCCGACGGCGCTGCCGGGGAGACGCTGCGGCCAGGGCAGGCTCGACCTACTTCTTCATCATCATCATCTTCCTCCTCCTCGCTGCTCGCACGGCACCAGGCCGGTGCTGTCACCAGGCGAAGGCTCCGCTGAGCTGGCGGCTCTACGGGCTAGGGAGGACGGGAGGGACGGCGGCGGGAGGGTGGCACGGCAGGGAGACAGAATGGAAACCAAAATGCGACACCCGGGGACGAAAAAACAAACAAAAAAAAAAAAAGGGGTGAAGGCGGCTGGGTCTCCGGCACGCCCCGGGCTTCAGCACTGGAATTTCCTCCTGATTTTGGAAGCTGAAGAGCAGGAAGCTGTCTGGATCACAAGTAGAGCAATCCAAGTTTTCAGCCCCCACAAAAAGTGATTTGGCATCTCCGGAGGGTACGGAGGGACGTAGGAGATCTTTGCCCAGATCCTATTTTTGGGGGAAGCTAAAATAATTCCTGCTGTGCTACAGCGATCGGGATCTTCCCGGAGCTGAGGGAATGTGTCAGTCAGAGAGGGAAGAGGAGGAGGAGGAGGAAGGAGGGGGAGCTCTGTGATGCTCCAGGTGCAGGAGGAGGTTTGCACCAATGACTGCCACAAACCCAGGAGCTGAGCATGGGGCAGGAGTGTCACTGCGCTGGGCACGCTGCCACAGAAGCAGCTTTTGGTCAAATCCTGCTGTTATCCATGATTTTAAATATGGGGTCACATCTGGAAGGTGAAGGTGTGTGAGATTTAGCAAGAGGGCTCTACCCAAGGCACCATAATCAGGTGAGAGACCAGCCTGGGGAATGGAGGTTTAAGTGAAAATAAATTTAAATTAAATATAATAATAAACATAATAATTACAATAATTATAATAATAACAATAATTATAATAATAATTATAATAGTTAATATAATCATAAATATAACAATAAATAATATTACAAATAATAATAAAAGAAACAATGACAGACATTTGAAACCAGAACCACGATGAAAGAAATGACAGCTGATGGCTGGGGGTGAAGGGGAGCAGGGAGAGGATGGAGAGGGTTTGGGGGGGAACTCCAGAATCCCTGCCCAGCCCTGGGGACTCACCAGCTTCACTCCCGACAGCACTTCCAGGAGGGAAATGAGGTTGTGGCCATCTCTCAAGTCTTCGTAGAGGTCATTGATGTGCTTGCGCACCTGGGGAAGGGAAAAGCCATGAGTGATCCCAAAATTAACCCCCAGGAGAACAGCCTCCCCCTTGCCAAACGGCCTGGCAGAAGCTGCTGCCAAATTTCACACACAAAACCCAACTGTGGCACCATCTGTCCTCCAGGCAATCCTGTGATACTGCAGGAAGGGCTGCCCCTCCTGAGCAGGTGCTTTCACTTCTCACATTCCCAAATCCTCAGCATCTCCCAAAAAACACGGCTCCCACCCGGGAGTGGAGGAGCTTTCCACGGGCACCACACAAAGCCTCTGTTCCTGCTCCTCCCCAGACATCCAAACCTTGTCCTGGGGGTTTTATCCACTTGGGAATCCCCGGATGTTTCCCCCCAAGATTTCTCTGTTTTTCCCTTCTCTGTAAGGTTTAGGAAGCAGCCAAAAGCTTGGCGGAGAGCTTGGCAAAGCTGGCAGGAAAACACAGCTGGGACACCTAGTGCTCAAACCACGTTTTTCCTCCTTTTTTTTGGCAAACAGAGATTTAATTAAAAGCCACCCAACATTAAACAAGAAAGCAGGAGGGACCTCGTGGTGCCGCGTTAATCCCGCTCGACAAACTTTAGATCTCGTCTCCACCCAGGAGCATCCTTCAAAGGGACAAAAAAAGCCTCTTTTTCCTGGCGAGGGGGGAGTCAGGATCCCCTCCTTCCCCATGGGATGAGGGAGGATAAATAAGCATCGTGTTAAGCAAGGAGCAGGTGCCCAGGAGGAAAGGTAATAAAAAAGGCTGTGTGGTGATGCTACAGTGCCCTCCAAAGGCTCCAGCACATTTCCAGCACATCCTGCTCTGCCCTGACACACAGGAACACTCAAATCAAACAGAACTAGGCATAAAAAAAAATTTAAAAACTTAAAAAGGCATTTATCTGCTGCATCAGAGAGAGAGATGGCCATTTTTCTGGCTTTATCACAAAATCCGTGACTCTTACCTTCATCAAGTGTTTGTTGACCCATTTAGTGAAGGTTTTCTTTTGGACTCTGTCCCGTTCATCTGTCAAAAGGAGACAAAGGCAGCTCTTGGTCAGTGGTTCTCATGCAGAAACTCAAACGACTTTGAAATGACGGGAAGAGACAGAGGGATCGCCGCCGGTGCCAGGACGGGCACAGGGAACAGAGGCGGCTTTTTCAGGGAACGGTGCGGGATGGGGCCGTTCACGCGGCCCCAACGTCCCCCTCGGGCAAGGAAATGGGAGTTGGAACAAAATAAACTTTTTTTTTCTGGTGAGAATAACGATATTTCACAGTGAGGATGGCTGGGGTAGGTCAGCACCAACTGGACCCTGAGAATGTGTCCCATCTGTGCCTCCCCACCACCTCTGCAGGCAGCACAGGGAGGGAAAGGGGGGTTTGCCCAATTTTAGGAGGGTGTCCGCTTGCCCTGCCTGCTCCCAGAAGGCTTTAGGGCGTTACATAAACCCCCAGATGTCCCACAACAGGCCCTGGCCGGGCGCTGCCGGAGCGTGCAATTAGCAGCTTATTCTGTCGCTGTATTTTTGGTTCATTGGATTGCCAGGATTTAATGTTTATTTCTGTCCCACAGCTCAGCCCTGGGAGCTCTGAACGCTGCTGGGACACGATGACAACGTGGGTGCCATCCCCAGGCGGTCTCAGTCCCCAAGGGGTGGCAGGGGGACAGGATGGTGACACCAAGGAGCAATAGGGGAGCTGGGGGCAGGCTTTTTGCTCCATGAAAAACAAAAATATCACACAGAAAATAAAGGCGACCAGGAGAAAGGAGATGGTCCCACAGGGCACAGGGGTCCCACTCAGCTCCCCAGGCGGTGAGGGGGGCTCAGGACAGCCCCAGCAGCCAGCCCTGTGTCCAACAGGATCTGACAACATCATCCTGGAGCACAGAGAGATCCTCAGCACCGACCCACGGCACACAAACCATTCTGGGGATATTTCAGGAAACAACGAGCCCTGCTCACCCAAAACACCTCTTTGCCATCAGGGCCCACCAGGCAGCAGCACGCCTTGCTTTGGTTTTAAGTCAAAAATCAAAACAAAGGGAGAAAACCAGCATCTCCCAGGCCGAGCTCCAGCCACGACAGCCCCACAAGCCCCTCGTGGGATGGGAGCTCACTGGGGGTCCCTGCACAGCCCCAGGGACCCTCAGGAAAACCTCCCGATGTCTCCATCCGCACGGACTGGAAAGCACCACCCAAGAGCCTTCCTCTTCCCCAGGCTTCCCCCTCCGAAAGCGGCGCACTCAGACACGTGGCCCAGGGCGATACGTCACCTCCCTGTCCCCACCGCGTCCCCCAGCCACAGCATGTCACCAGGTGCCAAAAACCACCCGCTGGACGAGCCACATCCACCCTCCCTGCCCATCCCACCAGGCTCCAGCCTTGGCACAGCCTCCAGGAGCTGCCGCCTGGCACCGCCGGCCATAGGAAGCTGTGTCACCCCCACGTGTTTTTAGGGATTTTCCTCCACCGGACCCCTCCAGAGGCGCAGTGCTGGGTCCCTTCCCAACTGCGGATTCAGGATGGATAAATCCCACATGCCGGGGATCCCGTGGGCTGGGTGGGGGTACTGACCGATGCAGCACATCCGGCACACCAGGCAGGCGCTGAGCCGCCTCTTCTCCCCGGAAAGATGTCGCCTCTCCATCACCCCGAACCGCGACGGGCAACGCTGGGTCCCGGCACAGCCGCGGCTCCTGGGGAAGGGTCTTCTGCCGGCACCTCCTGCTCGCCAGCCTCGACCCCGGCGGGTGTGGACGGGCGAGTTCTGGGTCACAGCTCCTCCCACTCAGCCACTTCCTACCCCCGGTGCCCCCGGCCGCTGTTCCTCCTCCGCGGCATCGCCACCAACCTCACCGCGCCGCCCGTTCCCGGCTCCTCTGGGTGTCCCCAGCCCGGGGTGCGGCCAGCTCTGCAAAATCCTCACCAGCCCGCGGTCCCAGTGGCCGGCAAAGCAGCTTGGAAAATCCCCAGCAGGGCAGGGCAGGGCAGGGCAGAGCCGCTGCTCCCTCCGGCACGTGGGGAAGGAGCGATGCCGAGCACGGTGCGGTTCCCAAACCGGGATCGGGATGCCCACACCGGCTCGCCCCGCAGAGCCGGGCACTGCCCGCTGGCCGGCTCTTGGCTTGTTTTTCCTCGTCTTGTTTTCCAGTTAATTGCACCAGGGACAGAGGGGACAATGCCGGGCTGTTCTCCGCGCTCCCGCCCGCGGCTTCTGCCCAAATCATGGCCCGGCTCCGGAGCGCTGGGGCCGGGACGTGGCCCCGCTTGGCACGCGGGGAGATAACGGGGCTGCCTTATCGCCGCCTCTCTTCCTCTTCTTCTAAATATAATCCCCCTGCAGCCCTTCTGCCGGCTGCTGCCCTGGCTGGGAGGGCGACAGGAGCCTCGGGAAGGTGGGAGCGCGGCCCCGAGCATCGCACGGAGCACGCGGGGACAGAGGGATGTCACCGTGTCCCACACGGACGGTCTGCAGCCAGCCACCTCCAGCGCTGCATCCCAGGGGTGCCCACCGGCCTGAGGCTCCTCAGCAAGCTCCCTCTTCCCATGTCCCGCAGAAATTTGGGGTTTTCCTCTGTTTTTTTCACCCTGGCTCACCAGCTTTGGGTAGTTCCCGGGCTCTGACCAGATTGCACCTCCCCAGCCCGGACCTGCACTATCAGCTGAGCTAATAATAATGCTGGTTACTGCTTACTAACAATATTAAGGCATTGCAAGCTTATCTCTGCCGAGCTAATCCTTCCCAGAGTCACCCTGACAAATAACTTGTTGCAATCCCCCCCATGCTCGTCCCCTCCCTGGTCCAGCAGAGGTATGTTGGCCTCGGCCACCAAAAGCCACCTTGTCACCAGCCAGGGACAGCCAGCAGAGGCACAGCAGGCAGGTAGGGCAGAGCCAGAGGGAAGGTTATGGGGGCTCAAGGAAATCTGTCCCAAAGACAAGCTAGGAGCAGGAAAAGGAACTGCAGTCCCTCACACGCAGGGCACGGAGCAAAGGCTGGTGGCAGTGGCACAGGGAACACCGTGCGCCTCCGCAGGACCACACGTGGGTTAATTCCCTCCCCACCTCCTCTCTCAACACTGCTCATCAGAGTTCAGCTCACCCCATCCCCAGAAACGGGGATCCCAAAGGATCCGGGGCCCTGCGGCACAGATCCCCCGCAGAGGCTCAGGGAGCATTGGTGGCTGCACAAAGGACAGGTTTTGGGGTTTTGGTGGTGGGTTTTGGGGTTTTCCCTCTGCTGTCGAACCCAGCTAGTGAGAGAGAATGGGGAAAACCATCCTGGCCCACTCTCCAAAACCAGAGGGGAAAAGAAAAACTCCCATCCCCATCCCGCTCGACCTCAGCATCCCCAGGCGCTTTCCATCGTCACAGGGATGGCTCCCACAGGGTGCCACAGAACCCCCCGGCACCACCACAACACCCTGCACAGACAATTCCCGTCCCGTTTGCCTGCGGCACCTCCGTCCTGGCAGCCTGCCTGTCCCCAGCAGCTCCCAACACATCCGGCCAGGAGCTGCCGCTCCCCCCGGATCTCTGCTCCATCATCGCTGGCCCTGCTCGCTGTCCCACTCCGTCCCCATGTGCCTCAGGCTGCTGCCAGAGCCCAGTCCCAGCAGGACAAAAAAACCCAAAAACCAGTAGGACAAAAGGTGTCCAAAATCCCAAACCCCAACCAAAATCCCAAAATCCCAACCCTGGCTTGGCACCCTCCACCCCACTGACACTGATGGCTTTTTGCCATCCTGGGGAGGGAACCCAGGGGGTTTCATGTCGCCCACCAGCTCCTGGAACAGAGTTGGGAAGTGGCTCCCAAACTTTCTGCTCCTGTTAAATCCAAAGGAACACAGACTGCACTGGCTGAGCTTGCAGAGATCTCGAGGACACCTCCAAGCCCAAGCTCGGCGTGAAAGTGAGATTAAACAAGAGCCAACCATGGGATAAAGGAGGGGTTGGTTACTTAAAAATGCCAAAACCCTGAATTTTTAAGCCTTGAAACCCACTGCTTTCCCTTCGAGGTGAGCAAAGAATGGGAACGCACGGGGGGCTTTTTAAACCTGGCACTTTTAAGGGGGGGACATGCAAAAAAAGCTGGCTGGCTGAGGAGCACAAGGTATTTAAAACATGCTGGCTGCCAACTTGAGAGCTGACATAATCCATCATGACAACAGAGCCAAGCGGGCAGGATTTACGGAGCCTTTCACCCAGCGAGAGGAAACGGAGCCTGATTCAGCCTGGAAGAATGCACAAGAGATACCTGTGGTGGAAAAGTATCCAACACCCGGATATTTAATGAGGGAGACACCTGAGATGTGGTGATGCAAAGGAGAGTAGGGCAGATGCTCAGCAGAGCTGGGTGAGCATCAAAGAGAGAAAAACCTGCTGCAAAATGACCCTGGTCTTCCAGGATTGGGCTTTGCCTGCCCTTTTCTGGGAAAAAGTGATGGAAAAAAACAGATATTGAATATATTTGCTGTGGGATTTTTTCCAGAAGGGATGGATTTGCGGGGGATACATCCCTCCATGCAGGATGAAGCAGCAGGTCAGTATGGGGAAGAGACAAACCCAAATGGAGCCAAACATCACTGGGCAACACTGCCCAGCCACGGAGATTAATTAAATGGACAGGTCAACAGGAGGAATTGCAGCAAGGCTGGGTTTAGTGGGTGACAGGGTGCATTCTGCAGGACACGTTTGTGCAATTCCCATCTCCCTCTCCCAGTAGATCAGAGGGAGAAAGGAAGAAGTCTATCCCAAAGCAGCATCGAGGGAAAAGTCTGCGCGCGCTGCCCGAGCCGCTCGGTCCCGCCCCTCTGCACGGAAAAAAGGGAAAGAAAAGAGGGAATCGGTCATGGACGCGGGGAAAGGGCCCCATGCGGAGGCACAGGCGAGAACAAGCGCGGCTGGAAAGAAAGAGAGAGGAATCAAAACAAACAAATCCCAGGGGGAAGAGGTCTGGACCTGACGGAGAAGGAGTTACGGAGACTTCGTCTGGGGCCTGGAGCTATCCCACACCCCTGTAACGAATCCTTGCCCTCCTTGGGCAGTCATGTGTGAGCCCTATTTTGGGAAACTGAGGCAGGGTCAGCCCCAGCTGCTCGGCCAGGCCGTGCCAGCGCCGGGAGAAGCTCCCAGGGCCGCGTCTCGCCGGTGCTGTCACGGTGGGAGCCACCGGGGCAGAACGGGGAGGCAGAACCCCAGCCACGTGTCGTGGGATTGTGACAAAACAGACAAAAAGCAGACAAAAAGCAGCCTCGTCCCCAGGCAGACCCCCCTCAGCCCAGTCGTTCCCAACACCACGTAGGCTGGGAAAGGGTGGTGAGGCCAAATTTAGGCACCCAAACCTCCGCACCCCCTCCCCACATCGACTCAGAGCCCCCGGGAGGGTCCCCAGTGCTGTGTCCCCCTCCCTCCTCCCTGCAGCCATGTCTGTCCTCGTCTGTGCGACCGCCACGGCTCCTGGGGAGGGAAAACAATCCGTGCCCCCCTCACGCCAGCCATCTTAGTGCTCCCTGCCCCCCGAGCACCCCTACCTTCCCTGCTCCGGCTCCTCCAGTACAGGACGCCGGCGATGCCCAGGACGTGGCTCAGGACAAAGGCAGCGGGCGGCAGATAGGAGCTCTCCGAAAGAGGCATCGCTTCCTATTCCCGGCCCGTTATCCCGAGCCTGCCTCCGACTTTCTTCCTCCCGCTGGAGCCTGGCATCGCCGGGAGGGTGAGGGGATGGAGGCTGAGTCGCTGCCTGGAGAAACTTCCAAAACTTCCTGCCTGCGCCTCTGCCTGCAGCTGGACGTGTCCTGCGGCTGTGTCCCCAGAGCTGGCAGAGCTTGGGACAGCCAGCGCCGCTGGGACTGGGAGATTTGGGAGCTCCAAGAGGGGGCGGATGGAGGGAGAAAAGGGAGCGTCAGGCCGGCTCAAACATCTTTCCTCGGAGTTCTCGCGGCCAAACTTCGTCCCCCCCCTTCCCCTGCTTGGTGGGGAGAGACGTCATCTCCTCAATATCCATTCCCAGCCCCGCTGGAAGGGAGCTGCAGCCGAGGGGATATCGGCGGCGGCAGCTGCCATGGCGGCATCGTCACCGTCCTCACCGGGGGCTTGGGACTGGCACAAAACCTCGGCCACCCCCGGTGGGTGACAGTCAGCAGCGTCCCCTGCCAGCAGACAGCCAGAGGTGCCAAGGACAGCCGGGAGGGACATGGAAGTAGCACTTCCAGGGGGACCTGGGGCTGCAGCCAGCGCTGCCTGCTCGCAGGAAGCTCTGCCCAGCAAGGGGGTGACAGCAATGGTGACAAAATTCAGCCTTCTGGGAGCTGAGGACCACAAGCACATTCCCATCACCCTCCCGGGATGCTCTGATTAATGCCATGGGAAAACACCCCAAAAGATGCTCTAAAAACAAGAGGGCTGTGCATTTCCCCACACTTCCCGTGTCCTGCTCGCCCCGAGCACCGCAGACTTTGTGCCCAGCCCCGTTTACCAACGGTTTGCACCATGTTGGGCGTTACTCAGAGTTTCAGTTCTTTTCGGAAACGCTTCCGCCACCCACGGTACGAGGAACGGCGCGGGGAAACCGAGAGCAGCCGGTGCCCCCCAGCCCCTGTGCCGCTGTAACCACAACCGACAGGGTGGGGAGGCTCCCACAAAGCCCAGATTGATCTCAGAGCCCATCACGTCCCCCTGCCAGCTCCGGAGGGAAGGAATTGGCTCTGGCATAGGAAGTTGTAGGGAATTAAAGGATCATTTTTTGCCGTTACCTTTGCCAAAGGGCCCAGACAAGAAAGGGTTGTTCTGCCGGCGCTCAGGGGAGGTGTTAGGGTGAGGGTGGCACGGTGCAGACCTGCAGAACATCAGCCTGGCTCAGGATTTACTGGGAGAGCCAGGAATCCCAGCTCAGGATTTTCTGACCAGGAGATGCAGCTGCACCAGATGCCATCCTGCAGCTCCTGCTCCAGATTTGAGAAACCCCACGAAGCCCAGAGCCTCATCCAGGTGCAAACAGATTTATATTATATTTATAACCCTGAGCAGTTCCCCAAACCCAGCAGCCACCAGCTGGTCAGGCACACAAAGAAAACCGTATCACACAAAACCTGACCGACCCAAACATTGCCTGAAAACATTCCAAAACCTGGCACAGGGTGCCCAGAGCAGCTGTGGCTGCCCCTGGATCCCTGGAAATGTCCAAGGCCAAGTTGGACAGGGCTTGGAGCACCCTGGGACAGTGGAAGGTGTCCCTGCCCATGGCAGGGGATGGGATGGGATGACCTTTAAGGTCCCTTCCAACCCAACCATTCCATGATCCCACAATTGCATTGCTCCCTGGAGTTCCTGTGACCCCACACCTTTTGGGAAAACGAGATGGGTGACAGAAAATACAGAGTTACCCCGGGGCTCGGCGCTGTTGCAATATATTTTCCAGAGCTCCATCCCTGCCCGGATGAAAAATATCCCGGCATAGTTTTCCTCCGAAGCCGTCTGCTTTGTGTTAAGGCTGCGGGAGGAATGACCCACCACGAGGCCACCATAAATGGGCCCGTGGTCCAGCCTGAGCAGGGCAGAGAGCCTCCTGCAAGGGCTGGTGATGTGATGGAGCTGGGATGTGGCAGCGAAAAAGGGTCCGGGAAGCAGGAGCCTCATCCCCTCACCCCTCACAGCCATGGGAGCTCAGCTGCTCCTGTGCTTCCTGCACGGAGGGGCTCATTAAATGCACTGAGCTGCTCCAGCTGGACAAGGCTGGAGTGAAATAAATTCTTAAAATATATATAATCATGCATAAATATATATTTATATATTTTATATATATATATTTTAAATACAAATATATATTTATATTTAAATACATATAAATATATACTTACATATTTATATATAATATATATTGTATACACAATTATATATATAATTGTAATTATAATTATGTAATATATAAAGCATATAAAAATAATATAAAATATATAAAATATATAAAATATATAAAGCATAATATACAGAGCATATATTATATCTTTATATATACAATCTCATATATATAACATAATATATATTATATGTTTTTATATCTATTTATAGATATCAATACAATTTAATAGAATCACAGAATACCCCAACTCGGAAGGGATCCACCAGGATCACCCAACTCCTGAATATATTTATATAAACGTCTATTTCTATATATCAATACATCCCTCTGCTGCATCAGGACACCCTGGGGATGCCTGCAATCCCCGATTCACCCAGCTCAGTTTAACTCCATCGCCCCCTCTCCTTTTCCCGCTGCAGGAAGCCGATAAGGCAGGAAGGAGGTGGCTGATTTGGGGTGTCAGGAGCCAACGTTGGGTTTCGGGGTGACTCTGCACGGCTCTGGGAACCACCCAGCCCCGGATGCAGCCACCAGCCCCCACACCCTCCCCCTCCCTGCCATGGAAACCACCCCAAAACACAAACAGCTCATTTTTAGTTCCTTGCAAGGCGGCTTCGCCCGAAAAGGAAAGGGGTGGGGAGAGGACGCATCTCCCGCCCGCAAAGGAATTTGGGGAGTGGAGAGGCCCTGCCCCCCTACAGAGGGGTCCCCACCTTGCAGGGCACCCCCTTATTCCACAGAGCACCCCGGGCAGCATTTTGCATCCCCCAGAAAGGTGGGACCCTCAGCACTGCCCCCCCTTGGCTTTAGGGCACCCCACGGGGGGATGCGGATCCTGGACCACCCTCGCTCCCGCCTGGAGCTGAGTCACGCCAAGCTTTGGGTGTCCTGGGCTCTTCTCCCCCCTCCATGTGCCTCCCCAGTGAGTAATGCTCAGGCGACAGAGATCAGCTCCCGGCTCAGCTCCCGGCTCCGGCATCTCCTTATATGACCGAGGAGCTGCCGGGCAGCGTCACACGGGAGCCGGGCACAGCCCTCGTGTCCCTGGCACCGCTCGGGGCACGGAGGCACCCTGGCACCGCTGTGGGGTGCCCCTTCACCCCCTGGCTGCTGCAGCCTTGCAGATGGCAGCAAAAGCTCCCCGAGCTCTGTGTCCCAGCCTGAGGAGGTGGCAGCCAGGTGGTGGCACTGTGGAAACGCCAGAGTGGGCACGGCCGGATGGCACTGGGGACAGAGGCAGAGCTGGCACCTGGCAGCACCGAGCTGGGGTGAAGCATCACTGGGGTGAAGCATCACTGCCTGCACCCCGCTGTGCCACCCAGTGCCACCCAGCGCCACCCAGCCGAGCCCACCAAAGCCCCTCCATTGCCTGCAGCAGGAAAAATGGGACATGGGAGTGCCCTGGAGGACTCGTCTGCCCCAAATGGTCACCAGGGTCACCCCACCCTGGCCACGAGACACCCCAGGTCCCAGGGCAGTTAAAGGGCCTGTCCAGCAGCAGTGCTGAGCACGCACCAACTCGTGACGGCAGGGCAGGAGCCAGGTTTCCTGCTGTGCTTCCTCAGCGGTGCTTTTCCCCTTTCTGTTGCTTTTCCCTCCTTTCTGGGAGCTTAAAGGGCAAATCTCAGTCGCTTATGGCTGGGAATGGGCAAGGAGGGGAAGGAGGCTCCGGGTTTTGGGTCAGGGATGCTCAGGTACATCAAAGATGGCATCACCCAGGGGCAGGTCCTGCTCGTCTGGGCTTCCATGGGGACAAACACTGTACCCCAAATGGGTACAAACACCGGAACAAACACCGTACCCCAAACCCATAATCAGGGGATGTCAACACACCCCACACCAGCGCTCAGCTGAGATCACTCCCCCTCGGATCACGGCTTTTCCCTCCTCCACAGCATCACACCCTCCTGGCAAACCACAGCAAAGGCAGCTGCGGACAGACAGACAGACAGACAGCTCAGCAAGGCCCATCCCTGGCTGCCGAGCGCTGCCGCACGTGCCAGGGCACCCCGTTCCGCCGGCAAGCACGGGCAGGGCCCCGCCGGGGCGCGGAGCCTCGCTCCACCCTGCCCGCGGCGCCAGCAGCCTTGGGAAAGGAAAGCCAGAACAAGGATGACGTTTCTTCTGATCCGGGCTATTAAAAACAAGGTGGAACGAGGCAGGTCACAGCTCCCGACGCTGCCCAGCTCCTCGGCTCCGGCTCCCAACCCTCTCGGGCTGATGGTGAATCACCCGCCCGGCGTGCGCGGGCACAGCCGGTGAGCCCTCGCCAGCCGGCTCCTGGCACAGCGGGCACATTCCCCACGTTCAGCATTTCCTTCTGGCTTTCATCATCCCCCAGCGGCCACATTCCCGCTGGGAGGGATGGGGAGAAGCCCACGGGGTGCCGTGTTGGCCCCCGGGCAGCACAGCCCTGCTCCTGTGCTGCAAAAAATTGGGATTATGGAAACTGTCGGACGGCAATGCTCTTGTGGCCCTGGAAAACCAATGTCCCAAGCACTGGGGTTGTGCAAATTGGGATTTTGGCCCTCAGTTCCCCATCATTGCCTCCTTTTGGGCAGGGAATGGTGGGAGCTCGAGCTGGGATTAACCAGAGCAGCTCCATGCAGCCCAGGGCTGGGGGGCAGCTCTGCACCAGCCCCCCCTGCATCTGCACAAATCAATATTTGCCTGTGAATCTCTCACAGAGGAGCTTCCAAAGGTCAGCTGGACTCTGCAAAATAGGGGGAGAGGGACGAGAACCTCAGACCTCCCCACCCCAGCACCACCAGCAGTAAAATCAGAACTGAGGAACCGGCGAAAGGAAGCTCCGGTGATAAGAATGGAGATGTTCCCTTTTCCAGCAGACGTCTGGGCACCAAAATTAGAATAATATCTTTAAAAAAAGACAAGACTTCCCTTCCCACAGCAGGGCTGACAGTGCTGCACCAGGAGGGACGTGGGAAAGGACCCCGGGACCACCTTAGTGTGGGATATGGAAGTGGAGGGAAGGGACAAGAAGGTTCGAGGCAAGGCTGGGAGCAAATATAATTCCTGTGGCTTTTCATCCTGCAAAGGCAAACAGCTGAGCTGGACAGCCACCTGCTCATGCCTTAATCATTCCCCAGCAGCGTGAACTCCTGCACCAGGGCTGGAGGGCAAATCCCTCCAGCACAGCAGCGGTTTTGGGGTCTACGGGAATGTGACATCCCAACGGGGGCCGTCCAAGGGGACCAGCCCCAGTGAGATGGACAGAGCCAACAGGAGAACCCAGGGCCTCGAGAATCTCAAAAATAACTCAAAGGAGACCATTCCCTTCACAGCAGGATCAGGGAGAGGCTCACCCAGCTCCCACAGGAAGAGCAGTCGGCATTCCCAAGGCATCAGATCCTTTCCTAGGTGGGGCTCCCTTTTTGGTGTCCCAGATTCAACACCTTTCCCAGGGCCACCCAGAGCCATCAGCACTCCCAGCCCCACTCCTCCACGCATCCCCCAAAACGACCCAAACCATCCCAGATCCATCTCATTCCAACTCTTTCCAACACCGCTTGGCCTTTGGAGCTCTCCCTCCGGCCCAGGAGCCAGCGTCACGCTGGAGGGGAGCTGAGGGTGATCTCACCACTGCTTTCCCAGCATGACAAACCTCTCCAAGGCCGCCCCGGGATTCTGCTGACGCAGCAGCTCCGGCATTATTTCATCGCTTCCCACTTCTCGGAAGCCTCCCGTGGCTTGTCACCCCTGCGAGGACGCTGGCAGGGAGCCTGCCCGTTGAGTGACGCCACGAAATTCACGGCCACGGAACCCCAGCTCCCGGAAAGCACCGAACCCCGCTGAGCTGGCACGGACACGGTGGCACTGTCCCGCAAGGCAAGGGCAGGAAGGAACAGGGACTGGGGCACAGATGAAAGCTGCACGAGAGCATCCTGGATGCACCTGGAAATGCTGGGTGAGAGGAAAGAGGTGAAGGCGGTGACGGAGGCGAGGTGGATGGGGATGCACGGGGAAAGGAATAGCAAAGGTCTCCCGGCAGAAAACACCGCGGGGTCTTTGCGAGGGAGCAGCAGCAGCTCTGGGCAGAGGAAGGCTTGCTCGCACACCCACGTGCAAGAGGACACACACGTCTGCACGCCTTCCCGGGGCCTGTGCCGACAGGAGAGGTGGCATCTTTCCCAGGCCGGGGGAGGAGGAGGAAGGCGATGCCATCTCCGGGTCCCTCCCTGCCCCTCCGGCCACGGGGACAACGCCGCACACCTCCACAGAGCCGCTGTCTCCGCGGCTGGGTAAACACCCGCTCCGCAATTCCCAGCACACCCCGATGGCAGAGGGAGAAAGCCATGAAAGAAAAGTCATAAAAACACCCAAAAAACCATGAGGTTTGATGGAAGCCCCCGCAGAGGGGATCGGCACAGCCCCGTGCCAGAGAGCAGCCCAGGTCCCAAATCCTCCACTCACTCCTGCACAGGAGCTGAGCACCAGGAACACCCCAAATCCTGGAAAAACCCCCACAAATTAAGTCTCAGGCCCCAGCCCCTCTCAGAAGAGCCAGACCCCACTGCAGTGCAGCCATTTGGGGCTCCCCAGCCCTGGCAAGCCCCAGGGAGAGCCGCGGGGAGCCGGATCGGAGCCGCGGCGCTGGGATCATCCCCGGCAGCTCAAGCCCAAGCTTTGCACTTCCCACAGCAGCGGCTTAGGGAGCAGGAAAGCCGGGGGGCGGAGGGATGGCCGGCATCAAAACTCCTTTTCTGCCAGCTAACAAAAGAGCTGGTGTCTCCGCAAAGAGGCTTGTTATTCCAACGCCAAGCAAAGGCTGCTTGGCAGCGGGGGAAATGGGGAAACTCTGGGCTAGTGGGAACTGGCTGTGCTTTGTTTGGGGGGTGCTGTGTTTGCACAGCCCCCACACCACGGGGGTGGCGGGGTCAGTGGGGTCAGGGCTGTCCCCCGGGTATGGCTCTGGTGGCCTCGGCCTGCTGCCTACAAATAAAGCAAAGGGAGGTCACCGCCCAAGAAGTTGTGTGTCCCCAGTTTTTCGGCCTTCAGCTCCCCAGGTGTGCCCCAAAAAGCAGCTCAGGGTGTCCCCACCCTCGCCACGCTGCGAACACGAGGACGGCGGTGGCGGAACTGGAGATGGGCAAAGCCTCCTCCGAGAAATGGAGGTCAAAGAGAAGGAAGCAGCCGATTCCCTCCTCTTCCTCCGCAGATGGAGGGCAGGCAGCAACCTTGAGCCCTGATCTCATTAGATGTCCCAAACTAAGCAGTGTGAAACCTGATTAGCGCCGGGCGGGAGGCGGGCGAAGGAGCGGCAGCTTGCTCTGCCACCCTGCCTCGCACCGGGGAGGGGGTCTGGGGAGCAGGGCACCCACAGCCGCCTCCCCACAGCCCCCAGGACCTGCTCCTGGTCCTTCCACGCTCCATCCCACCCCAGGTCATGGCTGTGGTGTGGCCCTGAAGCGATGTTTCATCCCAGCTGCTCCCGCCAGTGCCCGGCCGGCCTTGGCGTGCAGCGGCACCGAGAAATGTAGGATTAAAAAAAAGAGAGGAGGCGGGAGCCCAAAACCTCTGTTCCCTAGAGACCTGCGCTCCTGCAGAGAAACTTAATCCCTGTTAAAAAGCAAATGAAATAATCCAGTTGCTGTGGGCTCTGTTCGAGGCCCAGATCTGCCGGACCCCTCCGGCCTGGCCCGGTCCCAGCAGATTCCCTCAGCAGGGCCGAGCTGAGCCTTTCTGCGCTAAAACCATCCCTGGCACCACAAAGCTGAGGTGGAAAGCTCTAAATCAACACAAATCCTCAGTTAGAGCCCAGCCTGTGAGTGCCCCTGCCTGGCAGTGCCGCCCAGGGGACACCTCACAGGGTGGCCGTGCCATCGAAGTGTCACCAGTCCCATCCTCCTCGCACACAGGGACACAGGGCTGGGAGAGGAGAAGCCAAAACTCACCAGGGACTCCACCCACGGCAGCCAGGGAAGATGTTGGCCCTGGATCTCTTATCACACCCGGCCACCTTGGGTGGCTCCTCAGGGAAGCCACCACATGACGGGACGAGAGCAGACGGTGACAAGGGGACAGCCATGGCACTACTCCAGCACAGGGCAAGATGTTGCTCCTGCCTCCTGCTCCCACCCCACACACCCCTCAGGCAGCAGGGCCAGCACACAACACCCAAACCCCTCTTTTTTAACAGCAGAAATGCGATATTCCTCACTCCAGGCGCAGGCAGGATGGCGAGGTGACAAGAACAAGCACGGACCCACTCCTTGGTCACGGGGGAAAATCTGAGCCCGTTCCCCTGGGGAAAGCACGTGGCAGCTCCAAGGTCAGATGGAGCCAGATTAGCTGGCAGGGCACGGACAGGGCTGAGGAGATGCTGAGCTGGAGCCGGCTGCCAAGTAAACAACAAAACTCCTCGGAAAGCGAAACCAGCCCTCCTCACACCGCTGGTAAAATTAACCCAGCAATAAATTTGTAATCTAATGGGTTTCCTCCGCCGAACCCAAAGGATCTGGTCACTTCGGGGCCGTGACAGGCGCTGCCCTGGGAAACTCAAGATGGAAACTGTGTGGAAAGTCTGGGTGACCCCACACCCACCGGGGCAGGGTCCCTGCCGGGGCAGCGTCCTGTGTCCCCAGCATGGAGACAGGGATCTGGCAGGGCCCCCCAGCCCCAGCCCAGCTGGGGGCACTGGGATGCTCTCCAAGCCCCTTGGAGGGCTGACAGGGATGGATGCTGGCACCGAGCCGGGGGTCAGGGGCCTGGACTGACACACACGAGCATTTACATATGAAACGCTCCCAGCTCCAATATCCGCTGCTGCCTCCACCTCCCCGGGGAGATGAATAGAGATGAGGGGGGAGAAGGGAAAAGAAACCTCTCCAGCAATAAAACCTTGTTTTCCTCCAGCCCCGCAGCTCGAGGGCAGGCTGGGCCGGCTGTTTGCAGTGCTGGGAGCACACTTAGATCCATGGCAATGCCAAACGGTGCCAGCGGGATGCACGGCACGGCATCTCCATGCCAGCGGGCACCGCAGAGCCAGCCATTCCCTGTGGGCACCTTGGATGCACTGGGAAGCCCCCAGCAGCAAGAAGGGCTCAAACTGTGCTGGCTCCAGCAGCGTTTGGCCTCCTCCAAGCTCAGAATCTCACACTGGTTTGGTTGGAAGGGACCTTAAAGCTCATCTCGTCCTCTTCCACCATCCCAGGCTGCTCCAAGCCCCGTCCAACCTGGCCTTGGACAGTTCCAGCCTCCACCCCTGCCCTGCCCACACCACGTCTCCCTGCCTGCTCTGCTTCCTGAATTAAAGCCACAAAGGGCTGTGGTAAACACAGCTGGTGACAGACAAAGTCAGCATCGCTTGGTCTAGAGGCAACAAAACAGCCCCAAACCCACAGAATGGGCTTTCTGGGGACCTGCCACCCGTGTTTTCACGTCCTCGTTCCGTGCTCGCGGGAGCGGAAAGCGCCACGAGCTCTGGGATGTGGAAGCCAGCGTGGAGCCAGAGCTCCCGGCAGGGCTCTGGGCAGCACCTGGAGAGGGGAAGGCTGCCAGATCAGCTCCTGCAAGCAGTCACCTTGTAAACACGATTAATAATGTCATCTTGGCTCCCTGCACCTCGCTCTCGCGGGCACGAGGGGAACTCGCCGAGCTGCAGCTGCAGACAGGGCTGGGGAGCTCTGGGTGAGAGCTTCAGCAGCAGCCCCAAAACAGAGCGGGGGTCAGTGGCACCCAAATCCAGCCCCCAAAACCAGCACCCATCCCTGCTCTGGCTGCCAAGAGGTGGTGGGGACAGAGCCGGCCACCACCCCAGCACATCCAGCTGGCACATGGCGACTCGGGGCTCCTTTTACATTGATTCCCAGTGCCAGCTGCAGCGAAGCTCAGGAAAAATTCATGATGGACACCACGGCAGCACAAGAAAGTGAATTATATTCCTCCCAGACGCGATAACTCAGGGCAGCTGTCAGCCACAGAGCTGCGGGATTAACCCTTCGCGGCGGCAGTGGCAGCACGGGAGGGTGGGGACACCGCCAGCCCGCTGGTGACAACTCCCTTGGCTCCCTGCTAAATTAAACATGGAATTGATTCACCTTTGTTATACAATGGGATCAGCTGGTAAAGCCCAGCCGAGGCCTTGCTGTGAAAAAAAAGGGGCGAGTCAATGACAGCATTGTTAGATGACAGGCGATGGCATTCCAGGTGCCTCCTGTTTTCCTCTCCTCTCCTCCTAGCGGGAGAATCCCAAGAGCTGTCTGCAGCAGGATGAGACTGGCTGAGAATTCCAGAGGAAAAAGCTCCTCTGACAGGAGGGAAGATAAAAAAATAGAAAAAGACAAAGAGAAAAAGCATGCATAGAGCACCAGGTAAACCGAGCTGCTCTCCCGCAGCCCGGGCTCGCTGCCTGTGACAGAGGGACAACGGCTGCCTGCCTCCAGCCACCTGCCAGGGGCACGATCGGGTGTCCCAGCCACTCTCCAGGGACAGCCTGTGAGGCAGGAGAGGCCAAAGCACCGGGAAAGAGCTTCAGAAAGCAGGGAAGTGGGAAAACAGCAATCTGCACCCGGGTGCCGCCGTGCACCCGCAGCAAAAACACCCTCACCGCAGCAGGATCGGCCCCCGTCCCGTGGGAACGGCCGCCTGCTCCCCCTTGGATCAGGAATCTGAGCTCAAATCCTTTTCCAGCTATTTGCCAAGCAGCTTTCCCAGCCTCCTGCACTGCTCTCAGGGCTGGGCCGGCCGCTGCCCCAGCGCTCCTTTGTGCCCAGGCTCACCGCTCCAAACCCAAGGAGAAGACAAAAGAGGGAAGTGAAGCGGAGCCGTGGAAGCGCCACCCCTCCCCGGGAAGCCGACAGCTCCTGGCCATGCTGGGATCCCTGGATCCGCCTGGATCGGCGATCGATGGCAGATGGTGGCACCCAGCTGGAGCCCGGGCAAGACGCGACGCCGGAGCGGCTCAGCCTCTCCAGGAATACCTCTCAGGGAGCCGAGTCCATCCAGGAACTTCTTGTACTTCTCCAAGTTCATTTTCCAGCCGAAGCTACCCCGTTCCTCAGCTGGGCGGCATCGGGGCACCCACGAGCTCCAGCCGCTGTCCCCGGCTCAGCATTCCCGCCGGACTCCCCTCCGCCGCCCTTTGACCACTGGCACTGTTTCCTTATTTGATGAAGCACACGAAAGCCTCCCAGGGTCGAGGCCACCCCCCTTTTTTGCAAATAAGAGCAGCAGCAACTGCCCCGCACCATCAGGGCCCCCCGGCATCCCTTCTCCCACCCCTCCACGCCGGAGCTTTCAGGGATTGTATGTCCTGGGGATATTTCCAGCGAGGAGCGTGGTCAAGGGAATTGGGAGGAGGGGAAGGAAAAAAACCAATGGGCTTTAAGGCAGCAGATGGGTCCACATCCTTGTGGGAAAAGCCACCCTGGTGACTGACACCAGTCTGGGAGAAGCCACGAGAAAAATGCCATAAAATGTTGGAAAAATGGGCCAGGTGAGACCCAGGAGCAGATGGGGAGCAGATCCCTCCCGTCTCTGCCCCCCGACACTCGCCACATGTTCACCTCGCCCCGGCAGCGAGGCGCTTACAAAGCTGAAAAGGAGATTTGCTGGTTTTAAAGGAATTTTTGGCAGCAGGAATGAGCCCAGGGGGATCCAAGAGCCTGACCCGCTCATTGCTGCCCTTCAGCAGGGATGGTGTCCATCGGGCATGGACCAGGACTTCTGTTAATCAAATAATAAAAACACTAATGATAATGATAATAATAATAATCATTAATATTAATAATATCATCATCAGTAGTGTTGAAATGAGCTGTCCTAGAGGTAGATCCTGCTCTCCCCATTCCCTCTCTGGAAAGATCCCAGCAGGTTGAGCAAGACCCACCACACGGTGCAGGATCATCCTGCCTGGGCTCCTGCACGAAAATTGAGCTTTGCCAGAGGAAAAGGAGGGAAACAGAGCAGTGACGTGCTGCAGGAACCAAATCTCCCCCCAAAAACCACAGGCGGACACAGAGGAACCAGGAGATTCCCCTCATCCACGAGCACAGGAATCCCTGGCTCCTTCTCCATGAGTTGAAGGTAGAGCAAGCCACATCCCACAACAACATTATCCACAAAAATATCAATAAAACCTCAGTAAAATCACTAAAGCCTCAATAAAATCAATAAAACCTCAGTAAATATCACTAAAACCTCAATAAAATCACTCATGGGCGCAACCCCGTGTCCAGCTCCTCCACAGCTCCAGGACAGATGGACACTTCTACAGGGACAGACACACACCATGGGTATCACTTTCCCCCCCGAGCACGGCAAACCCAGCAGGCCAATTGCTGCTTGTGCCCCTGCCAGCTGGGAATCAGGGGAGCCAAAATTCCCTCTGGGAGCTCCAAGTTGGAAACAGGGGCAGGTGGGAGGTCACCCCAGGACCCTCTGCACCCTCGGGCTCCGGCGGGATGGAGGTGACATCCATCGATCCCAGCTGAAGGAGCTGATCCAGGAGCTGATCCCATCAGCAGGGAGTGGCTGCAGGAAGAGCCTGGATCCAGGGCTGGAGCTGCCTGGTGCCCACGGCATCCCTGGGCCATTCCCAGCCATCCCCCCGCGCCCTTGGCAGCGCCAGCGGCAGGATAAAGTTGTTGCGAGAAGCCAAGTTGTCACCACTAAAAATAGCACAATGGAATTTTCCTCTAAAGGAAGAAAAAAAAGGGAAAAAAAACCCAACAAAAAACCCTGATCCTTGCTGACAAAGGGGCTGTGAGAAGGAAGGGTGGGAACAGTGCCATGGAGGGGGCACGAGGGGACATCATGTCCTTCCCTTCCAACGTCCCTAAAGAGGCTTGAGGAGCTGAGTCCATCACAGGGGACAGTGACACCAACATCCCACCCTGTTTATCTCCATCCTCCCTTCCCAGCAAAGCGGAGAGCCCAGACACTCCCAGTGCAGCCACAGGACACCGCGAGCTCCAAAATCTCAGCAGCAGGAGGGAGATGCAGGGAAGACAACCCCGAACCCACCGGGAACCCCAAACCCCATCTGGATGGGGAGAAGGGCACTTCCCTCCTCCTGTCCCGAGGGGGTTAATGGGAAGAGGGTCTGACGCCCCCAGATCCCATCCCCAGCACCCCAGCAGCTCCTTCCATCCCCAAGCTCCCTCTCCCCTCTGCCGGGAACGCCAGGAATTCCTGGAGGAGGGCGGATCGCTCCAGCTGGCTCCATCGCACACTGAGGCTGGGGGGAGGCAGGGGAGCCCCCAGCTCCTGCAGCACATCCAGGAATCCCAGAGCTCCCCGCACAGCAACTGCCCCCGCGGCAGGAACGAGAGGCATCCCAAACAGCCGGCCAGGGAGAAATATCTCCAGGGGCAGCAGCGTCTGCAGGCGCCGGCACTGAAACCTCCTGTGCCACCCCTGGCTGTCCCCAGCGCTGTCACCCCAGAGTTAGGGGGTGCTGGGAGACCCCAGGAGTGGGGATGGGGCTGTTCCAGCCACGCTGAGGATGGGACCAGAGCCAGGGGATGGAGGTGTGACTGATCCACGGCATGCCTGGGGTGGATTTATTCAGGGAGAGCCTCAAGGCTGCACTGTCACCACCCTCGCGAGCCCCCAGCAGGGTCACCCCAGCTGTCCCCACCATGGCTGTGTCAACTGAACGTGCCTGAAGCAGAGGGATGGTGCAGGGGCGCTAATTAACGCTCATTAGCTGGCAGGGCAGCACGTGCAGAGCAGAGCGGGACCACCGGGCTGGGAAGACGTTCCGGGGAAAAAGGAGTTCCGGGGAAAGGAGTCGCTCCCACAGGATAGTTTCACCAGGAGCAAAACTGCCCAAGGTCAGCTGGAATCTCTCAGCCAAGGGAGCCCTTGTATACGGTTTCCTGCAGGGAAAAATAAGCTGCTGGCAAAAGCACTTCTGTAGGGACCCAAATAACGATTAATAAAAACCGAGTCCCACCCGGATGGGACAGGACCAGCAGTCAGCACAAACATCCCACTGGGATCAAGACACAGCTCCATGGCTGTGCAGGACTGGGGGGAGCAAGGGCAGAGCAAGGGATTTGGAGAAGGAGCTGCTGTCAACCCCAGCCATGCCAGAATTACACCCCCGACCTGGGCGGGGGTCCCAGCAGGCCTCGAGGCTCCCAGCAGAGCTCAGGGTGGGCAAAACCAGAAGCTGGGAGAGAATCCAGCCCACGCAGGTGCTGTAGAGGTGCAAAACACAGCATTCATCACCTGTGGGAGGCTGGAAAAGCTTCCAAAGCATCATTAAAAAAAGCTCATCTGAGCAGTGGAGGGCAGGCAGGGCAGGCGGCTGCCGGCACGCTTGGACTCACCGGAGGGAAACAGGGCAACAGGAAATGAAAAATGGAAATGCAGGCATGTCACGCACAGGAAAACAACAAAATAAACATGATTGTGGCCTCGCGGCGCCCGGAGCTCGCTGGCTCGGAGCGCTGATAAACAGGGGGTGACAAAGGGACATTCCAGGCACTGTGAGGGACCAGGCAGGAGCACAAGCCCTGCAGACAGACCTGTCCCACCTCTGCCGGGAGCCACAGAGCCAGGCTGTGCTCTGCGGGGTTGGCAGGGATCAGCACCCTGCTCCTCACCCAGAATCTCCCAAACCATCTTGCCCAGCAGCCCTCCCCACTTCCCCCCACCCCTTCCAGGAATCTCTGGGCTTATCCGACCCAGAAGCTGGACACAGATCTGAGATCGCATCCCAGGACACACAGATCTCAGATCACATCCCAGGACTCATTTTACCACATCCACGGCCAAATCTGATCGCTCAGCCTCCCGCCCCACCGCGCATCCCCGCGGGAAGCTGATGCTGGAGGATCCCCCTCCCCAGCCGGCTGAGATCCATCCAGACACACAAAACCCCGCACGACATGAGCTTGGAAGTGAAACTTCCCAGCTTATTAGCACGAGCATCCTCCGCACAGGGAATTTCCTTGGCGGTTTCCCTCTCCAAGCTGCTTGAACACCCCCAAACCCGGCACGGGGCCCAGACCCCCCAGACAGGGCAGCGCTGAGAGGTTAAATCTGGAGCTTCAGGGAGAAAAAACGTCTGGATGGAAAGGAAGATCTCAAGGAGAGCATCCAGCAGGGATGAGGGGTGTTCCCCTCACGGAGCTGGGGACACCAGCTCCCAGCACCGGCTCTGCTGGTTCCCACCCCGCCCGCAGCCTCCATGGGATGGGATGGGATGGGAAAGGTGTGAGCAATCAGGGGTGCGGAGCAGAGCCGGTTTGCTGCTCCTGCCCATGGACCTGCGAGGGCTCACCCTGTGCCGGGGGGCACGTCACGGGTGACCAGCCCCACAAATTAGGGCTCCCTGCTCCCGGCCCCATCCCAGGTGTGCCAGCACCTCTGCGCCGCCTCTCCCCAGGGCAGAGATTGCCTCACCTGCCTGGAAAACTCAGCTGGCGTTGCTAAGATCCAGCCACAGCACGGAGCTGCCACGGCAGCGACGCCCTGGGCACGGCTGGGAAGGGCTGGATTATCAGAGCTCAGGGACTGGGGTCCTGTCCAGGGCTTCCCTGCACGGCATCCCAGCTGCTCCGAGCATCTTCCCACCACCCCACGCCTGTCCCAGCCCTCCTGCTGCAGCCAGCAGTGAAACACTGCCCCGTGCAGGAACCAGCCAGGCCGAGCCCACGGGCCAGGAAGGGCTCACAGCCCCTCTGGGTGGGAGGATGGAGTTTTATCGAGAGATCCCAGCATGGACCACCCTGAGCTCCAGCACAGCTTCTCCCTGCATTGAGACGGAACTGGAACCTTCGGTGCCCTGCTGCTCCCACAGCCTGGATTTATCCATTTCAGACCCATAAAAAAGGCACTCATCACCCGGGTATTCAAACAACGGTGTTAAGACACTTTAAATTTAAATAGAACCTCTTGTTTTACTTCCCTCTGGGAGGTTCCTTGCCACTGGCATCAGCCACGGTATGTCCAGAGCAGTCTAAACTTAGCTGACACAAGCGAGACGAGCCTGGAAAGGAGGTTGGCTGGGAACCAGCAGACGGAGGTCAAAGACTCCGCTCTCGCCCCGGAGCATGAGCCGGGAAGGAAAAGGCTCCACGGGAATGCAGCACTGAGGAGAGCAGGGAGAGAACAGCCCCAGTCCTTTCTAAAGGCTCGGCTGCTGAGAGCAGATCAAAGCCTTCCGGCACACCCCGCACACCGGCGGGTCACGGCCCGGTGACGGTGCCAGCGAGGTACCGCGGGTGCGGCCACCCTGTGCCCACCCTCGGCCTTCCCGGGGGATTTTGTGTCTGGAGAAGAGCACATGGAAAGGAGGGGAAGCAGCCAGCAGCCCCAGGAGCTGCGGGAGCAGGGCTCAGGCACGGTTCTGGTTCATTAGCAGGGCACCAGGACAACGCTTCCGCTGATTCCAGGGATGCCGGCGGGACGGGGGAGGCACACGCCGCTGCCACCTCCCTGCCAGGCAATGCCAGCGCCTCGGGATGGGCACGGCTCCGCTGCCAAGGCAGGGCCAGGTGGGGTGGATGCTGTCACCTGCAACGCCACCAGCCCCATTGCCCTGCTGGCCAAAACAAAGGAGGAAAACAGCTCCTTGCAGGGGCTCCGCCTCGGACACCCAGGGCTGCTCCTGCCACCGCCTCGAGCCCCCCTTTGCCTCTGGTGCCCCCACCATGCCAGAGAAGCCATAGGGCACACGCATCCCCCCAAAAAATCAGTATTATTCACCCCATGACGGAAAATCCCATGGCTTCCAGCCCAGCTTCCCTCATACTTGCTCAAGCCAGGGACTCTCCACTCCAAAAGTGGAACTTGGCCAATCCTCCTGCCAAGGGATGAAGAGGAACAAGAGCTTCCTCTCCCCCAGCAAGGAGTCACCACCATGGCACCAGCCCCACCAGAGACCTCGTGCAGCCCACTCAGCACCGCCCAGCAGCGATGTTTATCCTTGTGGGATGATCTCCCAGCAATCCCTTGCAACAGGAGGCAGCTGCACCTTGTTCAAGGAACGAGGCACCTCCAAGTCCTCAGCATTGAGGTCCAGGCACCTCTAGTTGCATTTGCTGTGGCACGAGAGCAGACACAAGCAAGAAAAATTATGTTCTCCAGAGATGGGCACAGCCAGGAATGCCATGGACCACCAGGAAGGCTCCGGTTCCAACCGGGAATGAACTCTGGTTGATTTATACAAAGGTCCCCCACCTCTCCTGCCCAGCCCAGGGTCTCCTCCAGTCCCTGGGGGGTTGTTCCCTCCCTAGCTGGAGCCAGGTCACTCAGACAAGGTGACAAACCACCTTGTGTTGTCCCAGTCCAAACAAGGCAGGCCACGTGCCGGGCACCACGGAGCAGGCAGAACAGCGCTGAGAGCCAAAAAACCCTTCTCAGATGCCACAGCTCCAGGCTTTTTACCCTCAATCCCAGAAAAACCCCAGTTAATTATGAAAAAGGAAGGATTTCACCAGGATTGATTAGTTAATGTTTACAGTGCTGTGAGCAGGGAAAGCATGACCTGTGTTCTGAGCTCGGCAGAGCTGCTGGCACCCTTGCAGTGCCGGACATCCCGGGGGCTGCTCCTGCTTTTCCGAGGGGACAGTGAGGGTCAGCACCCCCCAAAACACGATGGGAACGGCGAATGAGCCCCACTCAGGGTGACAGAGCCTTCCTGCCTGTGGTGGCAGCATCCACACAGGTCCCCAAAAGCTCCGGCGTCACCCCAACGCCGACGCCGCCGTTCCCACCGGGATCCGCGGCAGCAGGTCCCGGCACGTGCCGCGGCTCTGCGATCCAGGGATGAGGCAAGAGGGGCTGGAAACCGCCTCGTGGCTGCCTCCCTGCAGGGAACCGGCCTGCTGGCTTTGAACTGGGCCGCACTGGTGAAGGTCGTGGCCCTGGGCACACCTGGGCAGGTGTGGGGCTCTTCCCGAACAGGACAATCCTGAGGATGCTGAATTAGGGAAGCGCTGAGGCAGCACTGGATCACCACCCCCAAAATCGCCACTTTTAGCCCCATCCTCCGGTTCCGGCCACCCCCTCGGGAGCCGAGGTGGGTGCCCCCGCAGCGCTGATGCAAACCTCCTCCCCCGGCCCCGGGAGCACCCCGGCGAGCCCCGGCGCCGCAGCGCTGCGGCACAGCTCCCCGGCACCCCGCTGCCGAAGGTGGGTGTTCTTAGAAAGAAAGGAATCACGGGGCTCTGCCAGCTGGTTCGCTCCTGCTCACCAGGGAAAATCAGGACTCGCAGCTCTGGAACCCTTCCCGTGCCACCGCTCTCCTTGGCTCCACACCTGTCCCGGCTCACAGGACAGCAGAGGCCTTGCTGCTCAAATTGGGATTTTTTAGGGCATTTCGTGGTGCTGTCTAAGAGAAATGCAATGCAATCCCAGCTCTGGCAGTGCCAAGTGTCCTCCTTGCCCTCCTTGCGAGCTGGGGCTGCCGGCGCCAGGTCCTGGATGTGGCAGGTCCGGGGTGGCCACCACAAGCCGGCCACCAGCGCCACTCGGCCCTCGGCAGCCACATTTCAGTGAAAACTCTCTGTTTTCGCAGGATTAAGAGGGGGAGGGGATGAGCCAGTGGAAAACTTGCTCTGGACAGGAAAAACCGAATGGTTTACAGGAGCTGCGGTGGGGGATAACAGGGAAGAGACAACACAGCCACCAACTCGGAGCCAAACAACCCAAACTGGGGCTCCCACTTGGCCCTCGCAGTGCTGGGGGGATATCCCAGGAGGGGTCAAAAGCAAAGGAAAGGTTTTCTGGAGTATAAACACTCATTTCCCCTACACCACAAACAAGCTCCAACAGCACCCAGCAGGGTATTTCCAAGTTATTACCAGCTTTCTACCACATCCCAGTGCAAAAAATCAGGTATTCCCTAAAAAACTCTTTCCCAGAAGGACCCAATTGCTCATGGAATGCACCAACAGTCAGAGCAAGGGGAGCCCAGGTGCCAGGGGTGCTCCAGCTGGACCAGTGCATTCCAGGCACTGGAATTTCCATTTCTTTTCTGGAACAAAGCAAAGCCGATGCAAACAGCAGCTCCTTCCACGCTAGCGCTGGCACCCGCGTCTCCACGCTGAACCCAGCTACATCAAAGCAGTTTTTTAGTAATAAAGAAGTTTGTTGAGTACTTGGACGAGCCCAAGTCACGTTTCCCAGCGCCTTTCCAAGGCACCCGGAGAGGTTTTATTCCCTGCTCCCTGCGGAGGCTGCGCGTCTCTCCCACCTCTGGGATGTTTGAGTGGCACCCCTGAATCAGGGAGCCAGGGAATCCATTATTTCCCTTTCTCGGCAGGCAGAAAGCAAAAGGAAACAGGCACTGCGAGCTCCTGGCTCCTCTCGGTTCGTCCATCCCCATCTTAAAGACACTTGGCTGCTAAACTTATAAACCGGAGCACTGGGAGCCCTGTGGGGCTGGAATCTGGGCTCCAGGACAAACCTAGCGCTGCGGCGGGGAGGAGGAAAAAAATAATAATAACAAGCAGAAGAATGGGAACGCACACAGCTGCCGGGGATGAGGCGCTGACATCAAAACTGCACACTCACTGCCGGTACCGGCACCGGCCTCGGGAGCACCTTGGCCCTTCGTGCCTGCCCGGCTGCGGCTCCGGGGGGCTGTGGGGACACGGAGGGGGGACACGGTGGGTGCCCACACACCTTGTGCCACCCCGGGGATGGCGGATGTCGCGCCGCCCCGAGCCGCGGGGTGCCCGGCGGGGATGCTGCGCACCCCAGGGAAAGGACACAAGGACCCCAAAACTCCGGGAAAGCCACACAGGGCACGCGGGAAGCTCACGCAGGGCTGCCGAGCGCCCACAGCAGCCCACGCAGGAACCCCAGACAGTGCCAGCCCAGCGCCGCTCATCCCTCGGGCACCCCACGCAGGGATGCTGAGCCCACGGGCAGCCTCCGCAGGAGACGCGGCACTCAGGAACCCCACGCAGGGACGCGGAGCCCCCGGACAGCCCACGCAGGAACCCCGGACACCCCCCCAGGGGACACCCGGGACGCTCAGCCGCGCCCACCCCTCGCTGGGGACACTCGGACCGAGGCACCCACGCGGGGACAGCCGCGGATGCTCCCCCCGAGCATCCCACCCGCAGCACGCCCGGGGCCGCCTCCACCGCTCCGGCCGTGGGCACCCAGAAAACACCAGGAAAATACCGGGAAAACACCGGGAAAGCTCCGGAAAGGCTCCGGGAAGGCTCTGGGAAGGCGCCGGCTCAGCCCCGCGGGGCGGCCCCGGCGCGCTCCAGGCCCGGCCGCGGGCCCCGGCGGGCGCGGTACCTTTGTAGCGCTCCAGCACGTCCTCGTAGGCNGGCCCGCCCAGCGCCCCGGCACCGCCCACCGGGGACACGCCCAGCGCCCCGGCACCGCCCACGGACCCTGGACACGCCCTCGGACACGCCCATCGCCCCGGGACACGCCCACCGGGGACACGCCCCGGGGTCATGCCCACCGGCAGGGACACGCCCCCAGACCCCGCATGGCTCCCGGGACCACCCTCCCCACCGGCCCGGGACACGCCCATGGGTGGGGACACGCCCATTGAGGGACACGCCCACTGTGGGACCACGCCCATCCTGTCCCGAGCCCGCCCATTGTGGTGACCACGCCCTTCTGTGGTGCTCCCGCCCCCCTTTGAGGCCACACCCCCCTAAGATAGGCCACGCCCCCTGGTGCCCGCCCCGGGCCCGCCGCGACCTCTGGCGGTCGCTTTGGGGTAGCACAGGGCGGGAGGGGCGAGGGGACAACGGGGGTGACAATGGGGGTGACACCAGGAGAGACATCGGGAGTGACACGGGGAGTGACAATGGGGGTGACAATGGGAGTGACACCAGGAGAGACACTGGGAGTGACACGGGGAGTGACATGGGGAGTGACACCGGGGGTGACAGTGGGAGTGACAATGGGGGTGACACCAGAATGGACACTGGGGGTGACAATGAGGGTGACACCAGGAGAGACACCGGTGGTGACAATGTGGGTGACACCAGGAGAGACACCGGGGGTGACAATGTGGGTGACACCAGGAGAGACACCGGGGGTGACACAGGGAGTGACATGGGGAGTGACACCGGGGGTGACAGTGGGAGTGACAATGGGGGTGACACCAGAATGGACACTGGGGGGGACAATGAGGGTGACACCAGGAGAGACACCGGCGGTGACAATGTGGGTGACACCAGGAGAGACACCAGGGGTGACACGGGGAGTGACACCGGCGGTGACAATGTGGGTGACACATGGGTGGCACAGGGGGTGACACCTGGGATGATACGGGGAGTGACACCAGGGATGACAACGAAGGTAACACAGGGGTGGCACCAGGGGTGACAATGGGTGTGGCACCGAGAATGACACCAGGGGGTGACAGTGTATGTGACACCAGGGCTGATATGGGGAACGACATCAGGGGGTGACACCAGGGGGTGACACTGGGAGTGACATCATGGACAACACCCGGGGGTGACTGACACAGGCAGTGACAGCAGGGAGTGACAGTGACGGTGGGACTGACACCAGGGGTGACACCTTGGGAGCTGGGCAACAACACTGCCCAGCAGGGACACACGTGATGCCGTGACCTCCCAGTGCCACTCTGTCACCTGGAGACCCTCAGTGCAATTCTGCCTCCAGTGCATCCCAGTGAGCTCATCCCAGTAGATCCCAGTAGATCCCCTCACACCCCAGTGCCCCTCAGTGAGCTCATCCCAGTAGATCCCAGTGCATCCCATCACATCCCAGTGAATCCCAGCGAGCCCATCCCAGTAGATCCCAGTAGATCCCCTCACACCCCAGTGCCCCTCAGTGAGCTCATCCCAGTAGATCCCAGTGCATCCCATCACATCCCAGTGAATCCCAGCGAGCCCATCCCAGTAGATCCCAGTCCATCCCATCACATCCCAGTGCCCCTCAGGGCAGCGCCTCAGCTGCCCCCACAATGGGGGTCCCGCTGCTCCCCACCCTGCTTCAGGCCCGGGGGGGATTGGGGGGCTGCCGGGGCTGTGGGGATCCCCCGGGCTGGGGTCGGAAGCTGTGAGCAGGGAAAGCCCAGCCCCGGCACTGCCCGAGGGGCTGGGGGGCAATGGGGGGCCCTCAGCATCCCCTGGCGAGGAACGGAAGGAGAAACAGGTCCCTGAGAATCCCCTGGGGGTCTTGGAAGGAGCTGAAAAGACCCCACCAAGGGTAACAGTGGGGCAGAGACAAACCCCACGGGGAAAAGGGAATGGAGTTCAGCACCAAAGCTGCCTGGCACCCCCATACCCACAGAGACCCCACTGAGGGCCCCCCAAATCCCAGCTGAGCTGACAGAGCAAAGCCTCCCATGGAAACAGCCAATACCGGGCACGAGAGGCGGTCCCCGGG